>LR990865.1:9344027-9787122 GCA_905163395.2 Endotricha flammealis
TTTTAATATCTTTTATAATAGATAATTCTATAATTAATTTTAGACATTTATGTCTCTTCCCTTTACTTACATATTTGTACTGTTAAAAAAAATTTTAGCTCCAGAAAGTGGCAAATCTGTTTTGGCACAAAAAACACTCTTTTCTTTATTTAATATGAAAAACTAATGGCTCTAATATAGTTGAATTGTAGCTTGCATATTATTTTGTTAAACAATTCCTGTAGTTTTTACCAAAACAAAGCCAATCATCGATGTAAACCACGGATGTGAAAAAACAATTTTTCTTAGGTACCCTAGTACGGGTTTCATAATTTTAGTAAAAACTAATGGAGCGGTACGCAGGTCAAATGGGAGCACATTAAACTGATAATATCTACCCTGAAAAAATAATCTTAGGTAATTTCTACTATCTTTGTGTATATTAACAGGATAGTATGTATATTTAAATCCAAGGAAATTTGGAAATTGTCTTTCTGTAACAGTTTACATACTGTTCTATAATCTTCTAATTAAAAGTGTTCATTGCCAATAAAATTATTAAACAAAAAAATTCAAGTTTAATATGGATCTGAAAGACCCATTTGGTTTTGTGATGAGGAAAAAATAGGAGAGCAGAACTGATCATGTTATGCTTCACACAGTTGAATAGTTTTTTTTTTTTTTTTTTTTAACCAACAAGCTATTTATTTTCAACTTAAGTTGGGTAATTTCACTATCAGAAAACTTATTATTTAATGGTACATAATTCTGGTAGGGGATGTCCTTAAAAACAATTTTGTACCCTTTTATCCAATTAAGGATAGTATTATCTGATGTTATTAGTTTCCATTTCGGATAACAGCATTGACCCACCTGAGCATCTATTTGTGCTGTGGAGGTAGATTGTCCTTCCGTGTTTGTGTTGTCCTCCTGTTGTTAATGTAGCTGCTGCTGCCATTGTCGTTGTTGTAGCTGCTGTCTGACACAGACACTTGGTCCCCCTGGATTGGTTCTCCCCTTGGTGTTCACCCGAGGAAGGCCCCACCAGTTTAAAGTCTTGTTTCTTGAAGCTGGCACTGCCACTTAAGCTGTGGTTGCAGCTGGAGGAGTTGATTTGATTTTTAATTCCACTGCTGATCTTTGCACTATCAGTTTTGATATTTTCATATAGGTTTTCCAAAAAAAAGGAATTTTTTATGACAGATTCAGATGTTATTATTAATGCTCTCCCCTTTAATGACATACTGCAAAGTAGTACCTGAGCATGAAAGGATGGTAGCTAGTTGTCTTTTTTCAATCAGCTGGTCTTATTTGTTTGCTACGATAAAGCTGCCGCTACTTCAGCGGTTTGGTTTTGGAGCAATCATTCGCTCACAATTTTTAAAGAGAGGATTATCTTTAGTGATTTTCTCTTTTTTCAATCCTTTACTAAGGACCTGTGACCATCTCTACATCCTTGATATTTTTCTTCTTCTTCTTGGGTGATGGGGCGTCGCGTCGCCCAGGATTTTTAATGTTTCTTTGTCTATATTTTCCTCCTCATCCTGTATTTCTTCCGGTATATTTGGCGTAAGAGGTTCATTTTCCTAATATTCGCCACACCAGACTGAGGACGATGAGGCCTGCTCACTTGTGTCTGTCCCGACAAAAGGAGAAGCATATTAAAATAGGTACATGTTGTATTTATAAAGAGTATATAATCATTTGTTAACGCATAACCAATGTGAGTACCAACAGTACACCCCTTTAAGGTTATGACATTTCTGAAAACCAGTGTGTCCCCTCGGAACACCCCACAGGCCCAGCAAATTATTTGTAACACGTGTGTCCCCACGGAACACCCCACAGTTACAGCAATAATTGTTTCTTTTCAAAGAAAAAAACAACATTACGGATGATGCAATACTTATTTATGTACCTCTGTGTATTTTCGAACTTTTCATCGAATTTTTTAAGTTTTTCAATTAATATATTTCTTTTCTCCTTCCTTGATCTTTTCCCCATGTTTTTGTTAATAATTTAAGAAAATAAACTGAAAAAATAAAATTAGTTTTGGGAGAAAATGTGACGCCGTTTTTGACATAAAAACCGAATGACCACAGATTATAGAGACGGACGGAGCCTAGCGTAGAGGGTGCGTTCCGTTTTACCTTTAAACTTATATGTGATGCCAGCGAGTCATAATCCGGGCTGCACTTAGTAATCTTCATCTTCGGAAGGAATAACAAGGAGAATAATTACGTAGGTATGTGACACATTCTCTAATGGAAGTATTTGTGAATTTACGATATCATATACCTAAAATTTTGTTACTTGAAAGTTGAGAAATTTAAACAAACTCTATTTATTTCCCCGCTTTTTGGAAACTACATCTCCATTGGCAACATTACGCAAGTGTCAAGTGCATGTCACCGAGATGTTATCGAGCGTTTAGCGATTTACTTTTGACAGAGCGCTTGTATGAACACCCTCCATCTATAAAGTTATTAATCTAAGTATGAATGATTATTTAATTCATAACTAATTCGAGCTCATAATAATTTATCAAAAATTAAGAGCAAAAAATGTCTCATAACAATTATTTTTAAGGTGTCACATAGACAAACTTACGCCCGAATCCAATATGTGATTCTTTTATTCCTACGTCAGACTGAAAAAGTCACATTACACGTCTCTTTAACCAATCCATGCATTGTATTAATCTATGTATACTACGAATAAATACTTCCGTCAATCACGAACAATCACCGATTGAGGATGAGATAGCATATTGGGTTCGGCCGGTAGAGCCGTTTTATTGAAAGAACGTCTTCTAAATAATTGTTATGTAAAAATGACACTAGGCGTCTACTAACGATTATTTGCAAGTAAGGCACGAGAGTGCGGTCTACACGCTAGTGTTTCAATAATTAGTTCTCGTGTTTATTGTACTATATCATTATTATATTGCGTGAAGTGCCACAGTTTACGACCGTTTCAGATGAAGCACCGTTTTATTTTAATACCATTCATTATTTATATTAAATTATTACGTACATATAAAACTCATGCCTCAATAAATTATATGTTTTATATGCTATTATATTTATTATTATGATTTTCTAAAAGTTTTTGAAGTGTATCTAAAATCATGTGTATACTAGAGCCATATACAAAATATCTCAGAAGTCAGGAGAAATTTTTCAAGTTTTTTAATGTGACAAAGAAAATTTAGCTTTTAATTATATCAATGATACTTACGGCGAATTGCCCAAAACCATTTTAAAGTGGCCACATTATAGTTGAACTAAATAAGAAAACATGATACCTTGAGAGTTAATGAGGAATTAAAAGTAAAATGCCTTTAAGAATCTGTTACTGTTTATGGAGTTAAAATTAACAGATTAATAATTTGTAGGTAGAGCACAATGAACCCATCGTTTAATAAAAATATTAAGTTTCAAAACTTTTATTCCGAGGATAGGTCTTACAAACACTTCCTCTTGTCAGAGAGTATTAAATGATGTAATTAATCTACTTTATAAACTACTTCTATTTTGGAAACAAAAGCAAAAAGACCACAGGTAAAAGAAATGATGAAATATAACTTTTCATATTAAAATTACATGACTCTACGCGTCATAGGTGGAAGTGATCCCTCTCCAGGTGACCTGCATGCACTTTTTTCAAGATTTTCCATAAATAAAAAACCAAAAACAACATTTTGTCAAATGAATCCAATGTCTGATAACATCAAGCCGGATTCCCAGTATATGTTCGCTTGACTAACGGCACGGTTCGCATCGGATTGGCAGCTTGACGACAGTTGCCAGTGAAGACTCGGGCTGTCCTGTCACTCAGTGTTCCATCCGATTGTGTTACCGCTAAGATTCTAACTGTAATCACAGGTCAATAGGGATAGCTTAATAAAATTAGATGCATTTTCAATGCTTTCACAGTAGAACTGAAATAAACTTCGGATATAATTAGTCGATATAAAACCAGTTAGCGCAGGTTCATTTTCTAGGGATGGGTCCACGGACACCCGCCGGCGGGGTTGCTGATGTATCACCAGTTACCGCAACCCCGCCACTGTGAAGGCGGAGAAGGTGGCAGACAGTCAGGTTTTTAGTCGGTATCCCTCATTGGCTAGAGAGGTGAGCACGACAGACCCCCGTCGCTTCCCCAAGTGGTGGGACATGCAGTAATGCATTTTCCTGATTTTAAACAAAAAAGAATCACTTTCTAATGAGAGAAAATATTTGTCCTGAAACTATTTGCATTTGGATTGAATCTTGCAAAAGGCCTTTCTTATCTGATGCCTTCGTCGTACAAAGAACACACCCTCCAATTATCAGGTCTCTAACATCAGGTTTAGACTACGTTATTGTCAGTCAGTCAGTCATTTAAGATAAAGCATTTTATATTTGATTTACTAGTGGTAGATATTACTGTAAAATGCATTAATAATCTCAGCCACAAGAAGTCCACTGCTGGACTGTAAAATGCATTATTAAAAATAAATTACAGAACTACCTCTATGTACGTTGTCAATAGCAAAGCCCATTCAATTAAGGATAGGGAAGTCCTTAATTCATAAGCAAATGATATGTTTAAATAAATATCTATTATTAAAATAAGTATTGCGAGTACTGAGTGAATTTATGCGATTCCTTCTCAATAAAGTACGGATGTCTCGTAAATCGCGTCAGAGTGCGGTGGGACGGGGTTAGACAGGCGCGAGGCGACACCTAGTGGGCGCATCCACCGTTAGTTCACTCGCCCATATAGCCACTTAGGTCTAGGGCAATTCCTATAAGACTAGAAACCTTGCCGTATTTTCACGTTTTATCTAAACACTAGCGGACCGTCCCGGCTTCGCAGGGGTTTTACCTAGGCTCCCTATTTTTTTGAAAATATAATAGCCTATGTTACTCGGGTACGTCGGCGATAATGTACCAACCCAACATGGTGAAAGAATTTTTGAAATTGGTCCAGCAGTTTTTGAGTTTATTCGTTACAAACAAAAATTAAAATCTTTCCTCTTCATAATATTAGTATAGATATAAAAATTTACTTGTAATGATAATTTTTTTTAGGTTATTGTGTACAAATATTTTATATGGTCTATTTACAAATACTATAGAAGACTAATACGCACAATTCAAGAATTCGGGCAAGACGCGACACTAGCGCCCCTACGGCATGAGGGCGGCATGAGGTGAACGATTTCAAAACTTTTGTGCGTCTTGTATGCAAAATGTTATAGCGCCCCTAGCGGCATGAGGTGAACGGAGGTTTTTTGTATGCAAAATGTTATAGCGCCCCTAGCGGCATGAGGTGAACGGAGGTTGCCAAGTCATTGTATGAGAAACGTCAAGAGCTGTGCGTATTAGTCTTATAGTATTTAGTAAATATTTATTACCAAAACACAAGTTTAAAAAAAATTTTTTGGTCGCTTATTCTCCTGATCCTTTATCCCTAAAATCTTCCAAAATATGCAACAATTTTGTCAAAACTTTTTCTAGTAAAACACAGACTATTTTTCTATGGTACCTTAACTAAATTAATACTTCACAAACTATTATTATAATAGATATCCTCGTACTTCCCAGGTACGTTTAAGGCTAGTTGGTGAAATAAATAGTTAAAGCTGTAAGTTACCATTAAACCTGTCGAAAATTCAATATGAGTCATTTTATTATAACAATAATTTAATATTCAATTTCATTTAATGCCTGAATAATAGGCAAACATGGGGGTAAAGGAATCCAAATGGCATCGTCCTACAAACGTGAGGTATCATTTGTCTGGTATGGAATAGCACGCGTGTAACCTTAACTGTGGGCTTGAACGGTACAAATAGTTCGCACCACGGGCAAGCATCTGTGTCGGCCACAGATCAACTATCAGTGTCAATGTCAAATGGGACTTCATTATTTATTTATTTAACACATTAATGAAATTAATAACTCTAAGTATTGGTATTGTATACCATTCATATTTTAATAGTATATAATGAAATCGTCTGTCTGTCACATGTCTGTCCTTATGTATGCTTAGATCTTTAAAACTACGTAACGGATTTTGAAACGGTTTTTTATAGATAGAGTGATTCAAGAGGAAGGTTTTTATGTATAATACATTCCGAAATTCCCACGGGAAAGCGGGATACACGCAAACAAAGTTGCGCGGGTTTCGCTAGTAAACTATAAAACAATATCTATGCTATAGCTACTGTAAGTATTATAGTATCTGTAAATGAATAAATATATAGGGAAAATTCATACAGATTGAGCTAGCCCCAAAGTAAGTTCGAAACTTGTGTTATGGGATATTAACTCTACGATATTATATTTTTATAACAAATACATATATAGATAAACATTCAATACCCGAGGCCAATCAGAAAAAGTTCGTTTTTCATCATGACCCGACCGGGGATCGAACCCGGGACCACCTAGGTGGCGGTCTGGCGTGGTAACCATTACGGCACGGAGGTCGTCAAAATCTGTGTTAATAGCTATGTAATAAATGAGGAAATATTATTTTATGTTTTTTTTATTGTTATCAACCTAGGAAGTCGACTACTGATTTTAGACGAACGGCTATAGGCGACGATGAAAACGGTTTGATATTTTCTCGACCTTCTCCTGTTTCGTCCGCCCTAAAATCTTTCATCCTAAAAAAAGAAACTTTAACAATTCACCGTCAAAATGGTAGTCCTAAAGATAATTACTGTTTGATAGAGAGAAGACAGATGACTATGTTTATTACGAATAGTTGTCATGAACATTAAAGTTTGTTAAAACAAAATTACTTTCTAATTAATTATTTATATATGTACGATCTGTATTCTATTTGATCTGTGGTGTCGACCCAGTGTCGGTGTAGCGGAACTCAGTTCAGTAGGGTCAGGGGATAAATCTATATAGAAAATTAATAATCAATATTGCTCAATTTACGGTAACATTGTTATTGTTTATTGGCAATCATGGTTTCCATTTGGGGCATGGCGTGTGGTGTTTGATAGCCATAGATGTAAAAATTTCTAGTGAAAATAGGAACAGCATATTTCAAGATAATCTAAGTATTTTATGCGCGAGAGTTTTGATTTTGGAGAGATATCTTAAAAGAGACGGTAGAATGGGAGAGGTACAAAATATTAGGATTGTATATACTATACAGTTTGAAAATCCCGATGCGTTCGACAATATTGAAATCGACACAAGTTAAAGATAATAAAGATAAAATCATTTATTCAGGGACTAGGCCCTCACAGGCACTCTTTCTTGTCGAAGGGTACAAATAATATTGTTTTGTAAAAATAAATCTACTCTATAAGTAAAGGTTGAAGTTCGTAGCCGAACGCACGCAGCAGTAACAGACGACGCGTGGCGTAGTCCCGACACTCGTTTCTATTATATGTGTAGTTGGCGACACGATGAAATGGTATCGGCCGCACCCTTTCATGGAGAATCATGGTCACCAGTCAAGGAGGTCGTCAATATGATAGGCGCTTTGAAGACAATACAATTCAGAGGGAATTAAGAGGGAACCCAAGTATCCAATGCATGCAGACTAGTTTTTACTCATCATTAAGTTAATCAGCGCATTGTGAACGTCCTTGCGGTCTCTTGTCTTCAGTTTACCTACAACGATTATCCCGTGAGCGACGTATTTCATAAAGATATATATTAGTATATTCTGAGCTAGTAGTGTCACGACGACACTCCTTTCTTTTTTTTTTGACGACTTTCCGAGCTCCCTTCGATTAAAAAAACATTTTTGTTATTTGATTTCCTTATTTTAGTTAGTTTTTAAAGTGTTTTTTTTTACAACTATTCAATCTCTTGTAGATGATGATGAGATAAGACCGAAATCATACCCTCAATAATTTGTGTACTGACTCTACACTATGTAAGGAATTTAACAACAAGGTATTCGAGTACCGATAGTGACACCTAACTCCGATTGCCGTGATGTGATAATGGGTTTGCTTTGACTAAGTTGCAGATACATCTAAGATACTAATCATTTCATGTTCGCTCTACACGAATTTTCAATACTCGGTATGTGTACTTAAACCAGCTATTTTATTATAAGTTAAATCTCTGATACATTTTTGCGTTTATTATTTGGCCGTTCTTTGCTCCTTCCTAGGGCTCACCTCAAAGGATTGGGAACTTTTCATATATTTATCCTAACTAATCCAAATAATGTTCCTTAGTCAAAATTTTAGCTTTCAACTTTTCTACATTCCTTTTCTACTCCCTTCTTTGATGATGCTGAAATATTAATAATAATATTTCAGCTTATTAATAATAAAAAATATTAATTAAGAGAGTTTGGGTAATTTTAAAGCTCGTAAATAACTCGACATATCTCTCAGTATAACTTTACATAGGATAGTTTGAATCGCAAAAGCAATTCAACCCACACAAAATCTATCCAATAAATATCCAAAAAGCTTGTTCGGCGAGTATACCTCCATTGTACCCCTAGCAGATATATCTTGCGTAAAGATCCTGCCGCTATGTCAGTCCTCTAATACTACCCACGCTCGAGTTACCTCGTCACTATCGCCTGTCAAACTATACATTACTTCATTGGAATCAATTTTTAGTAGAGAGGACGTAGTGTACACCGGCATGGATGAGCACGACTTCGCGGCGGCGTCCGTCTTTCGAGCGAAATTGGTGAAGGGATGGCCGGTTGCGTAATGCATTGGTTGACAAATCGCTCAATTGTCTCGGGCCGGCAAGCCTGCCGGTGCCAACTAGTTGGGTGGCGGTTGCACAACCTCTGGCCACTTGAGTCCGTTTGACGAATGCCGGAAGACTAACTTTATTGTGCTTTATTGCGATTGGACGGTGGTAAACGGCCGACGGATTGAGACTATAAAAACATTTTATAGTCCCTTTTGAACAATATGGTTTTGTTATTGCTTTAAGAAAATAATAACTAAATAAGGTATCAGCATTCCTAATTAATTCCTACCTAATAAGGTATGAATTATGTACAATAACTTTATAGATTAATTTCAAGGAGGCGGGGCCTTGTGACTTGTAACACAGGTGCAAAACCAAGTATAACCAGTCCCAACAAACGTAAGCTAATCATAGATATTTGTTATTATAAATATCTAACGTTCACTTATTGAAGTCGACGTTTGTGGAGTGAAAGTAAAACTATTTTTTTTATATTATTCCAAATGTCAATGATTTCACATTGGTAGGTATGGCAGTAGCAACATATACTTTATTAGTTATCATTTCTTTACTGAATGCAAACCATAAATAAATAGTATCTTTATACATATACATTTTTGACTTCTAGTCAAAACCCTAATTTGATGAAGAGGAGTGGTAGAGCAATTATTATGAAATGGGCTAGCTCGACCGGGGAAGTACCACCCTCTCACAGAATATCGACGTGAAGCAGCAATGCGTTTTGTTCGGTGAGTGAGAGATCCGGAAGCCCAACTCCTTCCTTATCCCGTCTTTCCCCCTCCTTCTTTCCCTTTCCGTCGTCCTTCCTTTACTCCAACTTCCTTGGTGGACAACGCATTGGTAGCGTCCCTGGTGTTACTGATATCCATAGGCGGCGGTGACCCCTTTCCATTAGGGGGCCCTCTTGCTTGTTTGTCTACTGTATGACATAAAAAAGAGGACATTTTTTATTATTGGCTAATGATACATTAAACAATACCTAATCAAAATATTAGTTTTCAAACACATTCTGGGGTTTACATTGTAAATTATTTCGTTTTATAATATCCAAAACTACAAAACGTAAATGATTGCGCTTATAAATTTGTCTGCTTTACACAGCAGGGTGTTATTCGTTTATTCTTAACTTTTGAGGTTGCAGGTGCAATTTGCATAAAGCCCAAAATGGTATTCAAACACAGTGTCATTATGCTAAGTATTACAATCTAAGGAGATGAAATATATTTGTTATTCTAGTGAACAAATTGAAAGTAGTTATTTCTATTGTGTCGTTTACATGATATTTTAATTGATTTTATGTCTGAGTAAAATTAACTATGTTGGTATTATTT
This sequence comes from Endotricha flammealis, assembly GCA_905163395.2. NCBI lineage: Eukaryota > Metazoa > Arthropoda > Insecta > Lepidoptera > Pyralidae > Endotricha > Endotricha flammealis. The sequence continues at coordinate 9,354,049 of LR990865.1, forward strand.
GTATAATTTACTTTGAAGTTCCCAGAGCTTTGTCTCTCCTGTTTTATTTATTTTAGATGTCAAAAGAGTTAAGATATAAATAGTTTTCTTCTTTTCCATGTATTATATGCTATGGTCTGTTCATCTAAACCTGAGTACCTAAAATGTAAACAAGTCACGAAATTATTTTTTTTCGTTTCTTATTTTCTATTGAATAATAAAATTGACATTATGAATTATGAAAATCAATGATCAATCTTTAGCAAGGGAATTGGGTAAATTAAAAGTGCATATTGGCAACAAACAACTAGTATTCAATTGAAAATTATAATCTCCATAAATATACTCCATCCCTTGATATAAGATAAAATGTTGTACCATAAATCGTACCTTTTGCTAGAATGTAGACTTACGTGTAAAGACACGACCATATTCAATGTATGAAACCAACATCTTTCCGTCCCGACACACTACATCTTACATATTATCTTTTAGTATTAGACTGCTAATTTATTAAGTTAATCTAAGTGTTTCCCATTTCTTTTTATTTATTCTATTTGTGTATAATTCCTACACATTTTAATACAAGAAAACCAATAATATTATTTCAATAATAAGCTTAACCTTTCTGAACTCGTAGTGTGGAATATTAAAATTCCTCAAATAAAATGCAACATTGTATCGATTGCACTCGTTCTAGTGATGTCCTCGAGTCTGTATCGTGTCATTTACTTGAAATGGTAATATTGAAATGGACTTATATTTACCGCATCTAGAATTTATAAGTACCTATGTAGGATCAAGTAGGATGGTTATGAATAAATTGTCTGTTGAATTTTTGTTTTACAAGTAAAAATAGCGTTCAATCAAAACATTACTATGTTTTTTTGTATTATGGATATACACAATAATCTTAAATATTATTTAAATAAATCAAGTCATTTTTGGTTTCACTAATCGTAATGTTTCGTTTACTGTCTTTCCAATCGTCTTTTCTTCTTCTATCAATCCAAACGGCGGATTATATTTTCTGTCTACATACGTCCAACAAAATAATATTTGATCCAACGCATTATATCAAAAATCCAAGCACCGTTATCCGGAATGACGTAAAAGACGAACACGAATATAAAGTATTAATGGAATATTTGAATCGCAAATAAAAATGTTAATTGTATTGAAAATAAGCAGAAATATTTGCGGAATGTCTCCATCACTATCTCGGGCTGTTAATTCGTGTTACGCTTACACGTCGGATCTACCAGACGTTAACAAAATGCTAATGAAGTGTGGTTATCGCGACTGAGACTTTTTATTTGTCGGATAAGCGGTAATGTGTTTCAAAGATATGTACACCATCAAGTTTTGAAGTTGTTTCGCCTCATCTTTTTGTACCTATACACACTCTTTTTCAATGTTCGTAAATGGTCACCGGAGCTTGTTTGTTGTTGCATTTTACTTACAGACAGATAGAGATGTCGCTGGATAATGAAGTGCTTTTTTTAAATAACTGAATCGTGTTCAGTTGCAAATATTTATCACCTCTTTTGTGTCAATAAAAATGTAGAACATGAAATGATGTATTCTAAGATACGGTACCTATGTAAAAAGACTTGTGTCGAGCTGATTTTTGAACTTGATTTTTAAGAAATTAAATAATTTTCTGAATGCAATAGTCAGCATAGGTGCACTTCATTCAGACAAGGTTTTTTTTTGATAAAAAATCCGATAAAAATAATTAAATTTTGAACAATCAAGGAGCCGCAAAACGACGAGACGTTCGAAATGGTGTCACTAAGTCACTAGATGCCCTAACCATCGCATACTTCTGACTTACAGTCAGATATAATACAATTTTTTTAAAATACTCGTATTTTACATTCCTTCGTTTACATACAGTCGGGAAATAATTATTTTTATCAGTTACCATTTTAATGTCTCGCTGCTAAGGGTTATTTTGATCTTGTAAAGATAAGCTTACGTTGAATAGTTAAAAAGCAGTAAAAATGTATACATACATTGAAAAATATATGTATTACTACTTGGATACGCCTGCGGTTTTACTTGCAATCAGTTTTCGACATATAGAAAAAGAGAGCGCTCTCGCGGCAAATTTGTACAAATCGAATTGAATCAACGCCATCTACAAATCGTTTCCAAACAATTTTTTTCGTATGTGGTACCAAAAAAAGTTTGGGGCTGATTTGTAGATGGCGTGGATTCTATTCGACTGGCACAAGTTTGCCGTGGGTGTTTTCCTATGTCATATTTTGGCAAATGACGTCATGCGATTCCAGTCGCGTCCCGTGCGTGACTACCGTCGTCGTGAGAGAACTGGCTTTAGTGTAGATTTGTTCTATATGTGTTTTTAATCAAATATTTTCGTTGACTATTGTTATTTATGATCTAAATAACCATGTGAAATTGTACTGAAAACTTACAATCTAATGCACCGCTGAACATAATTGCAGGTCTTATATGGTAAGGTGAAAGGTTAAATGTGGTTCCACAGAGGACACAAATGCTTTAATGTAATGGGAGTAATATTTACATACAATAATATATTGTTGTCTTCTAATTGAAATACAACATATCTGACTTGAACTAGGTCATTTCTTAACTGATGACATATACTTAAATGGAGGTAATCTTTAAGCAGAGGTTAAATAAGTGATAACGCGTTTAACTGTATATTAAGTGGACTTTTAATGAAGTTCTATTCTAGTCGGTATAGCCATGGAACATCGCGATAGTAATTAAATTAGACAAATACTTGTTTCATACGTAATACTAGCATGGCACGGAATTTTGTTTAAAGTTTGATCAAAACCTTGCACTTTTCTATAAAATATCCGAAAGTCTTCATATATATTCGGACTGCGTCTGGCGATCCTTCTAATATAAATTGAGTTAACAATGTACGACAGTTTCTATATTATGTAATTTATAATAAGTTTTGTTAGGAGTACGTTTTACAAAATCAAGGATCTTATTACACAATATGTTTAATCAATATATAGAAATGACATAAAAGTCAGAAATATTGACTTGTTCATGTGATCAAGCCCATATAAGAAGCAACCATTTTCGAATATGGAGACACAGAATATCTATTTCTGTAAAGGTCTCTAAGATAGACGAACAGATCTTATATCCGTTTTGTATGGAATTGATAACAAAAGGAAACATAATAAATACGAATAACAACGGCCTAACAATTTCTGAAAACCATAAGTGTTATTAGAATCGTAGATTTCTATTAGTGCAGGAATCGTGTGAAACCCAAAGGAATCGACGAATCTAGGCCCGAATGGAGCGCGGCGGCTGCGCACCGCGAAATATTTCCCAAGATACATCGGCACGAGTGCGATGTGGCGATATCTGCGGTGCGCGAGTTCGAATCGTCTATCGATTCTATGATCGGCTCCGACGAGGGGTCACGCGCGTTAAACGTAAATCAACATATCTCGCGACGGGAGATCTAGCCCAGCATGCGCCTGACCAACAAAAACTGAATTTTATAGCCGTAACACTACACCTGGAAAAAAGAAAAAGCAAATAAATTGGACGACATCGAGTGAATGACCGGGTTCCGGCGACGATCCCGGCTACACTGAAACTGGTCTATTGAAGAAGTTATCTAGTGGGATTCCATTAGGAATTAAAAGCAGAAAAACAAAGCGAAACATTGCATGTGTGAAACATTTTGTTATGTTTATTGCCTTATTTGAATGACTTGGAAGTAAGTATTTTCTTATTTAATTAATGAAGGGCATATAATGTTGTTTGAAGTTGTGCGTCCTATTATCGACTTATACACCTAAACAAGTTTTATCTTCTATTTTTTTTTTTCAGAATACTTATTTATATTGTGAATAATTATTACGAGCGTAGGTTTTTATTTACTTCGTCTGCGAAATATTACAAAAATGTTTTACGGTGGCGTATCATGAGATCCCTTATCTTAAATGCGTTATTTAATGGTGCGTCATTTACTTGTAATGTTTCCCATGAATATGTGTAAAGCAATTTCTATGTCGGCTAGTTCTACTAGTAGTATTTGTCAAAGAATATCCACCTGAGCACTGAGCAGCAATGAGTTTTGTTCGTCAAGTGACAAATCAAATTTGGAGAGAAACTTCCTTTGTTATCCCAGAAATTTTCACCCCTTAGTTCCATGGCCCGCGGTTTTACCCGCGAAATCTCGTTGTCCCGGTTCCCGAACTGGTTTCCCGGGATAAAAACTATCATATCCAGCTTATAAACTACTCGTTTACCAAACTTAAAGCAAATCTGACCAGCCGATTTTGTGTGAAAGAGTAACAAACATCCGTACATCGTCAAAACGGGTTTGACGCAGAAAGCATTTCGCAATTTGTGCACTTCTCACAAGGGGCACTTCTCATAATGTGCACTTCGCAAAATGAGCACTTCGCAAAATGTGCACTTCGCAAAATGTGCATTTCGCAAAATGTGCACTTTTCTAGGGTATAAGCCAATGGTTACTCCCAACATAAAAACGATATGATTTGTATTTAAAATAAAATAAACACTTTTACAAAGTAATCATTTATTTAAAAAATATTAACGACTAAGTTTTGATCGTCAAATAAATATTTCTGTCTATTCACACATAAAAAGGATGTTCTTCAATGAAATATTTTTACTTTTTTCACAAAATATAATCCCGAAATATATATCAATAAAATATATATAATCACGATCAAAACTTAGTCGTTAATATTTTTAAATAAATGATTACTTTGTAAAAGCGTTTATTCCATTTTAAATACAAATCATATCGTTTTTATTTTGCGAGTAACCATTGGCTCATACCCTAGAAAAGTGCGCATTTTGCGAAATGCACATTTTGCGAAGTGCACATTTTGCGAAGTGCTCATTTTGCGAAGTGCACATTTTGCGAAGTGCTCATTTTGCGAAGTGCACATTATGAGAAGTGCCCCTTGTGAGAAGTGCACAAATTGCGAAATGCACATTTTGCGTCGAGTGCTCATTTTGCGAAGTGCACATTCTGCGTCAAACCCCTCAAAAACTTCTCAGAAACGCGTTTATAATATTAGCAGGATTAGTAATAACAAAAATTATTAAATTTTGCAAAATTGTCAGATAAAGTTTACATTTGCAAAGCAATTATGAGCCTTTCTCTGGAATGTCGGCCAACTGTCTTTCGAATGGTAGAACGAGACACGATCATGAAATCTATGTGTATCTTTGATTCCTATCGCGATACTTTTACGCCTGTCCTTATTTTTTTATCGGCATGTTCAATTCCGAGTTATTAAAAGTAAATTAATTAGGTATTATAAAATAGCCCGATAGGTTTTTTTTTAATACTTACCTGTAACGTTAAGCAAATCGCAACCTAAGACAATAGCGATAGGCCGCGACAGACCGTAGACTACAGCGACATACTGTAGACGTCAGCGATAGATCACTGGCGACACTGGTTTCTAATTTTCTATTAACTGATTCTAGGAAATTACTATCATATGTAGCAACGGTAGAGTTCGCAGCTGGCAACAATAACTTCAATGTTATAACTTTTTTTAAATCAAAATAAAATAATAAAATATTCATTTTACAGTAACTTACATCTTACTTAATACAAACACGAATTCTCAATTTGACATTCACGCAAAATTAAATCGAAAATGTAATACAGGCACTCAGAGGCACTTCTAGACTTGACATTGGAATTGAGATTTGACGTCAAGCCTGATAGTTTTTTATAGACATGATAGGTAATTTGTTCATTACATAATGTATGTATCTACCAGTTTATGAATCAAGGCTCATTTTCTAGTGCATCCAATGTTGGTGGTCACCACCTGTCAACAGGTTGTCAACAAAGCTCATGTTTTGGCTCGTTGGAACACATTTGAATAACAAATTGTTTGCAACTGTCTGAGCGCCCACTAACACAACTGCATATGTATTTTATATCAAAATATTATGGTTAAATTATAATATTCAGACTCAGATTATAATATTCAGGGCGAGAGAAGATGATGAAACTGAAAAGAACGGAGAAAGAGAGATTGCAGCTGATTTATAAGTCCACACGGACTGATCGCGGGCACATCTAGTCATTTTATAATTTCGATATGATTATAGTTTGATATGAAGCCATGTTTATTTTTTTATAACGGTTTGGGCTTAGACAAATTAGATCCGATTATGCTAAAAGGATTCTAACAACTTTTCACTTTTATGATATTTACCTAGTTATTGACCATTTTATAGAACGTGGCTTGATTTAACCATGTCAATGTTGTAAAATTTTATTGTAGATTTATTGATTAAGACTAGAAAACTAATACCTATTTCAAAATCGATGATTAAGAAAATGTTACCAAGAAATAACTGCATCATTATCTCAATCATCGAATTTCAATCAAATTAGTACCTAGTTTTCGTATTAAAATGGTACCTCAGCCTCTGATACTTTTGATACGTCTTTGAGTATTTTACCCTATTAGGTATCTATATAACTACATATGCGGTCAACCATGCACAGTTTAAAATATAAACTGTATAAATGTTACCATTTATTTAATTAGAAATAAACAATTAAATAGATAACAAACTATTTCTGTAAAGAGTAACGTTTGAGATATCCAACCGGCAATCTCTCGCTAAAAGCATTTGAAGATATAGTCGTTTAGTGTCAGGTACGTAAGGTGATAGCACTAATGAAGCCATGTAGACGTCACAGAGGTAGCACGGTTTGATGGCACAGCCATTAGAGGTACCAAGGACAGTCCGTGCAGGACAACACGGTAATTATCTAAGCAAACTGTACAGTACCACAGATCAATTATCTAAGTACCTACCCTGGATCTTTATGTTGGGCTATATTGACCAATTAGATAAAATTGGACCGAGATATACAGTGAGTCACAGTAACACATTTTAATGTTTATGACACATTAACAGAAAGGCATTTTAACATTTTTAATGTGTGACTGGCAAAATATCCATACATAAAATTGTTTGCGTCTAAAATATTAATGGGATGATGGACGATCCTGTATCTTCAGTGAATTGTAAAAACGTTGTACCTACTTGAAATAACAATTTTTTTATTTTTGTTGCAGGTAATACATAAGTACACAAAATACACTAACTACTAGAACACATGGCGGTCAATCGTAAGAAAACCTATATTTTAAGATACTAACCCGTAACAGCCAGGTCATACTCACCGCTATCAGCGCGAACAAAATGTACTTACTTAAATGTTGAATGAAACTACGAAACGCATTATATGCGGCCACGCAAGCGATTTTTGGGCTTAGGTTGATCCCCCCAAAAATGGCTTACGTGGCATGGGCGTGCGACGAGGGGCGCGGAGAGGGAACAAATAATGTACGACTCAATACAATGCCACAATTAAGCAGGGCCGCCGCCGCCGTTGCCGCGTTTTTGGCTAAAACCATAGCATGTTGCAGTTTAGCAGGACAGAATATTTTAACAACGAGACAATGAAAAATTAAACCTTTCTTGTCAAATGTTACTTTTTTCAATGATTTTCATTAAATATTATTATCCTAACTAATATTATAATGAGAAAGTGAGTTTGTTTATTTGTTTGTTTGATTGTTATTCCTTCACGGCTTAACTAATCAGCCGATCATTATGAAAATTTGTATATATATTGTCAGGAGTACAGAGCCCAACATAGGCTACTTTTATCCCGTGAAAGTATGTCATTCCAATGGGAAAATATTTTTTCTACTATGGAAGGCGCTTTATCGGTCAGCAGATGGCGCCACAAGTCGGGCCATGGGTTGTTTTGTTGTCAAACGAGATCTATGTCATGAAAGTAACCGCGAGCGAAGCCGCGAGGAAAAGCTAGTGAAATATAAATGACTACTTGGATCCACATTCAATGAAGCCGCGGGCGCAGCTAGTATTTCTATAATTTATCGATCATTAAAAATAGTATAATGTAATTATTATTACAAAGTCATGTCTAGTGATACACGTAGATTGTTGCAACAAAAACTCGTCTCGTCTTAAGGTCAAGTTTATTTAATTTTGATAAAGTGTTGAATCACGCTTCTTTTAAATAATGTTGATTCATTTCTCTTTAATCACTTCATTTATACGTGCATTGCTTACTCTAAGCGATTATTATGTTATGATTGACGTTATAAGATATCTGGGTTTTGTCCAATTAGTGTTTTCTCTTTGGGATTTTAAAACCCCATAATTACTATAACGAGCAAAATATTTTGAAATATTTTATTTTCCTATCACACATAAGGTTATAATTTTTTATTAACACTTCTAATGTTGGTAATTTTTAATGTTTGCACTTGGTCATAATGCTTGTAAGGCTTATTATAATTTATGTCCATTTCAAATAACTATCTCTCACGATGCTATGAAGGGAAGTCATTTAAATATTTCCTAGTCCGTCTAATATCTTTCTGATTAGATAGCGAGTTGCGGTTCACTGATTATTGATTTTAATAGTCGCATTATTAATCCTGCCTATAATACAAAAGGTATGACGATTTATATGTTTGTACCTACTTGGCTTTTTATTAATTTACCACCCAAAGATAAAATATACTTACTTAAAAGCCAAAGATTTTTAAATATAGACAACTTTACTTGTCTTTATGTCTAATGAACGTTTATTATATTTACGGATCAAAAAAATCTATTCAGCTCCTTTTTCTTAATGATAAAGTGTATTTTATCTAAAAAGTATTAGTTTTAAATGTTAGAAATCCGTACGAATGGCCCTAAACCCTGTTTTTCTTAACTTGACCCATATAATAAACAATCTTAGCACGTCTTTTTAACGAAAATAGGCAACGACGACCTCCGTGGCGTAATGGTTACCACGCCAGACCGCCACCCAGGAGGTCCCGGGTTCGATCCCCGGTCGGGTCATGATGAAAAACGAACTTTTTCTGATTGGCCTCGGGTCTTGGATGTTTATCTATATATGTATTTGTTATAAAATATAATATCTTTGAGTTAGTATCCCATAACACAAGTTTCGAACTTACTTTGGGGCTAGCTCAATCTGTATGAATTGTCCCTATATATTTATTTATTTTATTTATTTTATTATGTTGTGTTTTTATGTGCAATAATGTATATAACTTTGTGCGATAAATCACAGCCACAAAAGTTATCTTCGCATACCTTTTACATAAAATATTTCCAGAAAGATATCAATGAAATGAAAAAAGGTCGTAATTCAGTTTTATAACCCCGTATATTTTTTTCTAAATGATCAATTAAGTTTCCTAAGAAGCGTCAACAGGTTGTTTGTCCACTCATTATTTTGTTGGTAGTGCTTAAAAATTAGTGTTTCTCACTTATTTTTATACTTTTTCTTTATAAATAAATCCTTTAAATAAAATTCGTTCCTTGACTTATGAGGTTATCGACATACTTTTTATTTGATTTTATATTAATTTAAATTTATTGTGTTACTAAGATTACTTTTATATATTTTTTACATTTATAACGCAAAATAATCTGTTTTTGCATTGAATAATGTGCTATTTACTAAATCATCAATTGCATTCGTATCTCGAAAGCAGTTGATGTCGTGTAACCCACTTACCACGCTTAACAAGACATGAAATGACACAGACAGTTGAAAACCTGGACTTTAATATAAACTGGGGGCATCTTAGGGTCAGGAGATCAGAGAATACAATCCTCGGGGGTATGGCAAAATAATAAAATCGATTCAACATGAAGGATTTAATGCAAAGTTTTCTGGCCAGATCTTCTAAGTTTTTAGTCATACCGTATACCACCTGATGGAAAATGGTTACTGCTACTTATGCACATCAGTAATGGTAGGACCACATTGTGCTGTCTGCTACATGGGAGGCCAGAAAACAACCAATTCTGTAACTTTTACAACGTTTTACTTTATTGATGACATGACTAATCAAACAAATTCGTTTTTAAATTTATAAAAATGTGTCGTCTTATAAACCTATAACCACAGATTACTTAATAGTTACTTCGTAACTAATTCTTAATAGTTGCTTTAACATTACTTTCCGTATTTAACCTGTTACCTTTCTACGAAAATTCATGAATTATTTTTTTAAGTTAAGTAAAAAAAAACATTGGTGGAGGATAAAAAAAGTTTTGGTAGGTATATTTAATAAAAGTACTTAAACTGCTAGTTAACCTTTTGTTAACTGTACAAAAGTTAGGTCTAGGTGTAACCTAACAAATACCGCTTTGTTTGAAAGGCAAGAACTAGTCCCGATTTATGTACTGTTTATGTGGAATAGAGGGACGTTTTAAATGATCTTTGACCTTAAGTTATTGAAACGTCTCTAGTGCTATTTAAAATCCAGTAATAAATTTATTTTATGACAGTGGCTTCAGCTACTTGTATAAAGTAAAATATATTTAAGCGAAAGGTCTTGAGTTGGTCATTAATCAAGAAGTCTCGAACTTAAAATAATAAATAAGTTAAAATTACAATTACAATTTATTATCTATCATTTCTCGAATTATTCTAAATTAAAACACAATTTTCCAAATTAGTACATAGGTTGATTTTCTAAAACTTTGTCTTTATCTCATGTCTTATAATATGTGCCTGTTTATCTGCCAAATTTTAGTCCGCATATAAATATAAAATAATTAAAAAAAAACTTTTTTCCTGAATTCTCTATTCAATTATGCATATTCATTCGGGAAAAGAGTTTTTTCTTATAATTTTTTATTAGGAGGATTTACATTTGAAAAGACAGTTTAAAAAAATTGAGATTCGATAAATAAATAATTATAAGATTGATTAACTAAAAGCGGAGCCTCCCGGCACAAGCATAATTACTATTTAATGAGACTTTAGCAATACCATTGTAATTTTTTCACTTTGGTTTTTGTTCAATAAAATTTATTTTATGTATTACTAAAATGGATATTTTTTGAGAAATTGTGACGAAAACAATTTTTGTCATTGTAGCCATTTTAATATTATTATTATCCTTAAGTAGTCACGCCCTTTTTATCGCAATAGAAGCATAATCACGAAGAAGTAAGAACTTGTCAGCCCTTAAAAGACTTCTGGTAGAAAGTTGAAGGAAACAATTTGTTCATGTCTTTAGCAGTCACGGAGGCAGCAGATCACGAACCTTACTCCGTAAACTGTTTACAGGCTTTAAAGAAATCAGAAGATCGAATTTCGATTGTTTACAAATAAAATAAATAAATATTCTTGGACAAACCACACAACACTATCTAGTCCCAAACTAAGCTTGTACAATAGAGTACCAGATTGCTTATAAATATATAAAAATACTTTGTTTTGTAAGTAAATACCCGCGGCCTTCGGGATAAAGTGACCATTGCTAACCACTCGACCACCAAGCCTGTCAGGCCTTTATGTTATTTTAAAAGTAAAATAGAAGTCACTCAAAAAAAGTTTGGTAATATTAATTAAAAAGCCTTTAATGAAGTAAGTTACATTTGGAAGGATATTTTCACATGAAAATGATGACGACGTCACATTTCCCGGTTCATAATCTCAGAATAATAGGTTATTATTCTGAGTTTATAATAGAGAATTTGTTTTTCATTTGACTTCAGAAAAGAAACTCATTCGAATTTTTGTCGCATTTTGGCGCACCCCTATTTAATAGATTAGAAGGCATATCGCGTATACTCTAAACGACAAAGGAAATGCAAGTAAACTATGCAAGGGTCGTTTATTAGTCACAATTTATGTTCAGGAACCGAACTCACGGCCCGCGGCCGTCGTGGCCACTCACGAGACAAAGATCTCGCTCCCATTGTATACCTTGGACCTTGATAACGCTATTTTACTGCTCAAACAACATTTTTAATAAAATTACGAAATAAAAATACATTTTTCAATTATACAGAACCGGTTTGAAAGGGTTGATCATGGTATCGCCATCGGTGATCTAGTGGTCTGTCGCTTCATAGATTATTCATGTTGTAAGTAACATGCACTTGCTATAGTGTTTTGTAATGACATGGCATGAGAGTGTTAATCTACTTCTCTTCGTACATATAATAGTTAATTGTAATTTACTTCCCAATATCCATAGGTCAACGTACGCTTAATCTAATAACATATTACAAAAAAATATATGCATAAAACATTGATTAAGCCTTCTGGTATTATATTTTGCGACAACGCAATTCATCAAGGAGACAACAATGATTGTCGATTGATTTTTGTAAGCGTACTATTCATTATTCTAATGGAATTGTATGGTTGACAGATAAAGTTTTTTGTATAGTTTTTTCATATTTTATAAACATAGAACATACATTAGGCTTATGTCATCGATATACAATTCAGACGAAATTGATGACTAAAACAAAATAGACTGTATGTGCAATATACAAATTGAATATCTTAATTTAATTAATGCAAAATATATGAAAGCTTTATGAAGCTTTCGTGTAGGTAAAATTGTTTTAACCTGTTCTGATGTTCAATAGAACATCCGCGGTTTTTCCCGGGCTGTTCTGTTGTTCGTTCTTGAAGTGATTTCCTGGATACACCATTTTTCCTTGGGTCTTATCATACTATCTCTACCAAACGTTTAATTCATTGGCTAATAAATGAAAAGGTGACAGTTACTTTTCCATTTTATGAAGTTAGTCTGAATTTTCGAGATATTTGCTTTATTTCAAAACGTAAAATTTTCAAGAAAATACATTACGATTGTGATGTTTGAGTTCAAGAGACGATGACATGACATGTGTGGGTATGATATTTTAAATAAAATGTATACATTTACAATTTCTTATTTATTTTAAATCATTTCTATACTTAAGTATTACTTCAGATTTAGTGCGGGGGCCGGACCACACACTGCGCTACTGCAATATTAATTTACCCAGAATTCTACCACATTCAAATATTCTTGAATTTCGATATTAATATTAATAAATACAGAGTACATTTTGACGGCGCCCATTGCGATAGGGTACCTAAATTGAATGGCGCGATGGGCGGTCCAAAGTTAACTAGTAGACATAAATAGACTGCAGTTGACGGCAGAATTTCGCATATTTATCGACTCATAGTTAGTTCACACAGTATAGACACTGAAAAGAAAAACCTTCTGTCTCTATTTTCTTTAGCGCTACCCTGTGTAGCAATGGAGTGGAGAATGATGCTATTTTGACACTATAGCTATACTTTTTTTATACCACTGAGGTGGCAGACAAGCATACGGCCACCTGATGATAAGCAGTCACCGTAGCCTATATAGGTACCGGGAGTATCACTCACGTGTTGCCGACCCTGTTTTTTTGTCTTTATCCGACTAAAGTGTTGCTAACGAGTCTTATTAAATACGTTTAAAAATAACACACTTAACGGAAAGTCTCTTTTTGTTTCAACACAAGGTGTTACCGTTAATTTCCATAGTATGCCCGGCAAGGTGATCCTAACAGTACTTTAGTGTCTGCTAAACAATATTGCAGTGAGGCAAATAAAGCAACGTACACGAAACAAAATCACGAGTTCTGAATTTTTCAACGTCGTTCCCGCATCGCGATTGGCGAGAACGAAGCGGCAACCACAAAGCGACTAACGATTACACTGAAATCGAACGATGGCATATAATTTTTATTTCGTATTACTTTTATTACTATTCCTTCCGATGCTATAAATAAATAATCAATATCATAACATTAATTAAGTAATGTATGAAAATTATATTGATATGAGTTATAAGTTTTCTTAAGATAAGAGCTCATTGTCTTTGGTGTGATTTGGACTTTTCGACAAGTCGCATGTTTGTTTGGGAAGTTTTGTGTTTGTCTTTATAAATAACACTAGCGAAACTTCGTTCATGTGCACCCCGCTGTCCCGTGGTAATTTTTGAGAAAAGTCTACGTATCGACTCGAATGTAACTCCTGTGCAAGGCCTTTCGTCGGGAAACATTATAGGGTCATAGTTCTCTAGGAGCAAGGGCAGATTGAGGGTCTAAACAACACATTTAGATAATAAAAGGTATTTGTAAAAAAAATATCCAGTGCCTTATCACACGTTTCTTTCATGAATTGGGATTTTGTCACGTATGAATTGAATATAACTTTTTACATATTAATTTGAGACATCATTTTATATCAATGATATTCTAACGTTGATGACGTCATTGAGCTTGATTATTCATTATTAATTTATGCTTGCCACTGTTAATTAAACCTACCTTTACAGGGGAGTAATTGGGATATAGAGCCCTTGTGTCGATGTTCCTCGCACGAATAAAAAGTATACAATGAATATCATTGCAAATCTTTAAGTACATTGAACATCCATTATCATCTTAGTTGAACTAAGTTTTTTATCATTCACAAACCGATCAAAGCTCGTTTGATGGTATCTTCGATCTAGAGGTACGCCGAAACGTACAAGTCATCGAGATGAAAATAATAGCAATAGTAACAAAGGAATTATAATGTCTACTGCCAAAACGGCACAATAACAACGTCTCGCAGGTGGTAACTGTGCCCAGTCGATTTATCGGTGGGCGATATAACCGTTGCCAGGGTTGCCAATATTTCTGATAAGAAAAATATTCCATCGTGCATGTTTATGATACGATTTAAGATTTTGATCTGTTCCAAGTACCTAGTATACATGTAAGTCAATGGTTCCAAGATATTTTAAGATAGAGTGGCTAAAGGATTATAGAGTCCAATAAGAGTTTTTGAACGAAGCCACTGTGAATTAGTAGTGTAAGTGCTATGTATTAGGTACGAGTACTATATGATGTTCACAATTTTGATTGCTTTAAAGTTACTCAAATTCTTCTTCTTCTATTTTTAACTATTCTTGAAATCGGTTAAAAGGCGTGGCCGAACAAAATTAACTGACAGATATGACTTCGCTTTTGTAAGATTTTTTCAGTTTGAAACAAAGGCTACAGAGAGTTGCGCGTTGCTGGCTACACGGTTTAAAACCAATAACAAATAATGTCGTTCGTAGGTCAATTAAACAAAAAGGTAATTGGTATGAAACCTCTTATCTACACTATTTTGAACCTCATTCCCAAATCAATGTTTTAAACAGTCTAGTTTAATGGCAACCCTAAGTCCGATAATGATGGGCCACAGCCGACAGAGAACCGATGTCGCAACGCAACTCGCCGATTTCGGCTTGCCCGTCGGTCATCTCTAACGATGGAGCGATAATTAAGATCGGACGTCGGCATTATTTACGCCCGCAGCATCGTACCTGACCCAAGCGCGAGTCGGTCACGACTTTTTCCATGTTCGGCGATACTATTGTTGGGTACCCGTGTTTAGTTTGAGTATGCCGCACGCTCTATTTGTATCGTCGATGCCGATGCCATATTATTTTCAAAGCTCCGAAGCAAGTGTTTGATGATAAAAAACATGTTAATTAGTACAGTTAGGTACACGTCAAGCTTTACACTTGCAGAGCAAATTTTATCTCTTATGACATAAAACTTAAGAATGGTACAAAGTACAATGGGTAAAGGTCGATATGCTCTTGACTGTACTGTACTGTATTGAATGGGGTTTTAAAATATTTTGTGATTATGAGTGATTCAGTAAAAAATACTTTCTCTCAGTTTTTATTAAATTTTTCCTCAAATAAACATATTACAATCAATCAAACAAATAGTAGTCCTTTAGTAATTAATAATTATACAATTTTGAACGACAATCCGCTTATAAGTAGTAATTATTTCATGTTAATTACATTGAATACAAAACAAGCCGTACGCTAAAACATTTTAAAATATAGGTGGTAATATTTTTAATAAATAACCTAATTATTTTTGATTCATTCTTAGGCTGTGGCCCTCTCGCGGCGGGCGCTAACGAGCGCTGCATTTACGCATATTTATGGAGCAAGCAAGGGCCAATGCAGTCAATGCCCTTATCACACTATCACTGCTAAAAAATATTCAGAGATTAAAATTAACACCAGGTATAATTTCCCTCCCAATTTCTTTATACTTTGTCGTGTATGCCGATTATTAAGTCAACGAAACTCCTCCTTATTTCACAATTATTTGAGATTCAGTTGAAATTATAAACGTTTATGTGGTTTGTGCTTTGTGTAGTAGCAATACATTTCATTATTCAAATACTCAATTGTTGTATAAAATATTTCTTTTCAACGTTTTCCGTTAACTTTTGAAATTCAACATTCAAATTCAAAATGTCGTCTTTCGTATTTTTTTAAACTATATTGCAAATATTTTTTTAAAGTAGAACCATTGAGGAAGTATGAATTCCAAACAACAAAACAAAATAAAAATGTTTTTCTTTCTTTTGACTTCATTCCAAAGTCTCGGGCAACAGCTAGTGTTAATACTTATTATATTACAAGCAGCTTTTTTTATTATTATTCAACGAAAAATAAATATTGTAAAATTACCTTGAATATGTCCAGTAAAATTATAACTGTACTGAAATGCAGGTAATATCGAATTACAGGACTTTTGCGGATTTTTATTTTAAATTACGTTATAAATAAGTATGTATTTAGATGTACAGATAATGATATTCAAGATTTCTCAAAAAAAAAAATCTTATGTGAGCGTGCGTAGTTATTATGAAATTATACTATCGATCAAGCAATAATATGAGGATAGTGCCCTCGGGTGGCGAATTTAGGTGAAATTGTGGCTTGCGTGCCTCCCCATAAGCTGTTATCTCCTGCATACCAATACTGAATATTATTTAGCGAATCATATAGCACGCGGAGTTCCTTCAATGGTATACATAAATTAATGTTTTTTTAATAAAATCTTCTCTTGTTTTCGACAAAATTACCTCTGCGTGTCTCTTGCGTCTAGGTTTGAGTTTAGTGATTTGATTCTATTTACATTTATTTATCACTCAAACAGTCTAATAAAAAAAACACAACATAATAAAATCATTATTCGGCCAATTAGGTCTTAGTTTCTAATCGATATCAATTCTCCTGATTTGTGTCATTGGAACACTTGACTACTTGTGCTAAACTTTACCGTGGCGGCTGTCAATTTATGAAACCATTATTTCGAGTAAATATTGTTTACTAGCTTTTCCCCGCGGCTTCGCTCGCGTAAATTTTATGACATAGATCTCGTTTGACAACAAAACAACCCATCATGCCCCACTTATGGCGCCATCTGTTGGCCAATAACATCCCATACAGCGCGCTCTATAGTAGAAAAAATATTTTCCCATTGGAACGACATACTTTCACGGGATAAAAAGTAGCCTATGTTGGGCTCTGTACCCCTAACAATATATAAACAAATTTTCATAATGATCGGCTGATAAGTTAAGCCGTGAAGGAATAACAAACAAACAAACTCACTTTCTCATAATCATCATTTATAATACTACCACTTCTATGAAATGTTTATTCTCACTCCACTCAGATGTTATAAACAATTGATTTCAATTCCCGTCGAAATTCAACTGTAACCGTATCAAAATTCCCGTCTTGTCACCGGTGGGCTTCGAGTTTCTCATGTTTTCAGTAAACATAGGGCCGAATATTTTGATGGTTGGCCGTGAGCGATGCAAATTGCGTCGCCTCTTATCGCTGCACTTTATCCGGGGTACTTTGGTGCATATTTTACATATATTTGCGGGGATGCAGTCGATAGCCGGTGTGGGCGGATCCTGTGCTCGCATGCTAATGTATGAAGTATACTTTACTTTATGCTCACAGATATGCTCGTAGGTATTTAGTATTTTAGTATTCACACTATTCACGTGAACAAGACATCTTGTTATAATATCCCTTTTATCTACTGTTTGTATAACTCTCTTGTAAGATTTTATAGCGACCACTCCTTCGTATAGGCAAAATAATTGACGTTGTAACTTAACCATATTTTTATACTATAAATGTATATTGTTTTCTTAAAATAAGTAAATAATATAAATTCTCTGTGGACTTAATGTAAACCGCAGAAATATTGAAGAGCTACGTCATCATCATGGTGGAAATATCTTTGAATTCACAACGTGTTTAATCAGAACGATTAGTTTTAGGTATAAAACAAACATGAACAGTTCAGATAAGTATCGCATCTGTACACTAATCTCTGACACCATAACATAATTGTGGTGAGTCCCGAGGGTATAGCGGCGCGGACGCTCTGCGGTCACGAACCGCTCTAAACATAGTCTAGCCCTAAACGCTGCCACCATATCCGTCGACCAACAACATCCAGTCATAACTCCATGTAGCTTTTGCTCACGGCTGCGATTTAACATAAATATACCCGGTTGTAAAACTTAAATAATATATCACTAGTAA
The DNA here is from genome assembly GCA_905163395.2 of Endotricha flammealis. Lineage (NCBI taxonomy): Eukaryota > Metazoa > Arthropoda > Insecta > Lepidoptera > Pyralidae > Endotricha > Endotricha flammealis. The sequence continues at coordinate 9,372,336 of LR990865.1, forward strand.
AAATATATTTATTTACTTGGTGCCAAAGGGCAGCAAAGGCTGTAGATGACGTTTCTATTACTAGATTTTCGGGTAATAATTATCACTAGATTTTCTGTAATTAATTTAGGTTCAAAGAACTTTATTGACTCATAAAGAATACATACAATAATTCACTTATAATGAGTCTAAAACTAATATTAAGAAAATAGTTATGTTAAAATTAATGAACGCTTATAAACAAAACTATTAGACAATATGAATGAAAAACAATGTAGTGCATATCAAACCCTTTACAATATTTTCTCGCTAATATACTTCTTCAACCTCACCTTAAACAAAGACATAGCATTAGCATCTTTAATATCATTAGGTAAATCATTGTACATTTTAGCTCCTTCATCTCCTTCATCCATATATCCCTCCTTCCATAGTTTGTTCGAGGTGTTCTTATTTTTATTTTGTTGGTATTTCTCAGATGATGTTTATATTTTTTTATGGTAAAATTTATTTGTGTATTGACTTCTTTTGCAAGAATTTTTTTAATGAGAGTGCACATTTTGTATGTATATAATTGTTGCAGATTAAATAATTTCGTTTTTTTATACAAAGTTGTCGTGTTCAGTAGATAATCAAAATTGAATAATGTTTTAACTACTCTATTTTGAGACCTTTGTATCAAATTAAAATTAGTCTTATTCAATTAGGTATTCGAGATGTGCTTTTACTAAAGAATTGTACAACAGATTTATTGGTAAAATACATAATTAAATAATATGAAATTCAATAAAATTAATTAAAACTAAACTAACAATAAAAATTAAAAACTAAACTAACAATAAAAACTAAAACTAAGCATTAAAAAGACATGGTCCCTGTGGCAGGGTGCCCAAAATGCTAGCAGCGTTACCTCGCTGAACGGCGATAGATATCCGTTGAGCGAAGTAACTGCCAGCCTTTGGGTCACCAGTGGTTTGTCGCAGCCTTTTTGCGATGTCCCTAAAAAAGGACAACGCACTGGTACCCCACGGGCCTAATGTTTCTACACCAAAAGCCATGTTGTACAACATATATTTAATTTTGTATGGAATGCAAGAACTAATTCTCCACACAAAGAAGCAAGTTTACCTCTCAGATGTTCAATATGTGACCTCCAAGTAAGTTTATCATCAAGATGTAGTCCTAGATATTTATGTAACTAGATTGATGGTAAAAGGATCCTGTCAATTGAAGAGTGTTCTGAAGAGCTTTTCCATCTCTTATAACCTTCTCTGCCCCTCCCTGTCCAAAACACGAGCGAGATTGAAAAAACACGCTTATACCGTTTTGGCAGTAGGTACGTAGTACAGCCTCCTATTCTCATAACATATTTTATAATTCTTACTATAACCGTATAGTATTGAAATGCGGTAGGTGCTGCTCACGTGTTTTTGTTTTCGTGTGATCACTGGGTCTTTCAAATGGAGCGTGAATAAGGTTTTCAAGCTAACAAAGGTGAGGCCGAAATGTGAACAAGTGAAAAACTCTAAGTATAGCAAAATATTACATGTAAATGTAAACAATGTATTCTTACACCTAATTTAATGAGCATATGATTCAATCATGTAAATTCATGTCCTTTTCAGCTTTGAGACAGTTTTTTTTTCCAAACATGTGATCGAAAAGTTGTGGAATTCAAATTACATAAAAAATGGAATGAGGCAATAAAAGAACTAACGTCAAGATTTTGGAGGTAAACGACTTGAATGATTGATGTTAGTGAAATTACATTATTCCAAAAAAGGACAACAACTTGCTCATTTTTCAGAGAATATGAACGGCAAGCGTAAAGTTTAGATATTCTCTTGCGAAATTAGCTATTTAATTAATTATAATTAATTGAAGTTGACAACCTCGGTGGTCGAGTTATTTATTAATCACTGGATACAGGCCTATTCTTATATGCAAATATGTATTTAACCTGACTGTATTTAGAGGCTTATAGGTAAGTACAATCTCTGTGCTTTTACCTCGAATTTTTTAATTTTTAAGTTTTCATATTTTATATGGGTGTTCAGTCATAGTATAAATTGAATAGTGTTTTAGTCTGTCGCATACAAAATGTCGGTTCGGAGGGCCTTGGTCTCTCATGTCTCTGTCTTCTATAATGACTTATGGAGGTCTTACGAGATCGCCTAACTCAACCGAAGAGAAATTTATTCTATACGCATGCGTTTATAATGAATGACATTTATCATACCATTTAAAAGTTGTACATTGCTGATACACTTTCTGTTTTTTATCAATCTACCTTTGTAGATAACAATCATTATTCAAGTCATGAGTTACATGAAAACATACATTATTTCTTATTAATCTAGTAGCGGACCGTAATCAATTATCGAAACTTGACTAATAGACCATACCACTAAATCGACGTACTGTCATTTCTCTTCGCTTAATCGATTACTTCAAACATGAACTCTAGGGGGTCCGCTAGAGGGGCTCTAAGAACTATAGTGTGCCTTTTGGTTTACAATCAATCTTATAATATGACTATTATACAAGCAATTCTTCTCACGGGACAGTGAAACTGCCCATGAATAAATTCATACTTATTTTTTTTAAACAAGAGTAGGTATAATAGAGATAACAATAACCATTCTTTGTTATTGTCATATTGGCCATAAAGAAAGTAATTTTTCTACTACTTAAATTGCTTATCTGGGGATTAATGTGAAAACATACGATAGGATTAATTAGGAAGAACTAAGTAACAAATTTCCGTTTCGAATTACCACCAACATATGTTAATAAATTTACAGGAATCTGTTGAGTTACAATAACAAAGTAAATGTTTACGATCGATACGGTATTTTCTCATGCATTCTTTTTTTCCCAACAATAAATTTTATTAACACACACGTCACAATTTATTTCCTCAAGAGGCACGATCGTACAATCAGCGTTAATTGCTGCCACTCTTACGTAAAGGTCCGTGGGCGTCTCGAGTGTTATTCTATGCGTGCTTCTTACGCCAGCACCCTCCTTCGGATATAAAGAAAAGATTGAGTCATCATAACAAATGCGCAGCTTCACAGAGGGCAGGGAACTCTCCACAATCGCCGTCTTATCTGTGACGGCGCTGATCATTGTGTCCCGAATTCTTCGTGCTCCGGACTTGATGACGAAATACTGGTCCGTTTTAGTCTTTTACTTCTTGCCTTTGTTAACTTGTCGAGTTCTTTTCGAATGCTTTTTGTAACTACAACCAACTTTGTAAAGCTCGTCGCTGCCGTCATAAATCTTATCTATTACATCGCATCGGGAAAATTAGAGAGTATGTAGTTGCGTTTAAATCATCAATAGAAACAAGTCCAGTACGAGACGCGGTTCAGTACCAAAGTTTTAGTTTACTTTTATTAATTATTTTGTTTTTTTTGGACACAAGGAACAAGCAAGTAGTTAATTGTGACATTGCATGCTGCGTAGTTTATTATTTGATATTATATAGTGTGCAATTGGCTAAATCTTAACAGTTACATGTACATAGACAAACTTGATTGTACGCCTTATGAGTGCGGAACCTTTTTATACACAATGGACGAAATGTTTAGTCATATACCACATTAATAAGCTATCAGGCCTTCATTAAATATATCGAATGTGTAATTATATTCAGACGTAATCAATCTTTGCGAAATGTTCACAAAAACTCATCAAAATGTTACATATTGCGATGAAGGAAAAAATGGTAGTACCACCTTCAAAAAACGCATAAAAAAATAAATTACGAGAGAGAAATAAAAGGGGATTCATTAATCATATTGATGAATGCACTTAGGATCATTGATACTAACGTCCAATGTATAACAGTCTTTATAAACATATCTAAAACATCAGCCTCTTTCTCTCAAAACTATTTTAAAATTTCGTAATGATAGGATTATAATTTCATTTCTTTTCTTCGTTTATAGTAAGTATCTGAGAATAATTTCAATAAAAACTTGAAAAACTAAAGTAAAACCTTATGAAACACTAGCAGATAAGTTCTGACTAGGTTATCCCGTAGATAAATTTACAATTATTCTACAATTTTGTCAGTTTTTATCGAATTAGTGAAATAATGTATTGTTCATCTTTAGCTTTTTCTAGCGTTTTGTCAATGACCTCCGTGGCGTATTGGTTACTACGCCACCCAGGAAGTCTCGGGTTCGAATCCCGGTCGGGTCTGGATTGGCCTGGGTCTTAGATGTTTATCTATAAATGTATTTGTTATAAAATATAGTATCTAACTTTCTGGGACTTGCTCAATCTGTGTGATTTGTCCCTATTTGTGGGGTGGTATGCAATTTAGACGGTATACCTCCACTAGACACTCATAGTAATTGAAGAAGAATCAATTCTATACTCGTATCGCTATTGATACACTTACTGTGAAAAAATCATAGCATTAATAAACTGCCATTTATCTCGGAACTGCCGGGACAGATTTTAATGCCCCATGACTGTCTAGGAGAGGTACCCCATCATAAATTGCATACCCACATCCCTATTGGTTCATAGACCACTTCTCAGACAAAAACGCTTAGTCTCCATTTATGAATTATCCTTTTCTAACCAATTGAAAGGCCCTGTTTATTCATTTGCGAAAAAAGTTTGGTAAACAGAGTAATCGTGACTTTATACGCATTTCGACAAGTGTCAAATAAGTTAAAACCCATGCCAAACAAGAGCTGTTAAAAAACCTGTTAGGTAATTTGAAGAAGATTACGGGAGGGGTGAAACGGACGCTAAACGTAAAGAAACCGATGAAGCTTCTGTCGTCATGATACAGAATGTGTTGTTAGATTAATCTCTCTTGTGAGTATTATTAATTTATTATCCTATTCTTTGTTTCAGGTGGAGATTGTGATACTAGACAAGAATGATAGTCCACCAGAATTCAAGAACATACCACAAGCATACATGGCGTCCGAAGACCTCGCTCCAGGTCAACGCATCGCGACCATTACTGCTGAAGATCCTGATACTATTGGCACTATAGTTTATAGCATTCAAAGTGATGAACCCGTACCATTTGTATTGGATCCCAATTCAGGAGTATTGACTTTGAAGGATCCATTAGACCGAGAGACGATACCAGAATATCGGGTTGTTATAAGAGCTGATGATGGCGTGCAATTCACAGATGTCGCTGTAGTCATACAGGTTTGTATTTGGACATCTAATACATTGATGAATATAAATATTCTTTAGGTTTCTTAGGTAGGGCACAGCGGATAATCGGCTCAAATCGGAGCAGCCTGTCTGGGGAAGGACCTACAGAAGACCTTACAGAATATCGTAGCCAAATAGCATTGGTCTCGGCCATGTTGTGTTCCTACGGTGAGTAAGGTCTCCAGAGCTCCACTTTCTACAGTCAGTACAGTTGTCCATAGGCTACGGTGATTGCTTACCATCAGGCGGGCCGTATGCCTGTTTTCCGTCTTATTAGTAAAAAAAAAAATTACAATTCTTGTATTGGATGGTCTAGTTGCCACTCATGGTCAAATGGTAAATAGCTTACAATAATCGGATTTGCGGCTTCATTTACCTACCGCATCTAGGTACCTGGTCAATTTTATTCCGACTCTCGAAATGGTATTATTGTCTTGTCCAACACAAAATTTTGGTTAAAAATATTTCAATAGAGATAAAAAATTATACTTACACCAAATTATACAACGCCACGCCACCTAGATCCAAATTAAGCGAAGTTAAGTTATAATAGATAGCGGACATCCATAACCTTAATTCCATACTTATACTTATATACTTATATGCTTATTCTTATATATTTATCCGTACGAATATTATAAATGTGAAAGTGTGTTTGTTTGTTTGTCCTCCCTTCACGTCGAAAGTAATGAACGTATTGATATGAATTTTCTTACTAGAGATAGTTTAAGGTCTGGAGAGTAACATAGGCTACTTTTATCCCGAAAAAACATCTTATTCCCCACGGAAAAAGGTATATAATTTTTTGTTCTTCTTTCACGTCGAAGGGAACCTAAGTATAGACATGATTTTTTAACAGAGATAATTTAAGGTCTGGAGAGGCACATATTTTTTAATGACTTTTTTTGATAAAGTAGCTATTGCCACTGATAACTGGGCTATAAATTGAATTTCACATACATAAAATTTTCTTTCCTAACCACATTTTTTGTCTACATTTTACACAGATTTTTCTTTGGTCACTAATAATTTTGGTGCAATAAAAACTTTTTATTGTATCTCTTTTTCAGGTGACTGACACAAATGACAACCCACCAGTGTTCAAAGAAAGTGCATACTCCTTTGATATAGCCGAGAATGCGGCTAGAGGCACCGTGGTTGGTACAGTGGCAGCTATAGACATCGATTCTGGCTCCAACGCGCAACTAACCTACACAGTCATATCTGATTGGGCTAACGACGTATTCTCACTGAATCCACAGACCGGAGTGTTTACCCTGACGGCTAGACTGGATTATGAAGAGGTAAGTTTTTACAATAAACATTTTTCAACATTCAACAAATCATCGTCATCGTATTTATCATCATACCTATCCCGTAAATATCGCACTACAGGAATACAGATCTCCTTCCAATCGAAGCGTTTTAAAGCGTACTTTAACGTTATTTATTTATATGCATAATGATAATAGCATACGTAAAACTGTACTACTTCTTCTTAATAGTATTGATCTGATCATCATAGTTCATACTCATACTAATATTATAAATGAAAAAGTGAATTTGTTTGTTATTCCTTCACGGCTTGACTAATCAGCCGATCATTATGAAAATTTGTATTTATATTGTCAGGGGTACAGAGCCCAACATAGGCTACTTTTTATCCCGTGAAAGTATGTCATTCCAATGGGAACATATTTTTTCTACAACAGTGTAAGTCATAAAATTACGCGAGCGAGGCCGCGGGGAAAAGCTAGTTCTAAACATTCACATTCGTTAATCACATAAATTAGACAAATTTTAATTAATTTTGGCAATCAAACTGTTTACAACTTGTATTATTCTCTTTATCTTGGAAAAGAAGTAATAAAATTCTTTGCACATATTTACTAATTATACTGACCAATTTATAGGTATACCCAATCAATTTATTTTGAGCTCCTATTGCAATGGGTACCCACAGAAATAGTTGTTCATTTTATATTGGTTAGAGCTCAAATTCATGTGGTATGCTACCCAATCAATGTTTTTTTTTTAAATTATGAGTCTATGACGTCTCAAATTAATCAATTTAAATTAAAACTACATGACAAGTATTTTGGAACCACAAAATGTGTTTTTGATAACGCCTGTTACATCAGAGTTAATGGTATGTTGAATGTTTTAAAAACAATAAAACATATACAATAACAATAAATTCAGTCAGTAGAAATGTTACTAAAAAATATAAAAATGATTTATAATCACGTAAACCACAATAATTCCCACTTGACTGGTACATGACTGGTAGAGAATGTAGCTAGCATCAAGTTTGCTAATATTGATATAATGCTCAATAAAGATAAATAAAATGAGTGACATCTCATATCATAGTCGTTTCTAATATCTATGAACCATGAAACGTTCACTATTTTGGAAAAAAACTGCAAGACTAACATTTCAAGTTAACATTGCATGTTAAAGTCTACATGCAAGACAAAGACATTATTTTAAATGCGTGATTCCGATAAAAGTGGACAAAATGACCAATTAAAAGCACTTTAAATTAATTAAGTACATCTAGTAATTGAGTTAAAAATTGTCAGACTTCAATGTTTATAGACCTTGACATATGCCATTTTTTAAAGTGCTTTTAAAGTATTTACGAAGGTATACAAGACCGTTCGTGCCTTAAAGTAATTGAAGGGAATCTTGATTGATTTCACATCAAATCGATTACCTGTCAACAATAAATTGCATTCGGTATTTACACACTTATAACAGTGTGCCAAGTAGCAACAGTTTAATGACAATGAAAAATATTTAGGTACTAAAATCATTTTAGTACCTAAATATTGTCAGTAAACCGAGTTAAATTTTATACAATTTTACATTTTAGTAAAATGTAAACGTTAACTCATTATGCACTATTTAATTAAACATAATTGAAGCACGGTAACGGTATAGTAATACTATTGAGGATTCTATTTGCAAAGTAAAAACAATATTTTTACATTTTTATTATTTAAAAAACAATTATTTTGATAGGCTTACTTTATATTTATTTTCAAATTCAATGGCAATGTCAACAATGAAATTACGCGAGCGAAGCCGTCGCGAAGTTGGATTATGCCAGTTGATTTTAGCAGATAAATATATCAGAAAAATTATTTTCCCATTGTAACGACATACTTTCACGGGATAAAAAGTAGCCTATGGTGGGCTCTGTACCCTTAACCATATGTACTTATGCAAATTTTCATAATGATCGGCTGCTTAGTCAAGCGGTAAAGGAATAACTAACAAACAAACTCACTTTCTCATTTATAATATTAGTAAGGATAATAGAAAAACTAACATTTTCTCATTAAAAAACAATTTAAGTAAGTACTTAAATAAAATAAAAAATCTTGTTTATTTTTACTTGAAGTATAATTTAAACGAAATGAATATATGTTTTTAAGTAAATAATATTTTTAAGCCAGTTACATACTGCATTATTATAGCAAAGTTTACAAGTAGAGGCTATTTTTAGAGTAGGTAGATATTCACGTCCGCCTTATACTCTGAGTGCTTGGGGCCATACATTGCGGTCGAAAGAATTATCTTAACATAGATCTTAAGACGGGGCGTTGACCGTTCAACCGCTCTAGTGATCGAGACACGACGTTACAATCCCAAAGACCTACGTAATTATATCAATCTTGATCATAAATTTACAATTTTAGAATAATTTCATGTAAAACAATATAATTATAAAAAGGATATGTCGTGTCTGGTGTCGAGTTGTGTCATTTTTCCGTAAGTCTCTGCAACAATTTTATTATTTTGTCGGAGATTTTTTTTAATCACATGGCAGACACACAAACAACAGGCCACACGATGGAAAGAGGTCACGTATGAACATCTAAACATACCAGGGGAGCTACCAATAAGTCGGTCGCTACAAGAGAGGGTCTCGTGAGAAAAGGAATAGGAAAGAAATTGGGCTTCCGATTATAATGTTATCTAATAAAAACTATGTTTTAAATTTTTTACAAAACAGTTTTTAAACAATTTAATGTTGAAAAGTTAAAATTTAAAAAAAAAATCTGAATGCTTATCAAAAGGCAAGTAAGTTAGTTTGACGTCTTTTATTATAAAAAACAAAAACTATTGTGTAATTTCTGACTGACAATATATATATATATATATATTAACAACAATACAAATTATAAAAAATTTTTTAAAGTACAGAAATCATTTTTTATTCTGAATACTTCACTCATCCGCATGCCTTTTGGGCGTAAAAATAACTATGGATAAGCGAAATTTATTACTGGTCATGTAAAATATTGCATGTTGTAGTAGGCAAGTGCAATTCAGAAACAAAGGGCCGAGTTGCGGCCGCTCTGGCCCTGAGCGCTTTTTAATGCGGGGCGCCATTACACGACAAGACTAAGGAGCCATTTATATAATACCACTAATAACCATAACACTAATTTATATACCTCGAAAAATTCTTTTTTCTTCTAGTTTTTATTTTTATTTTGACCAAACAAGATGACTTCAGTTTGCTCGATAAGCGACAGCGGTAGAGTTCAAGTAAATCGGCATCGCGAGTATCGCGTACCTAATGCCGTCGGCGTCGTCGAGCTTGTATTTTGGCATAACACTAAACATTGTTGATTATTGTTGATTTGTTGACGGTCTGTACATACCATATTTTTCATATGAAACGCTTGACAGCTTAAAAGCATATTTATCCGGTTTTTGCGGGTACGTGCGTTGTGAGTGCCTTATTGTAATACTCGTCAATGTTGTCGCAAGCATGTCGTTAAATTCGTAGCGGCACTAAATCAGGCTCATATATTTTATCATAAAGTTTTATTTTCAATGTTTTTTTGTACAAAACTTGTAATTCTTGCAATCAAAATCAGTCAAACGACTGTTAGTATAGATAGAGACTATTACTAATATTTTTATTTCAGTAAAATTCCTATTTTTTAAAAAGAAATAATAAAGTCCTCAGCAATTCCATTTATTCCATATTGTTTCCATGTTGTTGTATGTTTGAAAACTGTGTGTTATTACAGACGTAACGTAGTTGTTGCAGTTTCTCTCTCGGCTCTACTAATTAGTAAAAACAATTCGTCTTGTACATTCGTTTTGTTGACCGCCTGCCAATTCCGCGTACCCCACTAGAGAGCTGCTAATTTCATCCCGGCATAGTTTTTTTAGCGTCGAGCTTCATATTCGGCATTTGCCCACTCGGTCCGCCGTCGAAATTAAGGCTTGGACAATGTCTTACAAAGCGGCCGTCCACAAAACATCCCCGGGCCGGATTCCGCGACCGCTGCTTGTTTTTTAAACCGTCGTCTTGCTCCGCGATCCGCGAATGAGGGAGCCTGTCATACTTGAGAGTCTTCTCAGTAATAACGTATGGAAAATGTTAGGTCGCTCAGTAATTTTTAGTTAGCAACATTGTAGTAATGTATTTTCGTGTTTAACGACACAGGCATTTTATTATTACATCGTACGATGGTTAAAGAAACTAATTTCACGAAGAAAATTCAATTTTTTTTAATTACACATAATATAATGATTTTCGATTTCTACAAAAACAAATTGAACACATGTAGGTACTATATGATAATATTGACATATGCAGTTAATATAAGATAGTTATTTATAAAAACTTCTATTAAGTTTGAAGAATAATAATAATAATATAATGCATCAAATATGCAACTAAACATGATTCGAGCAATTCACCACAGCCAAAGAGTTTTTCGTTACTCTCAGATCATACCATAGAGGATCATACTCATAATTAAAATCTCACAATTTTATTTTGGATTCCAAAATTTTAATTTAAAAATTAATGTCCAATCCTAATTTGTACGTAGAAACTTGAAACTATATCATTACCTATGTTTTTTTTATTATTTGGTTGGTTTTTTGCGAGCACTGTAAGGCGGTAAAACCTAAAAGTCCAATCGGAGGATCTTGAAAAAACTGAGACTCAGTTTGAAGATTAGTCCCTGACTAGACCACTGAAGTGGAAATATGCGGAATATCTTTCCGAAATAATATTATGTCTTTAGCGTATTTCAATGTTAACTATTTTCTTCGTGGAAATTGATTGTTTGCGACACTTCTCTATGTTCCCCAATTTGCTTTGGAAGAGTCTATCACATACAATGAGGTAAACTATTAATTGTACCTATCATTGGTGCTTAAAATTATGTTTTAAATATTTCAGACGCAGCACTACATCTTAGTGGCTCAAGCACAAGACAATGGTCACCCATCACTTTCAGGAACTGTGACGGTGTATGTTAATGTGATTGATCTCAATGACAACGCCCCAGTTTTTGACCCTATGAGTTTTTCAAATGAGATCCTAGAAGACGTCCCCATTGGTTCACCAGTTGTGACAATAAGTGCTACTGATATGGATTCAGGTACACATAATAATATTTAAGTTAATTAATGTGTTGATAACTATACAATATTCATCAAATAGAAATTATTTTTATGCTTTACACTTTGGCTTTGTTCTAGTAAGTACATATTTACTTATCTGTTATTTGTAAACGATGTGACGTCAATGTAAATATGCTATGTGTTTTCTGACTTTATGAACATACGAACTTTTTTTTAATAGTAAGGCAATGTCTCCAAATTCTGGAAACGATTAATTTTGTTCTCTGTAAGGTCTTTTGCACGTGACTGTACAAAAATAGCATTTCAATACAATTTAATTACCTAATTAAAATCAATTTATTCCAGGATTAAATGGAAAATTAAGTTACAGTATCACATCTGGAGATGATTCTGATGATTTTATTATAGCGGAAAATGGTACTATATTTACTGCAAAACTATTAGATCGGGAAACTCTACCTATTTATAATTTAATAGTAACTGCCAAAGATTCAGCCAAACCACCCGAACCACAGTTGTCTTCTACTGTTCAGGTAAATTATTATTTTTGTTACAAACATTGGTAACAACATTTTTTTAAAGAGATATTGTGAACTAGAAACCTATTTAACTTGTATATAAACTTAATAATTTATTTAAATTTCAGGTAACGATACAATTAAAAGATGTCAATGATATGTCACCTGAATTTGTAACACCAAATATAACAACCGTATCAGAAAATATTCCGCTAAATACAGTAGTAATGACTATTAAAGCCGTTGATAAGGATGAAGGAAGAAATGGATACGTTGAATATTTTATGAATCCTGACCCTGAAGTAAATGGATATTTTTCTCTGGGAAATGTTGATGGTGTATTACGAGCGACGGGAAAACTTGACAGAGAATTAAAATCTAGTTATACATTAACAATCACTGCTAAAGATAGAGGAGATCCACCTAATGTATCTAAAACGAAGCTAAAAATCAGTATTTTGGATGAAAATGACAACAGCCCTGTTTTCGATCCGAAGCAATATAGTGCATCTGTTCCTGAAAATGCCAGCATAGGGGCAAGTGTACTACAAGTAAGTTTTATTATTATTATTATATTATTCTTCACTTACAGTTCTTATTTTTTTCATAGTAACTTATTTTGCCTACCCCAAGAATCCTAATGAATTGAGAAATATGTTTTATACATTTTTTTTTCCATACAGATTGAGCTAGCCTCAAAGTAAGTTCGAAACTTGTGTTATGGGATACTAACTCAACGATATTATATTTTTATAACAAATACATATATAGATAAACATCCAAGACCCGAGGCCAATCAGAAAAAGTTCCCCCGACCCGACCGGGGATCGAACCCGGGACCTCCTGGGTGCCGGTCTGGCGAAGAACATTATGCGTAGTGTGTACCTATTTTATTTAAATTCAGTTATAATAATAGCATAATATTCGTTCTATTACAGGTGTCCGCTACAGATGTGGATGAAGGTGTTAACGGAAGGGTTAGGTACTCTATAGCATCTGGAGATGAAAATAGAGACTTCAGTATTAGCGAAGACACTGGAGTGGTTAGAGTAGCTAAGAATCTCAATTTCGAAAGAAAATCTCGTTATGTGCTAACTATAAAAGCAGAAGATTGCGCTAAAGATGATATTAGATTTGATACAGCTGAGATATCTATTTCTATTCAAGACATAAACGATAATCCGCCGACGTTCCTAGATTCTCCGTACTTAGCATACGTAATGGAAAACGTAATCCCACCAAATGGTGGTTATATAATAACAATTCATGCTTATGATGCTGATTCACCGCCATTTAATAATCAAGTACGTTACTTTATAAAGGAGGGTGATGCTGATGTTTTTAAAATTAATGCATCGTCTGGAGAAATATCTTTATTGAGAACATTAGACCGTGAAGCTCAAGATGAATATACGCTAGCTCTAGTTGCTATGGACACTGGTAAATATTATGAAACTTCCATCTAGAAATCTATCATAATTTTTCCTATAAATAAAATTAAACACTTTATTTTTAACTTTACAGGGTCACCTCCTCTTACTGGATCTGGTACTGTCAAAGTCATTGTACAGGATATAAATGACAATAGTCCTGAATTTGAAAGACAAAGTTACAGAACGTTTGTAAAAGAAAATCTACCTTCAGGAACAGTTATTCTGCATCCGAAAGCTACTGATAATGATTTGGGAAATAATGCAAAGATTAGATACAGTCTTCTTGGTGATAAATCTGAACGGTTTCAAATTGATTCGGCCACTGGGATCATTACCACAAACGTTACTTTAGATAGAAAAGAATGGGACATCTATTACTTAATTATAATGGCACAAGATTCTTCCACCACTGATCCAAGAACGGCTACCGCGAATCTTACAATCATAGTAGATGATGAAAATGATAACACACCTACATTCGCTCATTCTACATACGAAGCCCACATTTCTGAGCGCACTTTGAAAGGAGATTTTGTTTTTGGAGTGAAAGCAACAGATAATGATATTGGACTAAATAGTAAAATTGTATATGATTTGAAAGGCGAACATCTGGATTTATTTACCATTAATCGGGAAACAGGTGTTATAAAAGCAAAAGATAACATAATGAAATATAAAGGAGAAAATGGACTTACGTTTAATTTGAGTATTGTTGCTACAGATAATGGTGTTATTCCAAGACAAAGTATTGCACAATTAGTTTTAATACCAAAATCCGTCAAAAATTTTCCAAAGTTCACAGTACTGAATAAGTTATCGTTTACTTTTCCCGAAGATACTTCTGAAGGTGTTCTCGTAACAAGACTTTCAGCAACATCTCCTAAGAAAGGCCCAACTGGTTTATTGAAGTATGCAATAGCAGGGGGAAATGTAGGCGATGCTTTGAGAGTAGAACCAATAAGTGGGGAAGTATTTATAACAGGAAAGGGACTGGACTATGAAACTATGCCATTGTATGAAGTTTGGTTTGAAGTTCGCGATTCTGATAATCCTCCGCTGAAATCATTTATTGAAATAGAAATTAAAGTAACAGATGCAAACGATAATCCTCCCATAATTGAAAACGCATTGTACAATGCCACAGTGCCTGAAGAAGAGTCTCCTCCACAACTTATAATAAAAATAAATGCTCATGATGATGATTCAAATGAAAATGGTCGTATATCTTTTAAACTTGTCAATGATTACGAAGAAACATTTAAGATTGATTCAGAAAGCGGAGAAATATACACGAATATTGCATTAGACAGAGAATCAATACCGTTTTATGAAATCATTGTTGAAGCCGTAGATCATGGAGTTCCGCAATTAGTGGGTACTTCGACCGTAATTGTTACAGTATCTGATAAAAATGACAATCCGCCTAGATTCACTCGATTATTTAGTGTTAATGTTACAGAAAATGCAGAAATAGGTTCATTTGTCATAAAAGTTACTAGTTCAGATTTAGATACAGGTCCAAATGCAAATGCTACCTATAGTTTTGTAGAAAATCCAGGAGAAAAATTTATTATAGATCCTATTACTGGCAATGTTACAGTGGCTCGACCATTGGACAGAGAGTTACAAGATGAATACATTTTAAAAGTTGCTGCGATTGATGGAGCTTGGCGATCTGAAACCCCTTTGACGATAACTATACAAGATCAAAATGATAATGCACCAGAATTTGAATATTCATATTACAGCTTTAACTTCCCAGAGTTGCAAAACAAAAATAGTTTTGTAGGTCAAGTTATTGCTTCCGATAGAGATAAACAAGGGCCTAATTCAATAATTTCATATTCATTGCAACAACCTTCGGAGCTATTTTCTATTGATCCTGCCACTGGTGAGATATTAAGCAAGTATGTAATGAATTATAAACGAACTTCAATTAATTTATCTCCTGAAAATACATACTCTGTCGTAGTTGTTGCAACAGATAATGGAAAACCTCCAATGTCGTCTGAATGTCTTGTAACTATTAACATTGTGGATGCAAATAATAATGCACCTAAATTCAAGATTCATGAAAAATATGTACCGGTTCCAAAGGATGCAATATTAGGAGAACAAATAATTAAGTTATCTGCTGAAGACAACAAGGACTTCGGAATAAATGCTGAAATTGAATATCACATATCAGGTGGAAATGGAACAATATATTTGACAGTAGATAAAACAAGTGGTTGGATTATCGTAAATAAACAATTTCATTACTTTGGAAAATATTATGAGCTTAAAGTCAAAGCTGTTGATCGCGGTATTCCTCCACAATCAGATGAAACCAAATTAACGTTTGTTGTAACTGGAGAAAATATATACAGTCCAAAGTTTACAGCTCTTAGTTATCAAGTAAGTGTTCCTGAAAATGAACCTATTGGTTCATCAATACTAACAGTAAAGGCAAGTGATGAAGACGATGGACCTAATGGCATTATTCGATATGCGATATCATCTGGAAACACAGGAAAAGAATTTGAGATAAACCCTATAACTGGCACTATTATAATACTGCGTTCATTAGATTACGATTCTATTCAAGAATATCGTTTGAATATTACAGCTAGAGATCTGGGTTTTAAATCAAAAGAAACTACAGCTACTTTAACAATTATTTTAACAGATATAAATGACAATGCTCCACTATTTAATCAAACAAAATATGAAGCATATTTACCTGAAAATTCTCCCGTAAATAGTTTTATATTTAAAGTGAAAGCTACTGATATAGATTCTCCGAAAAATGCAATAATACGGTACCACATAAGAAATGAAATGACATCTCTCTTTCACATAGATGCCTTTTCAGGAGAAATTTACTCAAAAGACGTGTTTGATTACGAAGAAAAGACGGTGTATAAATTAAACATACTTGCAGAAAACCCGGATTCTGTAATGCATTCAGCAACTGAAGTTATTGTTTACATAACTGGAGTCAATGAGTACTACCCTAAATTTATTCAACCAGTTTTCCATTTCGATGTGTCAGAATCTGCAGAAGTTGGTACAAATGTCGGAGTTATTCAAGCCACTGACCAGGATAGTGGCGGTGATGGAATTATATATTACTTGTTTGTTGGATCCAGTAATGATAAAGGTTTCAGTATTAATTCTCAAACTGGTGTAATAAGAGTTGCAAGATATTTAGACAGAGAAACACAAAATCGAGTTGTATTAACAGTCTTAGCGAAAAATTCAGGTGGTATTCACGGTAATGATACTGACGAAGCACAAGTTATAATTTCGATTCAAGACGGAAATGATCCACCTGAATTTTTACTTCATTATTATGAAGTTACTGTTTCTGAAGGAGCAACTATTGGACAAGAAGTCATTCAAGTTAAAGCTGTTGATAAGGATGTTCGTCCACAAAATAACCAATTTAGTTTTTCAATTATTGGAGGAAATATAAATCAAGACTTTAAAATAGACCCTCAAACCGGTGAAATTGAAGTGGCTCGTCAGTTAGATCGGGAAACAATATCCACGTATTCATTAATAGTAGGTGCTATCGATACAGGCACTCCTCCGCAAACAGGTACTGCGACGGTCAAAATCATTTTGTCAGATATAAACGATAATGGACCTGTGTTTGATGTCAATAATTTCGAAGGCACTGTTTTTGAGAATGAACCACCCAATACTGCTATTACGACACTTTCCGCAAAGGATCCAGATTTACCTCCAAATGGAGCACCATTCTCATATTCTATTGTAGGAGGGAAACATCAAAATTACGTAAAAGTTCATAAGCATACTGGAATACTTTTGACAACAAAGAAAATTGATAGAGAAATGACGCCATATTTAGAAGTTATGATAGAAATTGAAGACAGTGGCACACCAGTTATGACATCAAACTTTACAATAATGATAAAAGTGTTGGACAAAAATGATAACCCACCTACACCAAGATCTGCCCATGTTCTTGTTTATGCTTTCAACAACAAAGTTCCTAGTGGTAAGATTGCAAATGTGAAACCTAATGACCTGGATATAGTAGGTGATTACAAATGCAAAATAATTCAAGAATCTACTACTGAAGACACCCTGTCTCTTTTAAGTATAAAGCGAGGGTGTGATCTTTATACAAATGCTGTAAAACCTGGACAAGGATATTCTTTCTCCGTTTTGGGAAACGATGGTGTTCATAGAGATGTCATATCTTCTATAAGTGTAGAATATTTTTCTTTTAATAATGCTACTGTCGACCAATCTATTACCATAAGAATAAAGAATATAACTGCAGCTGATTTTCTCACTCAATCTTATCGCAGTTTATTGGAGACTTTAAAAAATGGTCTCGAAAACAAAGACAGAATATATTTATACAGTATAAATGAAGACTCTGGTAATTTGGACTTAACAATAGCAACAAAAGGAAAAGAAGCAGTAGCAAAAAAAGGATACACTGAAAAATACTTGAAAAGTAAAGAAAACGAGATATCTAAACTAGTAAAGAGACAAATAGTTGTACCCTACTTTCCATGTTCATCTCAGAAATGTCAAAATGGTGGTCTATGTACGGACTCTATTAAAGTGTTAGATGAATCTAAAATAACTGAAAGTTCTACTCTCATTCTTTCATCGCCCTTAGTTAACCACGAATATAACTGTCATTGTGCTGATGGATTTATTGGGAAAAACTGTGAAAAACGTCAAGACCCGTGTTCGCCAAATCCATGTCGCTTTGGTGGTCAGTGTCGAAAACAAGGGCATAATTTTATGTGTAACTGTCCTCCACGACGAGAAGGAAAAACTTGTGAAGTAGAAAGAGATGACGTATGCAGTAGTAATCCATGTAAGAACGGCGGATCTTGCAAAGAAAGTGCTGACAGAAATTCATTTTTCTGTTTGTGCCGGCCTGGTTATCGTGGAAATCAATGTGAAGCTTTGGTAGATTCTTGTAGACCTAATCCATGCCTTCACGGCGGAATATGCATAAGTTTAAAACCTGGTTATAAGTGCAGCTGTACCAATGGCCGATATGGAACACATTGTGAAAGTACAACATTTGGTTTCAAAGAACTATCTTTTATGCAATTCCCAGCTCTGGATGCTTCAACAAATGATATAACTATAATATTTTCGACTACAAAACCCAACGCATTATTACTATATAATTATGGTGCACAGACAGGAGGAAGGTCTGATTTTATTGCTATTGAATTACTAGGAGGAAAACCTGTGTTCTCCTTTGGAGGTTCAAGAACATCGATTACGTCTGTAGCAATAACAGACCCCAATAAAAATCTTGCTGACGGCGAATGGTACAAACTTACTGCCACAAGAAATGGCAGAGTAATTTCCTTAAGTATTGCATCATGCATCGATCATGGAGACTCGTGCGTTGAATGTGAACCTGGAGATGACTCTTGCTACAACGATGATACAGGCCAAGCTGGGTAGGTATTTTAGTAATTTTTACATTTGAACATTAAATACAAATTCTATTGTAAAACATCTGAATACATAATAAAATTATTAATTAGTTTTTATTTTATTTTCTGAAGTATAAAGATTGTACATATTTGTGATTAATTTATCAAACTTAAAGAAATGTTTTATTACAGTACCCTCAACTTCAACAACGAGCCTCTACTCATCGGTGGTTTGAACAAAGCAGATCCAGTTTTGGAACGCCCCGGTCAGATTCATTCTGACGACTTTGTTGGATGTATGCATAGTATATCAATCAACGGTCGATTACTAAACTTGACGAATCCTTTACACGCGCGTGGAGTAGAAGCTAACTGTGAAAGGTCAGAAAAAGGAGCATGCTATAAGAAAAACGTATGTAATGAAGGCGAATGCTTGGATCGATGGAAAACAAATTATTGTAAATGTGACGGAAAGTTAATTTCTCCTGACTGTAGCCTGTCTTTGCAGTCTATATCAGTAAGTGAGAACAGTTTCATATCTTATACAATATCTGAAAAGCACAGAAGAATGCAGCTGTTAGAAACATTTTATGGTGGAAATACGGGATGGGATAAAAAAATTACCAAGTCATCAGGAAAAATTATTCCCAAAGTTAATAGTCCGGCTAAAAGTTTAACATTTTTCTTTAGAACTCATAGAAAGGACTGTGTTTTATTATACGCTGCTACTGACAAATATTACACTTTAATTGAATTACTAGGAGGAAAAGTTAGCTACACTTCGAAACAAAATACAATGGTAAATATGACTCAAATAGATCAAAATGATGTATCAGATGGTACTTGGCATAACGTGACCATATATTCCCTTGGTAGAAGTATTCGTCTGATTGTGGATGGTAAAAATGTAGGCGAGGAACTGGATGCAGCTGGAGTTCATGACTTTTTAGATCCTTATCTTACTTTAATTTCTTTGGGTGGATTGAAGACAGAATGGTTATCTACATCGGGTCATAATAAATTTGAAGGTTGCTTAGCAAATTTTACAATCAATAACGAAATACAACCTTTCACTGGAAATGGAACAATATTTAAAGAAACAATACGAAAAGGAAAAATTTTGTCTGGTTGCTCTAGCGATTTTGGTATGGGTCGAACTAAAAACGCAGATCCCCTTAGCATCGGAATAGCTCTCGTTATAGTATTCTTCTTGATATTAATATTTGCAATATTAGTTTCTATTATTCTCTATCGATTACGAAAACAAAAGGAGAAAGGCAATGCACCTAATAAAAGTAATATTGTACATTCTAAACAAAATGGCGGACCCGCTATGCTGAATGCACCAAATCTAATAGCAGGAACTAATGATGGCATTATGGGAAGAAACTTGCACAATACTGACAATAATTTATCTAGTTATATTATGCCTGAAAACGTTCATATTGTAGGACCTGAACTATTATCAAAGAAGTATAAAGACAGAGAAATTATGAATCTTGATCCACCGAGGCCTCATCGCCCTGATATCATAGAACGTGAAGTAGTCGGAAAAAGTCCAGCACTTAGAGATGATCATCACCCACCACCTCCACCATCAACAAATACATCGCACCATCCACATGATCACCCAAGTGGCATGGATTTAAATTCTGAAGTACCTGAGCACTATGATCTTGAAAATGCAAGTTCCATAGCGCCCTCAGACATAGATATTGTTTATCACTATAAAGGTTTCCGTGAAGCGGCAGGTGTCAGAAAGTATAAGGCCACCCCTCCTCCAGTAGCTGGTTACCACCACAAACATCAAACTCCACAACATAGACACTCTCCTCATCATCCTAGTGGATATCCACCAAGAGTTATGCCTCAAGCATCTCAGCCACCTCCACAACCTAGAACACATCAAACAACACCTTTAGCAAGACTATCTCCTAGTAGTGAATTAAGCCAACAGCCTAGGATATTAACACTTCATGATATTTCTGGAAAACCGTTGCAAAGTGCATTATTAGCAACAACATCTAGCTCCGGTGGTGTGGGTAAAGATGCTTTACATAGTAATAGTGAACGAAGTTTAAACAGTCCCGTAATGTCACAGTTGAGTGGACAAAGTTCGTCCGCTGGAAGAAAAACACCTAATGCACCACCTCAAGTTCCTCAAGTTGTGTCCGTTGGATCGGGTGCAGTTGGATTGACTGCGGAAGAAATAGAAAGGATGAATGCTAGACAACGTACTTCTAGTTTAGTATCAACCTTGGACGCAGTGTCCAGCTCAAGTGAAGCACCTCGAGGCGGTGGTGTTGGTCATCACTTATCACATAGACATCATTCACCACAAGATGATAATAGAAGCTCAACAGGGTCAGATGATGAAAGTGGCAATGATAGTTTTACATGTTCCGAAATAGAATATGATAATAATAGTATAAATGCTGATAAATCTGAAGATGTAAGAAGACAAAACGTTAGTAGTGGAAGTAATACTAAAAAGCCTATTTTGCCACCCCCTTACGAAAGTTTCGATTCGTCATTTCGTGGCTCACTGAGCACTTTAGTCGCGTCAGATGATGATCTAGGTCCACATGTAAGCTCTGCTTTGTATAGACAAGCAAACGGTTCCCCCGCGTCCGGGAGTCTGGGTTGGGACTATTTAAATCTTATAAATTGGAGTCAAAATTTTGAAAGTATGATTGGCGTTTTTAAAGACATCGCAGAGCTACCAGATTCAGTCAATGGACGAATGTCTTCTTCTTTACGTCTTCCTAACGGCACGCCAAAACCGTCTGAAGAATATGTATAATCATGAACTTTGTAAATATTATGATGTTAGATATTATGTAAATTTGTTGTTGTGATCTTGTATCAAGGTCTCATAAATTCAACGCTCTTGCCATAATAAAACTTGTTGATCTAATTATAACTTAATATTTGGAAAATGTTTGTAATAATTTCAAAATACATTTAAACCTCATAATTTAGTAATTAAGAATTAAGACTAATTTTTATTGATTGAAATGAAACCATTTTGTGTATTCTAAAAAAATGTATCACAGTAAAATGTCGGTGTTCATTTGAAGAGCAGAAGTGAATTTGGCTATACTTAGCCGCTCTTTTATTGTCAATTGACCTTTTGTAAATTTAAGAGCTTTGTCCTGCTTAGTTCAATTTATGTCTGTGTATATATGTGATTATTGTACATAATAATGAAAAGTACGCTTATTGTAAGTAGTTTATAATAAATTATTGTGATTGTAATATCGTAGATTATGAGGATTCAGTGTTTAGCTTCAATCACAAGCAGTCAGAGCTCTTAAATATTTAGTCTGCCATACTATAAATAGTATTCGTAAAAATGAACAAACGCTAAATATGTGTGTTCTGATGGGGGAATCAAAATATGCAATTTATTAGCCTTTATTTTGTACGAATAAAAATACAAACATCGTGATACCTCCATGCGATATATAAATCAAAAGAACTGACTAAATGTAAGTTATATGTTAAAATATTAAAGGTATTTTGAAAAATAATTTCGTATTTTTTATTATGAACAATATCCTGCCAGACACGAGAGAAAATGGCGACTATAAAGATCTTCAAGTATCTATATTTGAAGAATAACCAATTTTTTAAATTAAAATATGGGTATTATTATGTGGTAATTACGAAAACATATAGGCGAGCTACAAACAAAGGAGAATTAATTACAAATGCACCGATATGATACTAACCCATTTAGATGAACACACTAATAATTCTTATCAATTTAAAAATGTTAGTTACCTTACGCATTTTATATAGGTACATTATAATTATTTTTCTTTTAAAACTGATTAAAAAAAGTAGCTATTTAAATTACGTATTATGGCAAAATTTACATCATCGTGGCGCCACACATTATTTTTTGCTATCAAGGACATCATCCGCACAGAAATCAACAATTGTTCAAATCAACATTTCAGATGGTTTTCCAATATGTATAAACCATATATGTTTACACATGTAATTTTGGTGATATCAATTTGTAATATTACATTTGGCGACGATAGTATTAATTTTATCTACACTAATAATTCATTTTATCTACACATATTTGGGGACACGGAAGTGCCCCCACCAAGACTAGCCAAGCGAAGCGCAAGGGCACTATTTATTTATTTATTTATTTATTACTAACTTTTCTCGAAACGTTTCGTCGTTTTTTTGAGCTCTCATAACTTTGGTTTGGATGATGCTAAATAGTAATAAAAATTTCAAGATATAATGACACCAGTACAATCATTAAACATACAAAGTTTGAATGTCGTAGCTATTATGCTTTAGATTTTATTAATGTCTAAAAACCCCCGATTTCGTCACTGATTCACTCACTCACTCACTGATCATCATAATTCTTAAATTCCTGAAGTCCTAGAACGCTGAAATTTGGTATGTAAGCTAATATGTATAATACCCTTACAGGGTATATGTAGTAATTTTAATTAGTCTCTAAGGATTCTATATTGTTACATGTGCTGTTTAATAAATAAATGAAATATAAAATATTACTACAAAGACAACAAAAAAATCATAAAACTTGGAACTTTCATCCCCCAAACCTTTAACTTAGGGGATAGAAGTTTGTATGAGATTTCCGCTTTCTCATATCCTAGAAAGCTGAAATTTGGTATGCATTAGTATACAAACAACAAAAATATCCAAAAACTTGGAACTTCACCCCAAAAAATTTCATGTAAAATGTTGCCAAGACGAGACCATATGACTCGCATTGTCAAAAAGTTATCAGATCTCATGTAGAGCCAAGCTTCTAACTCTACATACACGCCCTACCTCTACAAGGGCTAACTTCACAAACTCTACACCTTAGTCAAAATATGTGGCTTGGACATTTCGCTACATTCACATAGGTATTACTACTTTTCTGTTTACATTAGTTCTTGTAGTATGTAACGAAACGGCCAAGACACATATTTTGATTAAGGTGTAGAGTAGTTTGTGAAGTTAGGCCTTGTAGAGGTAGGGCCTGTAGAGTTAGAAGCTTGGCTCTACATGAGATCTGATAACTTTTTGACAGTGCGAGTCATATGGTCTCGTCTTGGCAACATTTTACATGAAAATGTTTTTGCTGGGATTATAATATTCTAAAGAGGAAAGATTTGTATTTGTGTGTGTGTGTGTGTGTGTATGGTATGTTTATAATGAATAAACACAAAAAGTACTGGACCGATTTCAAAAATTCATACCCGTTGGGAGGATACACGATTCCCGAGTAACATAGGCTATATTATATATATATATATATATATATATATATATATATATATATATATAATAACTAGCACCCCGCCCCAGCTTCGCTTCGCTTTAATATAATAACAAAATAATTATTTCTGTTGTCTCATATTTACTAATAGAAGAATTGTTGACAATAACATATCAATGAATAAACCATGATGACTATGACCATGACAATAGTTTTAAATTAACTCTATATAATTATCATAAAAAAGCAATAAATACTACTACGAAGAAAAGTGAAAATTCGGTGTAGCACAATGACGAGTTGCATTAAAATGCAATGTACTTATACAATAAAAGACGACACCAGACACTCATGTCCAGTTCACCTCAGAATTTAATGTAATTCAGTTGTTTTTTGACAATAGAAAATTTTACTAAGAATTTCTATGTCAATTTTCAAATTAGCTTTCAACAGACGAAGTACATTTTGTTATATTACTTTTTTAAATAAAAAAAGTGATATTTATTTATATTTTAATCACTATATCATTTATAGTAAATTCTAATTTGTTTTCTGCATTGAAAGTACCTAAATATGTATTCTGCAAAAAATATCCTGTCACTATTTCTTTTAATACTCTCTTTATAAATGGGTAAGTGATATGAAATTTTATATTATTTCTAACTCGAGAATATATTTAAAGATTCTGTGAATGGCTATAGCAAATTCTCTATTTTAAAGATAATTTTAGAGGTTCTGGCTAGATCGAATCAATTGTATTTTTTTAAAACAATTTTGCTGTAGTATTTGTATAGCGATGATAACGTTGAGATTCCAGTCGAATTTAATTTAAAAATCGCAGACAATCAAAAAAGAAGTAATGATCTTCAATGAGCTGAATTGATTTTCTAATAATAAATTTTTCTAATAAATAATAAATTATTTAATTTTTCAGAGCATAATTGTTTTTTAATCAGAATATACTCGTTCAAGTCCCCTTTCGGATTTTGGCGCCAAATCCATAGAGTGAACTTGAGATCATGATTAATTTAATTGAGATTTGCTTCATAGTATTGATAGTGTTATGCGGGCCACACACGTTACGTTACATTTTTTTTATTACTCCAGATCCACGCTAATGAAGACGTTGCTATAGGAATAGTGTTAAATATGCGAGCTAGCGGACAAGTAAAACACAAGACGGCTGTTTGCGCACTGACTTTATTACGTCCAATCAGGGGCGTGGTCGCAGCCACGCATATAGTTATAACTACGTTTAGCATACCTTACATTTCTCCCCCATAGATGTTTAATCTAAAATTAATATAAAAACAAATAAAACCCTATTCTAAAAAAACTGTTTAAAATTAAGCTTGGGTCTATGACGTCGGGATCGACCTATGTTTTCTCCAGACTGTGCTGGTTGGTCGTCTGCCACCACATCCTCACCTTCCGCTTCAAAAAATCTATCTTCGCCATCTTCCTCCGGCGGCGGCTGACTGGCACCGCTTGCCATAGTTACATCGGCCGGTGTCATAGTACCTTGTGTGTTCCCCAATGTCAAGCCATCTTCGGGCGGCGGCGGGTCAGCTGTCTGTTCGGCGTTTGTCTCCTGTGATGGATTCGGTGGTGACAGTTGCTGTAGCGTTCTCGATTCGGTCTGACTGTCTATTATTGTGTCCGAGTCAAACGTGGTCCCTATGCTACTGTTTTGTTTTTTATCTAATACTAGTTGATTTTTATGTTTTTTTAAAGTAGTTGATTTTCTGCAATCAATTATGAGATATACTCTTTTACCTAACCTACGCAATATTTTCCCTTTACCCCAAATAAACTTATTATTATTGTCGTATTTTTTGTATAACACATATTGTCCCGGCGAAAAAGTTACATCAGTTCCACCACGTTTCTCAACCTGTGAACACTGTTTGGCGCGCACTGCATTAGCCAGTGCGGGGGACGAGGGCGGCGGCGACGATGGGTTCATTATTTCTAACCGCGACCGTAACTTACGCCCGAATACTAGTTGAGCCGGTGATGTATTGGTTGTTGAATGTACTGAATTTCGGTAATCAAATAAATATTTGTATAAATTTAATTTGCTATCGTTATAATTTCTACTGCACAAGATACTAGATTTTATACCCTTTTTTGCAATCTTAACGTATATTTCGGCTTGGCCGTTACTTTCCGGATTGTACGGAGCGGACGTAATGTGGTTAATGCCATTAAGGGTGCAGAATTCGTTAAATAATTGTGAACAAAACGCTGTGCCATTATCAGTTACCAAAGTGTGTGGTAAACCAAAAGTCGACATAAATTCATACATCTTCTCTATAACCGCAGTACTGGTACAACTTTTCATATTATAAACCTCGACCCATTTACTATACGCATCAATGATTACTAAAAACATGCGACCATTTAATGGACCGAGAAAATCTAAATGCAGTCTATAAAAGGGCTGCGGCGGGTGCGGCCACGGAGACAGCGGCGCGCGCGGCGGCGAGCGCTGCAGTTGGCTGCATATGTCGCACTCGCCTATCAATTTTTCGAGGCTTTCGTCTATGCCGGGAAACCAAAACCGAGATCGGGCTTCCGCCTTGGTTTTTACGATTCCTAAGTGTGACGAATGAAGTTCTAAAAGAACTCGCTCCCGTAGCGATTCCGGAATTACGACCTTATGGCCCCGCATAATGCAACCATTTTCGTATGAAAGCTGCAACTTACACATATAATATGATTTGAGTTTCAAATCTGTTACTTTCCTAGGCCAACCATTTAATATGTGCTTAGTGACTTGAACTAAAATGGGATCTTTTCCCGTTTCGTCACGTAACTCCTGAGCCGTAATCGGCAATGTCCCGCGCACAACAAACCTTACATAGGCGGTGCGGTCGCCGGCGGCGCCAACGGCGGCGGGCTCCCCGCGCGCCTCGGCCGCCGCGGCCGGCAGGCTCGCGCGCGATAAGTAGTCCGCACTATTATCTTTGCTCTTTACGTACTGAATAACAAAATTATAGCCACTTAAAAACAATGCGTATCTCTGCAAACGATTTGCTGACACTTCTGGGATGCCTTTATACGGTCCGAATATGGAAAGCAATGGCTTATGGTCCGTGCGTAGTATGAAAGGTGTGGACCTACCATAAAGATATTGATGAAAACGTCGCACGCCGAATATGATTGCAGTTGCTTCTTTTTGAATTTGCGAGTACCTTTTCTCAGCATTATTCAAAGTTCGTGATGCGAATGCGACCGGTTTCTCCTGACCATCGACGTCCACCTGTGACAATATCGCGCCTAAGCCACTGGGAGATGCATCAACCGTTAGTATTATTTTTGCATTGACATTAAAATGAGCAAGTACATCATCGGATGTTAAGATTTTTTTTATTTTTAAGAAGGCTTCATTTTGTAGTTGACCCCATCTCCATTTGTTACCTTTTTTAAGGAGTTCATACAAAGGAGTAAGGATAGATGAAGCACTTGGTACAAACCCCCTATAATAATTTACAAGACCTAGAAAAGATTGAAGTTGACCTACATTCATTGGTATCGGTGCTTGTAAGACAGCCTTGACTTTTTCAGGCGATTTTTTAAGTCCATCCTTATTAATTACGTATCCTAAATAACTGATCTCGTCTTGAAAATATTCACATTTATTTTTTTGCAGTACCAGGCCCGCGTCTTGTAAGCGTTGTAATACGCAGTGCAACCGCTCTAAATGTTCGGCGCGGTCGCGGCCGGTGACCAGCACGTCATCGAGCAGGCACAGCACGCCGCTCATGCCGGCCAGCACCCCCTCCATGGCGCGCTGGAACACGGCCGGCGCGCTCGAAAGCCCGAACACTAGTCGAGTAAATGAAAATAATCCCCGATGTGTATTTATGACAGTCAGTTTTTGCGATTCTTCGTCTAAAACAAACTGATTGTACGCCATTGACAAATCTAGTTTCGTAAACTGCTGACCACCATAAAGTTTAGAAAATAATTCGTTGATTGTAGGTAATGGATATTGGTCAATGACTAACTGTTTATTTATGCTCACCGAGTAATCGGCGCACAGACGCACCGAGCCGTCGCGTTTCAAAACGGGAACAATAGGTGACGCGTACTCAGACTGATCTACGGGTCGCAATACTTCTAACGAGAGCAGTCGATCGATTTCTTTGTCAACTTTGTCCCTTAGCGCGAAAGGCACAGGCCGCGCTTTAAAAAACACAGGCTTTGCGTCCGGTTTGACAACTAGTTTTACCGTACCTCTCTTATACAATCCTAATTTTTCTGAAAACGTATCAGGATAAAGTGTATGCAATTTTAAGATTTCATCATCTGCTACCTTGCAGTTATAAACAGGAGATAATTGCAATTGAAATTTTGCCATAAAATCTCTGCCGAGAAGTGATGGGCCGCCACCGCGCACTACGTACACGAGTAGCTCGTGTGCGCGCCCCCTCCAGCGCACCGACAGCGTGGCACATCCCGCGCACGACAACATTTCGCCTGTATAACTAATTAATTTTTTCTTGGTAGCTGATAGTGGCACATTAGCAAAATACGAATTATAAGTATGCTTAGATATGACAGTAACGGCCGATCCGCTATCTAATTCGAAGGGTAGTTGTGTACCATTAATACACACCGTCTCAACTAAAGGTTCGCCTTTTCGCGAACGAATATTGAATAACTTACCGTCGTCATCGCTCTCGTCCGCCATGTCCGTTGTTACACATTTCACTGATTTGCACATTCTGCGTAAATGCCCCTTGACGTTACACTTCTTGCACGTATAATTAGCAAAACGACACTTTTCTGCTTTATGATTTGTTAAGCCGCACACTGAACACTTAGCGTTCTTCTTGGAGACGATCTTGTAGACAGACGATTCGGCGCCCGCGGAGCTGGCAGCGGCGGCAGCACGCGCGCTGCGCAGGTTCTCCACGAGTTCGACAGCCTTGGCTAATGTTAGCCCGGCTAAGTCCTGTACATACAACTTTTCCTTTTCGGGTCCCGGTAGCATACCCATTATGAAACGGTCCCTAAGGGCTTCTTCAACGTTGCTAAATTGGCAGTTAGCAGTCAATCCTCGTAATCTTGCCGCCCATTCCGCGGTAGACTCCATCGGCTGCTGGTTAGCAGCATAAAAGTTATGACGCTCGCCGAAGCCCACTTGCTTCGGTGTGAAATGTACATCTAATAGTGTTAGGATGTCCTCGTATGGCACATGATCAAGCTCCTTTGGCTGCGCGAGATCGGCGGCCAGCTTGTAAGTGCCATCTGCGAGTGCGCTGAGTAAAAAAGCCCTTCTTTTGACTCCTGTCGCATCCTTCGCTGCGTCAATGTCGTTAGCGAGGAACCATTGCGTGAGTCTACTCCTAAATGTCTTCCATGTCTGCTGTCTGTGATCGAAATTTGTTAAAAAACCCAAATTTGTTAACGACATTTTTTTTTAAATTTTATATGAGGGTACTCGTCGCCACTGTTAAATATGCGAGCTAGCGGACAAGTAAAACACAAGACGGCTGTTTGCGCACTGACTTTATTACGTCCAATCAGGGGCGTGGTCGCAGCCACGCATATAGTTATAACTACGTTTAGCATACCTTACAAATAGCATAAACGCTTTTTACTTCTCTAGAAGTGCACGCTATAAAAAAACACACTACCAAAATGGTTAATATAGCCGTAAAACCGTTTATTTATGTATGCAATAGTAGATTTTACAACAAGTGCACAAAACGAACTATTTTTATCCGAGACTTTCGGCTCGGGTTGATAGTAATGTCGAGGATAATTATGGTTTTGTGGACGAGTTATAAACTCTGCTTTTCACTTCCATTGCGAGAAAATAAATTAATAAACGCACGAAAAAACAAGACCTGTTTCCCGCCGCTTTTTTAGGGTTCTGTAGTAAACTACAAGGAACCCTTATAGTTTCGCCATGTCTGTCTGTCCGCGGTCTAGCGCCTAGACGCTTAATGCTAGAAAGCTGTAATTTATACACATATTAACAATGTCAACAAAGTGCTGGGACAACATTTTGAAAAATTTTTTTTTTTGGGTACATGTAAAGTAATAATGATATTTTTTTACATGCCCATCCCATGTTGTGGGGTATCGTTAGATAGGTCTTTTCAAAACATTGAGGGTGGAAACATTTTTCGATACAATGATCCTTTTCGGAATTATTTACATTTATCGTGTTAATTTTCGTTTTGCACGGTGACCCCATCCAATATTGTATATTGCTGATCAAAACAACTCGTAACGATGACGTCACTTTTAATAATCTTTTAGTGACGGGTCTACTTAAACCTACTAATGTAATAAACGCGAATGTTTGTGAGGATGTATGTTACGTTTTCCAGCAAAAACAGCTGGACAGATTTGCTTCAAAGGTATACATAGTTTTAATCTGGATTACCACCGAGAATACCTTTTTTGTACCGGTTATTAGCCCGTGAAGGCAACCGCAGGCTAATTAGACATATTTCTTTTTGATTGTTTCAATTACTTTTAATGCACACCTCCATCTTTTTAGGGTTCTGTAGTAAACTACAAGGAACCCTTATAGTTTCGCCATGTCCGTCTGTCCGTCCGCGGTCTGACGCTTGATGCTAGAATGCTGTAATTTGGTATGTATACTTATATAAGTACACACAGATGTATTTTTCTGAATAATTAAACTTTTGAGTTGCTCTTTATTATTTTTTTGAGAAACATCAATTTAAGTTTAATAAATAAATTTTCACATATTATAAAAAAAACACAAACAGACAATCACTTTCCAAAAATAAAAACGTCATACATCATCTTATTCTTAAAACATAAAAGTAAAACCTCAAAGAAGTATTGCTTTACACTTATATTTACAATGCTAACAAAGTGGTAGAATAAAATTTTGAAAAATATTTTTTTTAATTTTTTTACAGGTAAAGTGGGAATGAAATTTTACGCACCGACCCCATGTTGTGGGTAATCGTTAGATAAGTCTCTTAAAAACATCGAGGGTGTGAGAAGATCATTTTCCGATACAATGATCCGTTTGCGAATTATTTACATTTAACGTGCCAATTTTCGTTTTGCTCGGTGGTCCCCCCCCCCCTCTATCTCCGAAAGTCTTGTGTTTAGAAATTTAGTATGAAACTTTGCCGTTTTTGAAGTTATTCGAATGAAATTCAGCATTAAGGTTCTTTATTGAAAGGCATGAAACACGAGTAAAATATTTTTCTCAAAAATTATCCCTAAGGGGGTTAAACGGGGGTGCAAAGTTAGTATGAAACTTTGCCGTTTTGAAGTTATTCGAATGAAATTCAGCATGAAGGTTCTTTAGGCGATACGAAGTTCGCCGGGTCAGCTAGTAATTAATAAATTTGTATTATGTTTTAGCATCGATGGCGTTTATCACTTTACTACAAATGAAGCATCGCCGTATGCACAAGGGGAATCATAGGAAAAATACTATCTAAGTAGTGCACAATATTTTTCATTTTTAAATTAATAAAAATTACAATAAGTACATCTTTTTGTTTTATTATAATACTAGTTGCTGCCTGCGGTGTTACCCGCGTTTTATTATACCTATAGCTATACAGATACATCATAGACAACTTTTTAATTAGTACAAAAAAATTTACAGTGCTTTCCATACCCGTTAATAAATCAATAATTAAATCAAAAGTTAAAAAAAAACAGGCAAGTCGGGTCATGCACAATGTAGGGTTCCGTATTTGCTGTGCTTTGCTTGCCTTCAATTGAGCCCAATATCAAATTTACATTTGCAAGTTTTCATCAAAGACAATTCAAGTTTGTCGGCTATTACTCGGTAACTTGTAAAGCCTACTTAACCGTTATAGTTTTTATTGTAGGTTCAGCGTATGGACTACTCAGGACTACTACCATGATTTTTTTCAAACTTCTAAACATAAGAATTTCGGAGATAGAGGGGGGAGGGGGACCACCGTGCAAAATGAAAATTGTCACGATAAATGTAAATAATTCCGAAAGGGATCATTGTATCGAAAAACGATGAAGCTCAACCTGCGCCCCGGCGGACCTAGGGGGGTCCGGTCGCAGGACGGATCTCGCGCTGCGCCTTTTTTGCCATACGTTTTTAATTTTATGCATAGTAAAATTCCATCCCGCTCCGTTTTTATCAGTGTTTTGATGAAATCTTACGGGAATTCCGTTCTTATCGGGATAAAAAGTACCATATGCGTTAATCCAAGGTATGAGCTACATACGAAATATCATGAAAATTGGTGTAGTCATCAAATCACCAAAAATGAAGAAGTAACAAACAAACACACAAACTTTCGCCTTTATAATATTACTAGGATGTGTATTATGTGGTAATTACGAAAACATTATTTAGATGAATACTCTATTAATTCTTATCAATTTAAATAGGTTAGTTACCTTACGCATTTCAAACAGGTACATTATACTTAATTACTTTTCTTTTATAACAATTTAAAATAAATCGCAATTAAACATACAAATTTAATTTAAATAAGCAAAGAACAAAACATAGGAACATAATTAAAAGAAATAAAACTCAACTAAGTACTATTTACAAATAAAAAACTTGACCCAGATCCCTCGAAAACGGGAGCGTTCCCAGAAGGCTGGCAGAGTTACCCCGCTGTATTGCGAGGCTAATCCTTTGCGCGAAATACAGGCCAGCCTTCCGATCATAGGACGCATAGACCAAGAGGACCAAGAGCCCGAGAGTTTCAACACCAAACGGCGCAAAAATGAGGTCACTGCTCAAACCGGCATGTTTGCGCCGCTTGGCGCTCTCAGCGGTCGCGGCAGCGGAGCCAGCTTTGGTTGCTGTTCCTGGAAGATGCGACGGAGCAAAAGTATCAACGCAAGTAGCGTCCCATACCAAACACCGACCCATCTTCCAGGGTACGAGCGTCATTCCGTCAGGTCTTTTTCCGTCATCTCTCGACAGACCATTGTGTTCCAGAACTGCCGGAGAACCAGCAGTAGCAAAGGACCGACGGATAACATCGTTTAACTCCGCGTGCCTTGAAAAGCGCCCGGCGCTCCTGCAACACGATAAACCGTGACGACCAAGATAATTGACGACATGGCCACATCCACATTGGTGTGGTGCAATGCAGGGTGCTCCCAGGCGAAGGGCCGTGGCGATCCTGAAAGTGGAACTATCTAGCAGCGTGCCGATGTTCGCCGATGGAAGAGCTTGCAGCCAAAGGCCCGATTCCCACTCGCCCGCAGCTAAGAGACGAGCTCGCTCTGCTGAGTCAGTTGACGTATTCAAAAGACTATTCCGTACTAACTTTCAAAGCGGCTCGTCCCACAGCTTTTGCGGTAAACGATTTTCGGGGTAATCAGTGTTTGGGCAAGCTGTCTCCAAGCATTTTCGGCTTCGCCAGCGAAAGAAATTTCAGAACCGTTAGGACAAGAAGCCAAAATTTTACTAACTAAATTTTGTGTACTATGGGCCGAAGATAGGAAAGCCGGTAGTGATACACTTGAAATTTTGCGCATGCCTAAGCCGCCAAACCTTATAGGTAAGGATGCCTGAGTCCATGCCGTATCGTCCATGTTTATTTTTAAAAACCGAAATTGCTTGATGATGCTGTCGAGGCGTTCCAAAATATCTTGGGGTTTCCAGAACTGACTGCATCTCAAAACATAAGTGAATTTAGGGACAAACAAGCAATATCTAAGAATATAATAGGCCATGTGGGTGTTCATATGTTGTAGACAGTCTGAAACTGCTGCAAAATTTTGCATTTTTTCTTCAATAAAGGAGAAAAATGATTCCTTAAAAATAGGAGACCCTAAGAGAAGAAGATTAGATTTGTCAACAACTTTAATATTCGGTGCCTAGGAATTAAAGTCATTGATGACATTGGCTACATTTTGACATGTTTTGGATATATACAGCTCACATTTCGAGAAATTAAACTCCAGGCCAATGACGCCAAATTCTCGAATCATGAGCCGCATATCATCCAGCACGGTATTTACATCACCCCCTAGGGTTCCGTCGTCCAAAAACCATACATTTAATTTGGAATTTAGTCTCTCAATAACGTGGTGGATGGCTACGCCGAAAATGGCCGGCCCGAGAGGATCGCCCTGCTGGCACCCCACTGACGAAAATAAAAGATTATCTTTATATACCAATTTTGATGGTTCTTTGTAGCATTGCTACAAAAACTTATATATATTTGGTAATTTCGACCGTACTTGTGTCAGCAGGGCGCCTCTATCAACCGAGTTGAAAGCGTTTTTCACATCAACCTACAGCACGACTTCCCCCTCTTGGTGATTTAGAAAAGATCTGTACCGATGCCTCACAGTCACCCGAGCCAAATCCCAGCTGAATTGGTTGAAAAATCCCAGTGAGATTTTCAGCCGCGCTACGACAGCAAAGTTTGGCTGTACGGCGACGGTACGTGGTACCAACCGCGATTGGTCTTATACCACCACATTTTTTAATCGTAATTTAATCGCAATTTAAATTACGTACATATTATGGCAAAATTTACACTATCATGGGGCCACACATTATTTTTGCTTTCAACGACATCATCTATACAGAAACCAATTGTTCAAATCAACATTTCAATTAGTTTTTCCAACATATATAAACATTATGGTAATTTTGGTGATATCAATGTGTACATTAGGCGACGGTAGACGGCTACACTTATCATAATATTATAAAGAGGGAAGCTTTGTATTTTGTGTGTGTGTGTATGTTTGTAATGAATAAACTCAAAAAGAACTGGACCGATTTCATAAATTCTTACACTGTTGGGAGGCTACACTATTCCCGAGTAATAGGCTGTATTAAATTACAAAAAAATAAAGAGAAAAAAAAAAGAGAAAAAAAAAAAAAATAGGGATTCTTAGTAAAACGGCGGGTGCTAGTTATTAATATAATAACTAAAAGAATTCTTTCTGATGGTTCATATTTACTAATAGAAGACACAGATGACAATAAAATATCAATGAATAAATATCAATGAATATACCACGACAACAATTTTAAATTAACTCTAAAGGTACCTACTTATCATAAAAAAGCAATTAATTATTACTACTAAGAAAAGTAACTGTAGCACAATGACGAGTTGGAATGGACTGAAACTATAAAACGACGACACCAGACACTAATTTCCAGTTCATCACAGTATTCAATGTAGTTCAGTTGTAAATTTTTCATGCTTGACAATAGAAAATTTAGCAAATTTCTTTGTACATTTTCAAATTAGCTTTCAACAAACGAAGGACATTGTACTTACTATTACTCTTTTGAATTGAAAAAGTGATTTTTATTTAAATTTTAATCACTATATCATAAAGTAAAAAGTAATATTTTGCATTGAAAGTAAATATGTATTCTGAAAAAAATATCCTGTCAATATTTCTTTTAATTTTCTCTCTACATATGGGTAAGTAGTGATATGAAATTTTAAATTATTTCTGACTCAAAAACCATAGTATTCAGTTTGGAGCTATTTGAATGGCCATAGCAAATTCTTATTATATTTTAGAGATAATTTAGTTTAGAGGTTCTGGCTAGAACGAATAAATAGTAATTTTTTGCTTCAGTGTTTGTGTAGCGATGATAAGTTAAGTTCCCAGTCGAATTTAATTAAAAAAATCATAGACAATTAAAAAAGAAGTAATGATCTTCAACGAGCTGAATTGATTTTCATAAATAATAGTTGTGAGCAGAGCATAATTGTTTTTGAATCAGAATATACTCGATCAAGTCCCCTTTCGGATTTTGGCGCCAAATCGACAGAGTCAACTTGAGATCGTGATTAATTTAATTGAGATTTGCTTCATTGTATCGATAGTGTAATATGAAGTAAACATTAGTTAAAGTGCATAGTGATTGGAGTTTATAATCAGGAACTACGTATTAAAAATGCATATCGTGGAACTTCAAAATTCTTCTCTGAAGAAATTTTGCT
Source organism: Endotricha flammealis (assembly GCA_905163395.2). NCBI lineage: Eukaryota > Metazoa > Arthropoda > Insecta > Lepidoptera > Pyralidae > Endotricha > Endotricha flammealis. The sequence continues at coordinate 9,408,513 of LR990865.1, forward strand.
ATCCTTTCTACGGGACGCCTTGAATCAGAGACTGTATTAGAGTCAAAATAACATGAACGCTGCTTTGAATGATATTGCAATATTACATAAAACGGTGCTATTTTTAACTTGACACTTTGCTAGTTGCAACTAAAAAGATAACAGAAGCCACAACCTAAAAAATATGATCCATTTCAAACAAAAATATTTCCGATGATCACTTAAGTACTTTAAAATTTGTGAGAAGGGAAGAGGGAAATTTAAAACCAAAAATTTGCTCTCTTTATAATTTTCAGGCTATTAGAAAACCTAAAGTATTCTTATTTAAGATGATTAATATACTATTAAGTACAGAAACCTACAAGTAACTTGATAAAATTTTGCAAGACGCCCACATTTTGTTTTTGAAATGAGTTTGTGTGTGTAGTTGTATAAATTAATAAATATATGAACTCTCTGTTGATTTAGACCTCAATTTTCTCTATTACTAGGTTTTCTATATTTTAAAATAAAGTAATTCTAACAAGGCGTCATCGTATAATGAAACCTTAATATTTATAAATGAAACCAAAATAAAAACCTAGAAAGGTTATAGGGGTTTAGATAAGGCCACATTTTTTTAAATTCCCACAGATCCACGCTAATGAAGACGCTGCTCTAGTAATCGCATAAACGTTTTTTACTTCTCTAGAAGTGCACGCTATAAAAAAACACACTACAAAAATGGTTAATACAGCCGTAAAACAAGTTAAACGTTTGTTTATGTATGCAAAAGCTATTATCACCATGTTAAAGGAAGAAGTTGTATTTTTAAGAATGTAGCTAATTATGGTTACAGTGAAATTAACGTATTTTTATCTGCAGCCGCCTGACATTGACTTAGTGCCCAACATTTATATTGCTCATATTTTTACTCTAACGTTAAGAACTAAAGCTTCTTTTTATATCTGCAATTTCCTGAGAGAAAGAATACAGCTCTATAACTCGCAAATGTACTAAACTACTTGGCAAGTTACTCGCGATAAATTGCACGACATTTGAGGCGAGCTCTCGCGCAAGCTATTAATCACCTATCTATAAGTATAGTCAGCTGCAAGAAAACTTGACCCCACAAAAGATATAAGAATTAAGTTTAAGAAAATTAATAGAAATGTACATTTTGAATACGTTTCATTCGATAAAATTTCGTTGAAATATGATTAGTTACCAAAAAAAAATTATCTTAGTTAGGTTTTCCTGCAGTTGAATGTACATTATTTGCAAGAACACGCGACAGATCTTGCAGAATAATTGTTCAGTTCTCTTCTCGGCATGATTTTACAGTATAAACATAGATAGATTCTTTATTTGCTACAGAGATTGATAAGATGAAAAGGTATTTTTCGATTACCATTGTATCATAATTTAGTAACTTAAAACAATCTCATCTCATTTCATCACCCATAATCATCTCACTATAGGGATACGGGTCTCTCGTCAATCAAAAGCGATTAGGCGCCCCGAGTCCCCGACCCCACTAACGGCGGTCTAGCGTTTAGAGTTCCGTGTTCCGCCGTCCGTCGTACTTAGACCGTCGCGCGTCGCGGTCCGACTGCTTTTGGTGTGTAAGATACTAAGCCACCAAATGGCCACTACATAGAGTTACAGTGAACGCGGGAGGCAGAACTCAGACTGGGGTTGGCGCCTTAGAGTGTACTTTGCCAAGCTGGCTCCAATGCCGATTGGCAGGTTTCAAGCCGCCTGAATGGCGTAACGACTGTCATCCATCGACAACCGCCTGCTTAACGTGCCCTATGAAGCACGGATTTTTTAAATTATTTATGATTATTTTTCTTACTTTTAATTTTCAGCCACTTGTCAGACGTTTATTGATTTTCCGGGGTGCGTTCGTCCTCCATTTATATGTCCAAACGATAATATAACCTTTTGGTTATACACGAAGTAAGTATAAAAGCAGTAGGTGCATTTTGTTATTCTATGCAAAAATATTTTGTTAATAATATTATCAACACTGACAAAAATCGAAACTTAAATGTTCCTAATAGATGGCGTTGTTTAAAACAGTTCAGTTCATACTTATTGAAATCTTTAAAAAAAATGCGAAATTAACTCTGTATATCTATTCTATTATCGAAGAAACTGCTGATCCGATTGAAATGAAATTTGGTATAGGGATGATTGGAGACCCGACAAAGGACATAGAATCCCGGAAATTTAACCACAAAGTGGTAAAGTGCGGTGGACCAAATTTCAAGTAAAACCAAACATGAAATTTGGTTTAATTTACTTTGGCCCTAAATTCTTGGTTTGACTACGTTTAATTAACTGCGGGTCCTACAACTCGCATAGTCTCATTTACAGTCAGTGGCAGAAACGAATTTTAACCTTAAATTCCCATTACGTCTGACAGCCCTAATTTAACATGTCATTAACTGCAAATATTTTTGTGCAACTCACCGTTAAACAATATAATTTAATTTATAATTTAATGTTAAACTTTAGAGCGAACGTAGATAGTCCGTATCAACTGTTTCTTAATGATACGGATAATCTTCGAGCGGCCCCTTGGGTAGCTGACGCACCTTTTAAATTTCTAATTCACGGATACACTGGATGGAAGGATTATTCTCCCAGCCTCGAAATAAGACCAGGTCAGTCTAAGTTGGAAAATCATGTTCATTTTGTCACGTATTTCAAATAATTGATGTTTCAGGCTATGGTCTCCCTCATAAACCTGCAATCCGTCGCATATACAACGACCGACTTCAGAAAAAAAAATTTATGTTGGGCACATCATGAAATTCTTATATGCCCAGGCAGATTTCGGTCGGCCCATTTCAACATTTCACGTACGACATAATTTGCAATAGTCTAAGGCACCTACAAAACAATTAACAATTTAGTTTACAGAGATTTTAACGTAACTAATATAAAATCTCTGTGCCAGCGATAGTGTACCTATAAGAAAATCAAAACTCAATTGTGAGCAAAACGAAATTCTAAATTTCAGAAATTTATATCGGAAATGTATTGTCTTTATACATACATTTATTTAGTGAACGATCAATATTAAGATCATAACATGTCATAATTTTTTTTTTTTTTCTTTTAGCGTTATTGAGTAGTACTACGCATAACTACAATGTAATATCAGTAGATTACGAACCCTTAGCCAGGTCTCCGTGCTATCTTAGTGCTAAAAATAATACCGAACTGGTTGGCAAATGTTTGGCCGAATTAATTGATAACCTAGTTCGAAATTTGGGAGTTGACTTAAACAGGTTTCATCTGATTGGCTTCAGTCTGGGTGCACATGTAGCCGGATTTGCAGGACAATATTTGGAAAGTGGAGAGTTTTCTAGAATGACATGTAAGAATAATATTAATAGTACCTATTACCAGTTAGGGAGCGTTCATTGTTAACGACTCCCAAAGTTACCCTAAGGATTAATGACCTTCGGTCAAGTTAAATAAATATCCAGTTTTTATTTCTTAAATTTAATATTTAGGTACCTAATAAATATATATATATATATATATATATATATATATATATATATGTTATTTGTTAAAAATATCCTAGGGTATTGTTTTGGGGGTGTCGTAAACATAGAACCTTTTCGCGACAATTTTCGCGTCGTCAAAACGCGCCCTGGTGTGCTGTGTAGTGTCGCGCGCGACACAAGGATATCGAAAACTATGTTGTCCGTCTGTCAAAGTCAAAGTCAATGTTATGATCATCAATAATAATAAGAGTCATTTCTTTTCAAGATGAAATTCATATCAATGAAAATATAAAACTTCTAAACAAAAGATTAATTTCTACATTACTTACGACTCGTATTTTGATTTTTTTATCATTCGTTTTTTTAACTTGCACTTCTCTTCCACAAAGCTCATAGAGTATTACAGAATTGCTGATAATTATTTTTTTTTTCAATACTACATAATTTTTCATAGTATTGGATCCTGCTTTACCATTATTTGTCACACGTGACCGAAGCCAAAAAGCGGACGCTACGGATGCTGTCCGTGTCGATTGTCTGCATACTAATGCTTTGCAGAGAGGAAAACTTGAAAGATGTGGTTCTAGTGACTTCTATGCAAACGGAGGAATGTCACAGCCAGGCTGCCCAGATACTGAGGGTGAATGTATGTGAATTGAATATCTTTGATTCTTTGTTTAGTTTTATAAAGTATTTATTTTAAAAAACCTGTATAATAAAGTATTTGTACAGCCAATGAAAAAGGTGAGCGAAGCCATAAATATGATTCAAGTTTTAAAAATTACTCGTATTTTTATATATCAATAGAATTCATTGAACATCGTACTTTATAACGATGCAATACATTATTGTTTGTTCTTAGTTCTCTACTCTGGTTACCTCTTTTATTGGCTGACTGTACATAGTAGTAAACATAGACAACGTTGATTTGTATCTATTTTCAGCAAGTTCAAGTTGCTCACACCAAAGAGCTCCAGAGTTTTATGCAGAATCTATAAATACTGACGTAGGATTCTACGCGTTCAGAATGAACTCTTGGGTAGATTACCTGATGCTTTCAAATTGGGCTGACCTCTTCAGCCCTGCAAGAGATGTATTGTATGGTGAACACATGGACATAAAGTAAGCTCTTCAATTTTTCATAAATATAGCAATGGCCACTCTATATACAGCACATACTTTTATAAGGCTTGCTATTTAGAGTGCTGTGAGATTTTCTTGAGACATGTCCAAAAAAGCTGAACTATCAGCGCATTCAATCTAGATCTATAATTTTACACAAAAATTTCATTTTAAAATAAAATTAAAGAGAGAATTTTTGGAAATTTCAATGGGAACAAGACTAACGTAACTGCGCATTTAATACCGCGGAGAACCATTAATATACAAATACCAGAGAAATAATTATTTCATGAACAACCTTTTGTGATAGAGGGATAATTACATGTCAGCTAGATCTTGGTTTGCAGGGATATGAGTCCCCTATAATTAGTTTCATAGCATATTCCGTCACGCGACTCTAGAGAAGGTTATTGTTGTCAAATCAACCGCCGCCAGTCTTAGAGAGCAGCGAATATCGAGAACTTAACGTTCCCCCCGAAAAGGCTTGATGGTCTTTCTATAACAAGCGTGTTTATTAGGTTTCACACCAGCATCTACCCCATCTAGCTTCTCTCTTACATATGTAATAATTATCGTTAGTTGCTCATTCGCTTTCATGCTATTATATTTTTATTGTCGCTCTTGATCTGGTACATCCAAGTTCACGCACCGAAACAATACTTTCACTCGGAAGTAACGTCCTTTTAATTATAGGCAGCTCTGTCTACAAATGACAAGTTGTATTCTTTCGACTTTGCTATATTTTGTTCAACAGTATGTTCAGTATTGTTCAGTCTAGCTAGCTATTTCTTCTTCCTAGCGACTGCATTTACTTCCGCAAAGAATACTCTTTGAACCTTTGTTCGACAGGTTATGCTTTAGACTTTTCCAGAATGTTGTTTCGTAACCAGAATAAAATCTAAATTATGCATTGCAAATAAATACTTAATAGATATGAGATTATTTCCGATATAAACAAGTGGTTTCTAGTGAATTCCTTTTTGAAATATTTAACAAGTTTCTAGAATTTATATTAAAGGTTGGTTCACACATACGAATTCGTTGCTGACGATATTTTTTGTCGGATCACGGACGTCGACGCCGCGGCATCAAAAACAAAATAGAGGACGAGTGATTGATTAAATTCGTTCGTGAAAATAAGGTTTTGTATGATTTGTCTCATAAAGTTCATGGATACGAAATACAAAACCAATTTGTGAACGTTTTCTCTTTTTTTCTTGATGTTGGTCTTCTTCTTCGTCTAATAGCTATCATAGCATAGCCAACTCCGTCCGTAGTATTGAACAGAGTCATAGCAACAATCACGATAAGTACTTGGCGACGGAAAGGTTATCACTGAAGCTCCGTGAAGATTACTGTCTGACATGTGTGAAACGTATCACTGATGCAACACTGTAGCACTGATACGGACTGCGCGGACAAGTTGCGGCGAACTATGGCTTCACTGATATGTGTGAACCAGCCTTTAAATGATTACAAAACGCATAGTAAGTTTTGTAATATTAAATTATTTCTTAGATTATTGTAGAATTATTATACTATACTTTTCCTTTTTAATTTCGTGCCTAATTTCACTTTGGTCAAATACTGAAAATTTTTTTTTTTAATCAGGTACCAGTTTGTTAACCAAGTTTATGAAGTGTTAAAATACATCTATACTGTTATTATAACGAGTATTTTCGTAATCAAAAACTACGGACCGATTTAAAAAAATATTTTACCATTGGGAAGCTATACGTGGCTATACTATCCGATTATATTATGTTTAAAAAAAATAGGGATCGTTACAAAACCCGTGCGAACCTGAGACGAGGCGCTAGTAATTAATAAATTTGTATTATGTTTTAGCATCGATGGCGTTTATCACTTTACTACGAATGAAGCATCGCCGTATGCACAAGGGGAATCATAGGAAAAATAATAAAAATTAATATTTTTCATTTTTAAATTATTAAAAATTACAATATGCACACCTTTTTGTTTTATTATAATATTATGTAGCCACAGGAGGTCTGGCTGACCAGGAGTTTAGTAAAAAAATATATTTTTTTTACTTCATCCGCACGCATTTATTTCTTTATTCGTTATTGCACTATTAAGAGTAAAGTTAGGTGCACGTCGAGCTTTACACTTGGAGTTCAATTTTGGCTCTTATGACATAGAACTTAAGAATGGTACAAAGAGAGGTAGGGCACAGCGGATAATCCGCTCAAATCGTAGCAGCCCGTCTGGGGAAGGACCTCCACCTTACAGAAGATCGTAGCCAAATAGCATTGGTCTCGGCCATGTTGTGTTCCAACGGTGAGTAAGGTCTCCAGAGCTCCACTTGGGGGGTTGGGAGAGTTGGCAACGCGTGAGTGATACCCCCGGTATTGCAAGCGTCTATAGGCTACGGTGATGCTCTAACGTTATCAGGGGCGAGGTGGTATAAAATTACGTCCTCCGTGGCGTAATGGTTACCACGCCAGACCGCCACCCAGGTGGTCCCGGGTTCGAATCCCGGTCGGGTCATTATGAAAAACGAAGATTTTCTGATTGGCCTTCAGTTTTAGATGTTTTTTTCTAAATATGTTTATGTTATAAATTATAATATCGTTGAGTTTAGTATCCCATAACACAAGTTTCGAACTTACTTTGGGGCTAGCTCAATTTGTGTGATTTATAAAATAAAATAAAAAAGTCTGCAGTTTCGAAATCACAATTATTTCCCGAAATAATAATTGAAGAGTTATTATCTACATGTAGTAATTTCCTTTACATCCTGAATGCTCCAATGTCATTGATGATTACGAAACATATTTGCAACTGTCCGTCTCTCGGACTGCATCCGTGAATGCAATAAGGGACATGGGATTGCAACATAAACTGGTGAAAATTACAGCCGTTCTCAATAAAATACAATAGTAAAATAATACACAATTTTGTACTGTGTTCTGTGGGAATGTTTATTGGGAATTCTAACAGAATAAATAAAGTTTCTATTCAATGCGCTAACGACTAAACAACTAGCTTCATTTGAGAAAATACGTAGAGATTTCATAACCCACGAAAAGAAAAACTACGGGCAACACTACGTCTATTTCGCCTGTCTTTGGTTCTGATAATATTTTGAGTTTTAAACTATCACGTCTTGAATAAAATTACACTTATGTAAATTTTAAAAAAATAACCTAAATAAAATAATAGATTTCCTAAATTAACAAAGTCAATTAGGTACTTATCTATATTACGGATAATGAGTTGAATTCCTACCTATGTGACTCATACTTAATATTATAAATGAGAAAGTGAGTTTGTTTGTTTGTTATTCTTTCATGGCTTGACTAATCAGATGCGATCATTATGAAAATTTGTATATGTATTACACAGGTACAGAGCCCAACATAGGTTACTTTTTATCTCGTGAAAGTATGTCATTCCAATGGAAAATATTATTTCTACTACAGAGGGCGCTGTATGGGATAGGCTATCGGCCAACAGATGGCGCCACAAGTCGCGCTATGGGTTGTTTTGTTGTCAAACGAGATCTACGTCATAAAATTAACGCGAGCGAAGCCGCGGGGAAAGCTAGTTTTCCATAAACCGAAAAACTGGTTTTGCTTGCTGGTTGCAGGCAGTTATAGGCACTATGGCACTACGTTTAACACTGAATTTGAAGAACGGAAACTTTATGTATAGTGTTAAACTGAGAATGCACAAGAATTTGATTGGAACTAGGAAGGTACATTTTGAACTCGGTTTATAGTCCAGTTAAATTCTAATTCATATACGATTTTAGAACACTATGCGACATAATAGGATAGTAGCATATCATTTTTGACAAATATACAAAGACCAAGGAGACAATACCTAGTTCTAGATATACTAAGAATGAACTATTTTTGAATAGTAGTCAATTATCGTTCTACGATATATGAACGAATGATGTTAAAATTAAAGTACCTACTTAGATTTAATGAATATTAAATCCTAAACTGCCTGCAAATAATTTTAGAATGTTTAATAATAAAATTCAACAGGTATGTAAACATGTTTTAATCATACGACCTACTGAATGACAGGCTGCGTTTCCGCAATCTTTACCCAACTGCGCGACGCAATGAAGGATAATTTGATAGATACACCTTTAACTATTCTGGGTTCAGCAAATTGATCATCGACCATCAGGTTTGGTCAAGAGTTTTTACGGAGCCGTCGTCGTCTGAACAGCTTACGACGCTACATCAAAAATATGTTAGACTAGCTTTTTAGCCCGCGACTTCTTCCGCGTGAAGTTCCGGACCCGTTCCCGTGGGAACCACATTTTCAGAAAAAGCTATAGCCTATGTCACTCCCTGATAATGTAGCTTTCTACTGGTCAAAGAATTTTTGAAATCTGTCCAGTAGTTTCGGAGTCTATTCAATGCAAGCAAACAAACAAACAAACAATCAAATCTTTTCTCTTTATAATATTAGTTAGGGATAGATTAGTTAAGCAAGGCTTGAACCTTTATTCGACGACGGTCGACGACGACCTCCGTGGCGTAATGGTTACCACGCTAGACCGCCACCCAGGAGGTCCCGGGACTCCCGGGTTCGATTCCCGGTCTTGTCATGATGAAAAACAAACTTTTTCTGATCGGCTTTGGGTCTCAAATGTTTATCTATATATGTATTTGTTATAAAATATAATATCGTTGAATTAGTATCCCATAACACAAATTTCGAACTTACTTTGGGGCTAGCTCAATCTGTATGAATTGTCCCTTTATATTTATTTATTTATTCTACTAATAGTTTCTGCCATGAGACGAGTTTCTAAAGTTTTAAAATTACTTGTGTTCACCATACTTCAATCGTTTATTAACCTTTATTATTCTTTTATCCTTTGTACCTAATCCTTAATATAAAGGTAAAAGTTTGTGAGGGTGGATGTATTGATGTTTGTTACTCTTTCACGCAAAAACGGCTAGACAGACTTGCTTGAAAGGTATCACGGGAGTTTATAATAGGATTAACATATAGTTTTTATCCCGGATACAACCCCGAGAAGACCAACACAAACGTTTATTCATCACTTATATGATTTACTCATTCAAAATTTACTCATCATTATCATCAGCGTCTCAGTCACAAAGAGTTTCACTGCTGGATATAGGACACTGTAAAGAGAGGTAGGGCACAGCGGATAATCCGCTCAAATCGGAGCAGCCCGTCTGGGGAAGGACCTCCACTTTACAGAAGATCATAGCCAAATAGCATTGGTCTCGGCCATGTTGTGTTCCAACGGTGAGTAAGGTCTCTAGAGCTCCACTTGGGGGGTTGGGACGGTTTGCAACGCGTGACTGATACCCCGGTATTGCAAGCGTCTATAGGCTACGGTGATGCTTACCAACAGGCGGGTCGTAAGCTTGTTTACCAACTTTGTGGTTTTAAAAAAAAAACTGTTTCTTATACGGGAATCATTTTCACGCCCTTTGACACCCGAAGTAGAGTCTCTACTCTCTACTATCGAAAACATGAGCTATCAATATCAACAATGAGATATACACGTTATACTCTATATTAAATAAACAAGCGGTGGCGCCTAGGAGAGCAATCGGAGCGAGACAGACGAAACGATGCCACTAATACATTCTTACTAGCTCATGTTTACAATAAATAAATTCATCCTTCCACTAGGATCCATTGCTTGATCCATCAATGGATTATATATATGTATTTATTTGTTTAAATATATTATTAGCACAATGATAACTGTTTTTATTGGGAGACCAAAGGAACATCGCCCTGTACTGTACCAATGCGTTGCGTTGCGATGGGAATGTACAGAAAACCAGCGTCACGCACGGAATCATTTTTGCCGTGCGGGACATAATGCTGATTGCCACCATTTTGGTGCTATTTTAGAATAAGATTGTTTGTTTAGTTTAAGGACTGTTAAATATTATAGCACCAAATAAAAATATTTTCTTTCTTTCAGAAAAGAGGTAAAGAATAGGAGAAAGGAAAGGGGTTGGACTTCTGGATCTCTCCGTAAAAAACTAGGTCAATGTAAAATTACTCATTGGTCTGTGTTTAGGCTAGATTGTAATTATATTAGCGTAGTATACTAATATTTTCTTACACTCACTTACCAAATGAAACGTATTGCTGCTTTACGTCGATATTCTGTGAGTGTGGTACTTCTCGTCGAGAGTCGTCGAGTTAGCCCATTCCACTTAAAGATCTGAATTTTTTCACAGATATTTGTTGTTAAGGGCCTACGTCGTAAAATAATTGCGGCAGACTGAGCCCGCCCCGCCCGTGCGACGGACGCATATATCAATCCCTGCTTCGAGAGACAGAGTTGGGACACCGTGAACCCGGCGAATTTTTAACACCGTAAGCGTCCAAACACATTTAGGCTTATTAAAAATTAATTAATTGAGTTTTTAATATTTGTCTTTACAATATCTAGAAAACATTAATGTCTTTCTTTATATGACGTTTAAAACGTCTATTATTTACCATTTAGAAGTTACAAGAGTTCTGAAAAAAAAACCAGAGGTTACTAAGGACTTTTTTTCTATCGAGGAAATGTGCCACAATCGTGTTTTGGCTCTTTCCAAAATTTCGATTATATGATGAATAAATACATATCCAAAAATATAAGTCTAAATTTTAGTAGTTTAGAAGATTTTTGGTTTTTAAGGACCCTACTTTTTTTCACATAGCCCCTTAACAAGGTTTCGCAACGCTTGCGAACGCGGGATCCACGCAAATAAGTTGTACGTTGCGTTACACATAAATGAATTTACTGTGTTTTATAGCACATAGCAACAGCTGTGTCTAAAACGTTTTGCAAGTATTTCGTCATCAATTCATCAAAACCATTACATGCCATTACATTACTCAATATTAATTATCACCTATAAACATTAAGTTTTTAGTGTCTTGTTAAGTGTAGAAAAACTTTAAATAATAAATTATTTCTACATAATAATTTTTATTTTAATATTCATTTGAGTTTTACTATGTTTAGTAACATTCATAAAACCAATTAAAAATACTTTACTCAACCCAGCTTGCTTTCTTTTGTTTTAAAGATACCAAACAGAAGTTTTTATTTGTTGTAAATACTTATAGCAACTCCGACATTACTTACCTAGTGCGAAAATCGAACCCGCCTGTTTGTAGTACCAGAAGCACAGAATCTATATTAATATTATAAAGAGAAAAGATTTGACTGTTTGTTTGTTTGAATTGAATGGGCTCCGAAACTACTGGACCGATTTAAAAAATTATTTGAGTGAAATAGGCTATAGCTTTTCCCGAAATTCAATGTGGTTCCCACGGGAACGGGTCCGGAACTTTACGCGGACGAAGTCGCGGGCAAAAAAGCTAGTAAGTAATACTACGTACCAGAAGTAAGTTAACTGAGCTTCTGGCGTGTCATAATTTCACATAACCCTTCCAAACATGGAATGAATTAATTACGTACTGTAATGTTATGAACTTTAATAATACCTTATTAGACGCCTTGCTACTTTTTCGTAACATTAAAATATCTCATATTGACATTTAGGGCCGGTTTCTCCAGTCGCTAATAGCTCATTCTTCAAATAAACTGACAGTTTTTTGACCGTTATACTATGGATTTCACGTTTCTTAATTGATAATTAGGCTATTCGGGACTTTATCAGCAAGTGGTGAAACTGGCATTTAATTATGACACAGCGGCGTAATGATAGTAATGTTGTGGTAACTTTGACGTAAGGTCCAAGCAAGATCCGCAAAACCGCAACGGTTTATCCGTAGAGGGGCAGCCGGCGAGGGTCGCTCTATACCATCGCACTTTCGCTGTCAGTACTCCCGCTGTCCCGCAACTTACGCACGTACACATACTTAGTAATCCATAATCTTTCGACAATAAAAATAATAATTGGTACAAAATTATACTTTCAGTGTTTTGTGATTACAAGTTTGCAGCTATAACAAATAATTTGAAGTTATGTTTTGATATTTTGCAACAGTATATGTTTAAAATGATAAACAGTGCAAAGTGGTTAATTTTAATTGGAATAACAGCGTTGCAAATATCTGGTAAGTATTAATAATTCATTTATTACTAAATGTGACTTATGCTTGTCAGATATACCAAAATAATAAGGTGTAAACTCTATTATATGTAGACAAGACGTAGTCCACAGGATTTCTGAAAGCTACATTTATACAAAGAGAAAATTGAAAAAATATCAACTTCATTACTCCTATTAACATTCTAAATAACAAATTCGGTACGCTATTAACATGTAAGTAGAATAATTTTAAATATTAAGTAACTATGTACCTATTTAAAAAAAAATACAGAAAGAATTTCATTAGGTTAAACATCAGAATACTTATTTGAAAACAGTGAAGGTAATAAATTTTCCGAATAGACAACGCTTAAAATAAATTCGACATTTGTTTTTGAATATCTATGGTGTATAACCTTAGGTATAACCGGTTTAGGTGTTTTTATACATTATTATATTCTTAAATTATAGAAAATTAGTGACAGAAGTGTCACATAATAAAAAAAATGATTTTCATGCACCCGACATTTATAGAATAACCTTAAAAACCAACGAATCCAAAAGTAAGCAGTATAAAAATATTTCATTGCCGCTTACAGATAAAATTAAATTTACATATTTTTTCCTTCCTGTTCCTGGTTTAATCGAAGTCTGAAATTTATCTCATTTAGAAATCTTAAGTTTTCTACACAATATTTATTTACAAAATAGTGGGCATCGTCGGTTTATTCCATTCCTATAACATGGAAACCCCGTTGAAATCATCCATTTAATATTATAAACCACGGGTTAAAATTACAAGCTAATACGTTATTGCAAGAAGGCTACGGTGACTGTATACCATCAGGTGGGCCGAATGCTTGTTTGCCACCTTGGATAAAAAAATAAAAATAAAGAGAGAGAGAATATACTTTATTTGCAATATACAATACATCTTTAAATAATACAACAACAAAATAAAGAATAACAAATGTACATAATGTCTTCACAAAAAACATCAAAAATAGACCTACGACAAATAATACACGCACAGACTGAACGTAACCTCGAGTCACACAGCAGCGTCATATTTTGGCTTCGATGACAAAGAGTGAGAAAATCTAAACGACTCATATTAGGTCAGCTCTCAAAATTTAAAATTGTTTTAAAAATCACCGCACCATAAAAAGAAGAACAAGCTACTTTAGAGTTTTTTTAATTACTTAATAAGTTATTAGATACACACAACATTTCGAGTTTTAGTGATTATATATAGTTATCACACACATAGTCTACAGGATCTCTGAAAGCTTCATTTTTACGAATTGAAAATTAATAAAAAAAAAACAAAAAAAAAATGCAGGGCAAAGGTCTTCCTCCTAACATTTCTAGTTTCCACTTAACAGATCCAATAAAAAATATTAGTTATAAAAAAGGACTTACATGTAATACTTAACAATACATGTTTGCAGGACTATATAGTTGATACAAAATATTGCATATGACCGTTGTTGGTATGTGTAACGCAATCTGCATTTTTGTAATTACATAATTCTGCGGTAAGCAAGTATGCTCTTTTCCTCATCCGCATGTTACACGGTACAATAATAGAGCAACGTAATTTGCTATTTTCAACATCTGTTATTGATGAGTCTAGTCTTGAACTCTTTTGAAAACACATTTATATTTTGATTTTGGTCAATTAAACTTTTCTTTGTGCTACAAAATTGGCAAGCATACGGCCCGCTTGATGGTAAGCTTCACCGTAGCCTATAGACGCTTGCAATTAGTTGCAATACCGGGGGAATCACTCACGTGCTGCCAACCCTCTCAATCTCCCAAACACCTCCACGTGGAGCTCTGGAGATCTTACTCACCGTAGGAACACAACATGGCTGAGACCAATGCTATATGGCTACGATCTTCTGTAACGTGGAGGTCCTTCCCTAGACGGGCTGCTCCGATTTCAGAGGATTATCCGCTGTGCCCTACCTCTCTTAAAAACTGGCAACCAATACGAGTGTTAATCTATACAAATATTAAGAGTAAAGATTTGTATATTTGTTTGTAACGAATAATTGTAATGTTCTTTGAAATAAATAAATTCTTTAAACCGAAATTCGAAAATTACTGGACCGATTTCAATTTTTTTTTGCGTTGGGTGTTACAATACCCCCGGGTAACATAGGCTGTACTAAATTTTCAAAAAAATAAGAGATACTTTAGTGTAAAACCCGTGCGAGCCGGGGCGGTGTGCTAGTAATAAATATTTTTTGATAAATACTCGGTTACCAACGTACCTATAATATGGAAAGTATGAAATAATTACAAATAGTAAAAATACGCGAAAAAAATCGTATATTGTTTAACCACGAGAGGTCAGAGGCAAAAAATTCGCTCTTGAACTTCGTGTGTTCCTCACATAGTAATTATTTCGAAATAAAGGCATACAATAGATTGTTAACGAAATACATATTTATTTAGGTAAATCCTACTGTTAGTAACTGAGCAGTAAAAATAACATGCAACCGCATTGGCGGTGGGGCGTGGTTCATTTCCGAACAGGGCTGCTGCTTGTGTTCTTACAAATATTTTATATTACTTCTTTCTACCATAACATATTCTTATCAAAAAATATAAAACATGACATGTTTTTTTATAAAGAATAATATTTTAAATAATAATAATACCTAATAGAACACAATTCACGGAGGCCTGTCCTCCTGGTCCCAAAGTAAGCTAGATTTAACTAATGTTATTGGCACCAAACAACGAATTACATCTACGAAAACAATTCTAAATCGAATTAAACTGATGTCACTCAGCTTATGTCATGACATGACAATTACTTATACTATGATATTATTTATTTAATATAATAAATACAGTTATTCCAACTTTAGGTCTTTTTTCTTATCCCTTTCAGAACGATAAATATTTTTTCTAATTTTGATATATTTATTGAGTAATACAAAGTCGCTAGGAGCTAGGGCCTCAGAAAAATAATGAAAAAAATCTCCCCCCCATGCCTTTTCCTACAACCCCCCCGCACGAATGTGCGTTCCCGGTTTTACCATACGAAAGCACGATCATGCATAACTAAGAAATGGCGGTAATTAAAACAGATTTAAGACACTATAACATATATTTCTAGTTTTTCTTAAAGATCAATAGCATCACAAACCTTTGAAATCAATTTTTATCAACCTTTTCAAGACTAATAGCTACAGGAATCGTTGGTTATACCACTAAGGTGGCAAACAAGCTTGGCGATTGTAAGCGGTCATTGCAGCCTATGGACGCTTGAAACACCATTTATGGGTATCATTCGCGCGTTACCGCCCCGAACCGTTAGGTCAAAACTACGATACCCTACTAAATATATTAAGTTGTTGGTAACCCTAGTTCCGATCCGTGAGCACGGTGCGCGCGGCCGACATTCGAGTTGCATAATATACCTCTCGTTCTCTCTATGCCGCCTGTTTTTAAACATTTATGACATAATGTTAACATTTTAAGATTCTTCCATCCGCTTATGTATTTATTAATTTTGTTGTGAATTCACACGACCTTGAAGCTTGAATGGATAGATTGGTCAGCGGCTTCATGTTATTGTGCAAGATATACCGTATGTCCCGTATGTTATACGGCGCACATGGCGCAAGATCTAGGCTGAGTTTTATTCTTCTACCAGAGAATACAAACAACGAAGTTACTATAAGCAAATACTATAGACGAGTAATACCCACAGCTCTTGACGTTTCTCATACAATGACTTGGCAACCTCCGTTCACCTCATGCCGTTAGGGGCGCTATAACATTTTGCATACAAAACGCACAGTTCACCTCATGCCGCTAGGGGCGCTATAACATTTTGCATACAAAAGTTTTGAAATCGTTCACCTCATGCCGCCCTCATGCCGTAGGGGCGCTAGTGTCGCGTCTTGCCCGAATTCTTCCGAAGCTGTGCGTATTACTCGTCTATAGTATTTGCTATAAGTGATGCTATACATAAAATATATACAGACGACCTCCGTGGCGTAATGGTTATCATGCCAGACCGCCACCAAGGAGGTCCCGGGTTCGAATCCCGGTCGGGTCATGATAAAAAACTAACTTTCCCTGATTGGCCTCGGGTCTTGGATGTTCACCTATATATGTATTTGTTATAAAATATAATATCGTTGAGTTGGTATCCCATAACGCAAACTTCGAACTTACTTTGGGGCTAGCTCAATTTGTGTGAATTGTCCGTATTATTATATTTTAAATTATCTATAATCGCTCCAATCATTCTTTCGAAGATTTGCCTGCCATTGTACAATATATTTTTCATCTTAAGATATCTTTGCATCGCTCGTTATCTGAATCATATGTGATATAACTTGTTACAAATTAAATGCGATCGATATTTCATCTTAAAATATTAAGGCACCTTCGCCGTTTGTGGTTAAAAGAGCCTCCTTTTAGCTGTAAGATCCTTCCGGTCCCGCAGAATATCTCTGACAATGGTAAAATATTTTAGACTTGATTTGATCTCGGTCTAGATCTTATGCTTTTTTATCTATTTCCAATTTAGTGACGTGAATTTAAACTTTGCATCTAGAGTTTGTAGGAATTGAGGCTGACCTCGTTTCCCACACTTTGTAAATTATTCTCCTTGTTATTCCTTCCTCGATGAAGATTACTAGGTGCAGCCCGGATTTATGACTCGCTGGCATCACATATAAGTTTAAAGGTAAAACGGAACGCACCCTCTAAGTTAGGCTCCGTCCGTCTCTATAATCTGTGGTCATTCGGTTTTTATGTCAAAAACGGCGTCACATTTTCTCCCAAAACTAATTTTATTTTTTCAGTTTATTTTCTTAAATTATTAACAAAAACATGGGGAAAAGATCAAGGAAGGAGAAAAGAAATATATTATTTGAAAAACTTAAAAAATTCGATGAAAAGGAGGTACATACATAAGTATTGCATCATTCGTAATGTTGTTTTTTTTTTTCTTTGAAAAGAAACAATTATTGCTGTAACTGTGGGGTGTTCCGTGGGGACACACGTGTTACAAATAATTTGCTGGGCCTGTGGGGTGTTCCGAGGGGACACACTGGTTTTCAGAAATGTCATAACCTTAAAGGGGTGTACTGTTGGTACTCACATTGGTTATGCGTTAACAAATGATTATATACTCTTTGATACCGATGCGTTATGCAGAGACGAATTACAATACGACATATATTTTTAATATGCTTCTCCTTTTGTCGGGACAGACACAAGTGAGCAGGCCTCATCGTCCTCAGTCTGGTGTGGCGAAAATTAGGAAAATGAACCTCTTACGCCAAATATACCGGAAGAAATACAGGATGAGGAGGAAAATATAGACAAAGAAACATTTAAAATCCTGGGCGACGCCCCATCACCCAAGAAGAAGAAGAAAAATATGAAGGATGTAGAGATGGTCACAGGTCCTTAGTAAAGGATTGAAAAAAGAGATAATCACTAAAGATAATCCTCCCTTTAAAAGTTGTGAGCGAATGATTGCTCCAAAACCAAACCGCTGAAGTAGCGGCAGCTTTATCATAGCAAACAAATAGGACCAGCTGATTGAAAAAAGACAACTAGCTACCATCCTTTCATGCTCAGGTACTGCTTTGCAGTATGTCATTAAAGGGGAGAGCATTAATAAAAACATCTGAATCTGTCATAAAACATTCCTTTTTTGGAAAACTTATATGAAAATATCAAAACTGATAGTGCAAAGATCAGCAGTGGAATTAAAAATCAAATCAACTCCTCCAGCTGCAACCACAGCTTAAGTGGCAGTGCCAGCTTCAAAAAACAAGACTTTAAACTGGTGGGGCCTTCCTCGGGTGAACACCAAGGGGAGAACCAATCCACGGGGACCAAGTGTCTGTGTCAGACAGCAACTACAACAACAACAATGGCAGCAGCAGCTACATCACCAACAGGAGGACAACACAAACACGGAAGGACAATCTATCTCCACAGCACAAATAGATGCTCAGGTGGGTCAATGCTGTTATCCGAAATGGAAACAAATAACATCAGATAATACTATCCTTAATTGGATAAAAGGGTACAAAATTGTTTTTAAGGACATCCACTACCAGAATTATGTACCATTAAATAATAAGTTTTCTGATAGTGAAATTACCCAACTTAAGTTGAAAATAAATAGCTTGTTGGTTAAAAAAGCTATTCAACTGTGTGAAGCATAACATGATCAGTTCTGCTCTCCTATTTTTTCCTCATCACAAAACCAAATGGGTCTTTCAGATCCATATTAAACTTGAATTTTTTTGTTTAATAATTTTATTGGCAATGAACACTTTCTATTAGAAGATTAAAGAACTGTTACAGAAAGACAATTTCCAAATTTCCTTGGATTTAAATATACATACTATCCTGTTAATATGCACAAAGATAGTAGAAATTACCTAAGATTATTTTTTCAGGGTAGATATTATCAGTTTAATGTGCTCCCATTTGACCTGCATACCGTTCCATTAGTTTTTTACTAAAATTATGAAACCCGTACTAGGGTACCTAAGAAAAAATGTTTTTTTTCACATCCGTGGTTTACCTCGATGATTGGCTTTGTTTTGGTAAAAACTACAGGAATTGTTTAACAAAATAATATGCAAGCTACAATTCAACTATTAGAGCCAGGTTTTCATATTAAATAAAGAAAAGAGTGTTTTTGTGCCAAAACAGATTTGCCCCTTTCTGGAGCTAATTTTTTAACAGTACAAATATGTAAGTAAAGAGAAGAGACAATGTCTAAAATTAATTATAGAATTATCTATTTTAAAAGATATTAAAATATATTTTCTTGCTAATATAGTAGGAACATTGGTGTCGGTTTGCCCAGCCATTAAATATGGTTTACACTAAAAACTTGAAAGAATAAAATACTTGGCCTTATAAAACAATAAAGACAACTATGAACAAATTACTTCATTAGATAATAGTTGTATAAATTATTTAAAATGATGGACTAAGAATATAATTCAGAGAATATAGTCAGAGAATTTCATTAGGAAAAATATATTTCAAAGATGCATCAAAACACTTCTGTTAGTTAGGGGGCCCACTGCAGCTCACAGATGGCTAGTGGCACATGGACTGATGGAGAAATAATACTTCACATCAATTCCCTGAAATTATTTCTTTAATTAAAAAAAAAATTATTTTACTTCAAATAAACAATATAACAGTAGTGTCTTATATTAGATAAATAGATAGAATACTCTTTATTTGCAAATTATGTAAACATATGTATACACACATATATATATGTATATATATATATAATTAGGTAAGTATCCTGTATCCTCATTTACATGAAATTACAAAGAACATTTGGCAATTGTGTGAAGTAAGGGATATAATATATAACTATATTAAAGGTCTTTGTATCATACATAAATACTAAAGATAATATAATAGCAGTTTTTAAATCTAGAAAAAGAGTTGGATCACACCACACAGAATGGAAAATTGGTACAAGATATTATCAAAATATTTGAAGATTCCTTTACCACACCAGATACATCTATATCTTGTTATTTACATCCAGAACTAATGCTAAATGCCCTCTGTATGTATCATGGCCCTCAGACTCTGATGTTTCTGAGGAGGATGTTTTCACATTGAGCTGTACTCAATATTGCTTTTATGCATTCGCTCCATTCTCAATGATCTTAATTAAAGACATTAGATAAAATAGTGACAGATAAATCCACAGGTATTGTAGTGGTGACATATTGGACAATCCAACCTTGATATCCATTATAAAAAATTATGATTTGGGAACCCGTTATATTTGTACCTTTCGAGGACTGGTTGCTTTTAAAACATTCCAGATCAATTCATTCACTTCACAAGACAACTACAATCATGGCCGGCATATTATCCGGCAGTAATTTTTAGAGGAGGGCATTGATGACAATGCTTTATACATGATCTCATCAATTTCAAGTAAGTAACACACTACATACCTAGTATTATTGATTGGACAAAATATTGTAATACAGATAATATATGTATAAAAGACATTCATCAAAATAATTATGTACATACATAACGAAAAAATTTAATGATGGGCTATCATATGGTAGTTTATATTCATACAGGTCTGCTTTATCCTTTCTTAATGGACCTCATATTGGAGAGGATACAAAAATTAAATATTTATTTACTTGAAGGGGTTTTTTAAACTAAGATCACCAAAATATAATTTGACATGGGATGTATCAATTCTTTTAAAATTTCATAGAGAATAATTACTCCGAACTATGTAATTTACATGTAGTCACAATAAAGACTGTTACCCTTGTTGCTTCTTGCCACTGGTCAAAGAGCACAAACGATCTCTTTAATTAACGTTACCTAATAATATAAGTATACATGATGATTGTATTAATATTATAATTGATAAGATAATCAAGACGTCGAGTCGTCGTCATCGGCACCAAACAGGTGCCAACCTTTCTTAACTTTACCCTTCTTCAATGACAGGGTGACAATTTGTCCGGCAAGGGCTGTGATTAATTATTTAGAAATTACAAACAGTTTATGCTCTACAGAGTATTTGTTTATGTCGTAAAAGACACCTCATAAAGAAGTGACTGCCAGTACAATCAGCCGTTGAAAATACTATGGAACAAAGCGACATAGATATATCAATCTTCTCACCGCATAGTACACGACACGCGTGTCAACTTCCGCAAAGGAGTTTATTGATGAGATTAGAAGCACGGCTGGTTGGAGTGGCGAGTCTTAAATTTTTTTGTGCGGTTCTATAATAGACCAATTTATAAATAATAGTCATTTTGCAGAGGCTATCTTTAGAGATTGAGTTTTATCTCATATTTTTTATTATTATGTTTGTTTAATTATTATGTTTATAATACCTAAGTAATTGTTTTCAGAATGAAAAAATAATAATCCAAAAATTTTATTTTTTTAAATCTCTGATTTCACAACTTGTCTTTAAACATCTGCACCTAGTAATCTTCATCGAGGAAGGAATAACAAGGAGAATAATTAAATAGTCAAACGAACTTACCTGGAAGTGAAGTTCGACTGTAATTATTCGACTTGTTATTCCTTCCGAAGATGAAGAGTCCCACCCTACCCGGGGTAATTTTTCAAGAAAATTACATAGACCCTATTTTGTAAAATCAAAAGTTTTTAGGCTTTGAACTTAATGACCACAGATTATAGAGACGGACGGAGCCTAACTTAGAGGGTGCGTTCCGTTTTACCTTTAAACTTATATGTGATGCCAGCGAGTCATAAATCCGGGCTGCACCTAGTAATCTTCATCTTCGGAAGGAATAACAAGTCGAATAATTACAGTCGAACTTCACTTCCAGGTAAGTTCGTTTGACTATTTAATTATACAATGTACCAGAATATGAGACTACATTGTAATTTTTATCGTTGTTATCTACTCAGTTATTTAATTAACGCAATTACTACTGTTGATTTTAAAACTTGAAATAAATAGTATTAATTGAAATAACTTGTTTTCAAATTACATTATTTAATTACTCAATTAAGTACCTATACATTATTATTCTTTTGAATTATTTATAAACTAATGATCTAATTATACAAAAATATTTAATTTTAAATTGTCATTGTATAAATAATAAACTAGAACTATAAACATAAATTACAAACTTAAAATTCTTAATTATTTATAAGTATAATTATATGTCCTGAATGGCACAGCCTAAACCGCTGATCGTAGAGACCTACAACTTGGAGGTTACCTAACGGCTGGTAATCACTGCTGCCCATGTACACCCGAGACCTTCTTCTTGACCCCAGAATGTTAGATGAGTATTAATGATTAATGATATTTTAAAATCATTAACATCATTGGAATCTGTCCTCGTTTGGTGCATAACAACTATTTTCGTGTTCAACACTTTTGAAGGTTAATAAAATGATGTTTCCACATCATTTTATTAACCTACGTTTCCACGTAAGTGTGACCTTCAAGGTTGGAGGTGGTTGGAGTTTCCCAATATCAAATACCACATGTCGAATAGAAATTACAAAAACATTCTATTTATATACTAACTACTTAATTCAACTTATATTTATAAACTACTAGCTTCTGCCCGCGGCTTCGCCCTCGTGGCCTAGTAACAATTAGCATATTTTTCTTCAGAAACAAATTCCGGTCCTGCATGGCCCGGTACGGTACGGTCCCATCCGGTCCGGTCGGTCCGGTCCGGTCCAGTCGGTCCGGTCCTGATATGGAACCTACATGCCAATTAGCATATTTTTCTACAAAAAAAACCGGTCCGGTCCGGCACGGCCCGGTACAGTGCGGTTCCTTCCGGACCGATCAGGTCTGATCCGTTCCGGTCCGGTCCGGTCGGTTCCGGTCCGGTCCTTATAAGGACCCTACATTACAAATTTGGCATCTCTAAACCCAGCGGTTTGGGCTGTGCGTCCCCTCGCAACTTCGTTTGCGTATATCTCGCTTTCCCGTTTAAATTTTGAAAAATCCTTTCTTTGTAGGTACATCCCTAGACGTCGTAAGGAAGGTTCCTTGTTGTTGCATGTAGGTACATGCCAAATTTGGAATCTCTAGACCCAGCGGTTTGGGCTGTGCGTTGATATACCCTCGCAACTTCGTTTGCGTATATCTCGGATTCCCGTGGGAATTTTGAAATGAAACATACACTAAATGTTAAGTTGAGCAAATCGCCACATATTAGTGAAAACCGCATCCAAATCGGTTCAGCCGTTTCTGAGATTAGCGTGTGCAAACATACATACAAACATATAAACATACAAACATACAAACAGACGGACAAAACTTTACGAAATTCTTGTTATATTGCTTATTCTTCATCGCCCTAAACATTTTTTTTGGAAATATATTCAGTGTACAAACTTTTTTTACACTTTTATTATATTATAGAAGATAGATATAGATGAATTACATTTATGAATTAAGAGAGGTAGGGCACAGCAGATAATCCGCTCAAATCGGAGCATCACGTCTGGGGAAGGACCTCCACGTCCTCCACCTTACACAAGATCGTAGCCAAATAGCATTGGTCTCGGGCATGTTGTGTTCCTACGGTGAGTAAGGTCTCCAGAGCTCGACTTGGGGGGTTGGGAGGGTTGGCAACTCGTGAGTGATACCCCCCGTATTGCAAGCGTCTATAGGCTAATTACAAGCCCACCACACATTCCCACCACTGTGTCTCCTGTGTAGCCAGGATCAACAACGGCGACCTCAGATAGACAATAAGCAATGAAGCTTATTGACGTCCCGGGGGAGGAAACTACAGCTGTCTTGGAACTCACGAATTTAATCAGAAAGAAGATAGTCGGAGTAGAAAGTATTGATAGGACTACCCTCCTTAACAAAGTCTATAGGCTACGGTGATGCTTACCATCAGGCGGGCCGTATGCTGATGCACGTGGTTTTTCCAGCGAAATAAATTTCTGAACTTTCTAAACTGACATCCGGGATAAAAACAATTGTTGTGTTAATCTCAAGAAAATCCTTCGATCATAGAGAAAATAAATCAAGCAGTTTTTGCGTGAAAGAGTCAAAAGTAGTAAAAACCCATCCATACTGAGACTGAGACTGAATGAATGGGTCGACCCACAAGTCACATTCGGTAACAGTTCTTTTTCTTATCCCTTCTCTCTCTATTTCCTTCCTTCTTGCGCCTCTAGTATTCTGATGGGCGACGGTGACCACTATCGGTCAAGTAGACCGTTTGCTTGTTTGCTGGCGGTATCACATAAAAAATACCTGCAGTAAATTGATATCCTATATATCCTACTGGACATTTCCACTGCTGTATTTCCTGTCTAGATGTATAATCTGTGGTCTTCATTAACGACACAGATGAATAATCTAATTTACGTTCTGTGGGAAAAGCCACAACTTAAAACTTATGAGAAATTTAATTAGAAAGAATTTAAACGGAATAGGAAGAATTTAAATCATTTCCTCCTTATATAAGTGATACATAATGACAGCTGGCCCGATGGTCGAATAAGTCTTTATTTACAAAAAAAGTATTTGTGTATATTTATCAGCAATCTAGTATCCATAGTACAATCTTTGCTTAGTTTGGAACTAGATGGCGTTGTGTGATTTGTCTAAGAATATTTATTTATAAAGTTGGCAAAGATGACAAATCAAGCTATGTACAGTACATGTACAGTCCGACAAACTTATCTGTGCCGATGGCGGGGGCGTTAGGATCGAAGCTATTGAAGGTAATTGTCAAGGTATTCAAGGCGTATTCATTAGTTCTAGTTTTAGCCACTGGCACATTTTTTTTTTTTTACGATGTTGTGCAAGCTAGTGAAGCGCTAACGGGATACGCTTCACCAGCAACATTGGTTTTACGTGGGCGAGGTGTCAACCCGCCGCACAACCCCCGAAATGCTGGAGGACCACACCCGTCGTTGGTCAGCGAGTCCATCGGACTTAGCCGGTTAGTGTAGCTAGGCTGTACTACCGACCATTCCCCTATCCGCCACCTTGGGGACGCTCCCCTACGCTGTGAGGGCCAGCGCGGGGCACTGGCACATTTAAGTTTGTGGCACTGTTCTTGCAAACGTCATGTTCTGCTGTGAGCTGTTTGTCTACTGCTATAATTCATATCATTGACAGGACTGATCTTTAGTTAATAAGGTGGACTTAGGAATGACGTTAAAATATTCAAACCTCTGTACTTACATTTTGTGTGATGGAAAAAAAACCTGTCTAGTTAATTTAATACCTCTGTAACAATCAATAAGGTCTTAAGTGTACCTACCTAATTACCCAGAAGGCGGTGACGCGTGTAGTCCATTTTTGCAATGCAATCATTACCACAGTACGTATTACTATTCTGTGTTAATAATAGGATTCTTTTTAACCCACTAAGCCTTACTATGGCTCTTTTGAATTCATGTGTCCTTACGTCAGCGACAGCGTGTAAGGACTCCTTACTCCAAATGTGTAAGGTCAGCTTTTTGTGCATTGAAAACAAAAGACGACACAAATCAGTGTGTAAACATAGCAACATAATTGAAAATAAACTAATCTATATTTCGTAACATATTTTGCAACATTTAAAATGACGAGTCAGGAAGGGTCCTATTGTCATCAATTTGTCATCCATCATACAGTCGGTACCAAACCGAAAAGTCTAGACTTAAGTTATCGCGCAATTAAAACTAATTGTGGGAAGCACACGAAAAAAGATATAAGTACATTTATCTTTTTATAATTGGCCTATTGTAATTTTTATCAACAAAATCTTTCAATTATATAATATATCTGTGATCTATTTATATTAAGTCGAACGCTTGTGTCACATATAGTAGAAACTTCATAGTGAATCCAATGAACAGTGAAAGTTCTGTGTGACCCGCGCTGTGACTAATTCATATGCCATCCATTAATTCTGACCCCTATTAGTCTTGGATATAGAGTCAAGAAAGGCCAAGTTATAATGGTCAATATGACACTATACTTTAAAAATGACGTAAACATCTTCATTGTCTTCTGTTATTCAATATTATGTTTTATTTTTAAAAGAAGACGTTTTACTTACACAACAATAACAGAAAAATATTGGTGGCTGGTTAAAATCCATACAAAATTAAACAACAAATTAAGCATCGGTTGGTAATTCGTCAAATTAACATACTCATTAATGTTTACATGTTTATTTGAGTTTGAGTTAAAAAAAAAATTAAAATATGTGTTATACATGCCTTAATATTTATGTATGTATGTATTTTTTGGTTAGTTTCCGATATATGCGGATAGTGAGAGTCATCATAATGCAAAGTTCCAGTTAGAGTATCTGATAATTTTTGACTATTTGTTTAACGGAATATGTTACCTATAAGTAATTTGAGACATTGTGCTTTTTTATGTTAATTTAAAAATTAACTAACAAGAAACTAATATTCTTTTTCACCAACAACTCCCTGCGGTAGAGTAACCTTATGTCATACAAATTGTTCCAGTTTATTTTTAAGGTCATTTCTAAAGATTAGGACGCACTAGGTAAAAATGGGCATGGGAAAATATCTTACATAATATTTATACACCCAAGTTTAATAAAAATAAACGTGTGAAATGTTATAACAATTTATTCACCATTGATTCATAACGTTAGTACAAACATAACATGTTCATAATGGACTAGCTGACCCGTGCCCACTGCGTTGGACATAATGTGAATAATCCTTTTTTTTTAGGACAGGCGTTCGTAAGAAACGCTTTCATTCGACCGTTTTTTCTCCGATTTACTTAGCAAAACCGACTACCACGTAAAAGCCTTTTTATTTTTCGATTTTTTATATAACCTATGACACTCAGCAATAATGTGGCTTTCTATTGGTGAAAGAATTTTTAAAATCGGTTCAGTAGATCCCGAGATTACCCCTTACAATTTAACAAATATACAAACACACAAACTTTACTTCTTTACTAGATAATATTAGTATAGATAAAATAATGTATAATTCTCGTAATCTTATACAATCACTTTTTAACTTTACGTACAGGAGTATGAGAGTGATTTAGGTCCCTATTAACACTCCCCTATCCACAGATAACCGCATTAACCAATACCTCCATTTTAAATTAAACTAGCGAAACCCTTCGCACACACTACACTTCGTTCCCGTGGGAATGTGTATGTATATTATATACTAGCTTCTGCCCGCGGCTTCGCCCGCGTGGCCTAGTAACAATTAGCATATTTTTCTTTAGAAACAAATTCCGGTCCTGCACGGCCCGGTACGGTACGATTCCATCCGGTCCGGTCGGTCCGGTCAGTCCGGGCCGGTCTGGTCGGTCCGGTCCTGATATGGAACCTACATGCCAATTAGCATATTATTCTACAGAAAAAAAAACCGGTCCGGTCCGGCACGCCCCGGTACGGTGCGGTTCCTTCCGGACCGATCAGGTCTGATCCGTTCCGGTCCGGTCCGGTCCTTATATGGACCCTACATGACAAATTTGGCATCTCTAGACCCAGCGGTTTGGGCTGTGCGTCCTCTCGCAACTACGTTTGCGCATACCTCGCTTTCCCGTGGGATTTTGAAAAATCCTTTCTTAGTACATCCCTAGACGTCGTAAGGAACCTACATGCCAAATTTGATATAGCCTCGCAACCTCGTTTGCGTATATCTCGGTTTCCCGTGGGAATTTCGAAAAATCCTTTCTTTGTACACCCCTAGACGTCGCCGTCGTAAGGAACCTACAGTCCAAATTTGGAATCTCTAGACCCACCGGTTTGGGCTGTGCGTTGATATATGTATAGTTATGTCAGTCAGGACTTTGAATTTTATAGATATATATATATAGTCCGGTCCGATCAGCTAGGTTACTCTGCATAGCAATCGCGATTTTAATTTCAATTTTGTATAATTTCAAATGCAAAATTAACAGCAAATCCTGATTCGTACCATTGAAATTTTATACTTTACTAACTATTTGGTTAGCATATAATCCGATTTCATTTAGTTTAGTATTTAGTTAGCGCTAGTTTAGCTGTAAAGAGTACCTAAAATTAACAATCCAATGGCGATCGTGCCAAATTATCTTCAAGAGTAAGGGGGCAGGTCCAGTCGGTCCGCTCCGGTCCGGTCGGTCCGGTCCTGATAAGGTACCTACATACCAATTAACATATTTCTTCAGAAAAAAAAATCGGTGCGATCCGGTTCGGTCCGGTCCGGCACGGACTCGGTACGGTGCGGTTCCTTCCGGACCGATCAGGTCTGATCCGTTCCGGTCCAGTCCGGTCCGTTCCGGTCCGGTCCGATCCGGTCCGGTCCGGTCGGTCCGGACCTTATAATGACCCTACATGCCAAATTTGGCAATTTCGTTTGCGTATATCTCGCTTTCCCGTGGGAATTTTGAAAAATCCTTTTTTGGTACATCCCTAGACATCGTAAGGAATCTACATGCCAAATTTGGAATCTAGACCCAGCGGTTTGAGCTGTGCGTTGATATACCCTCGCAACTTCGTTTGCGTATATCTCAGATTCCCGTGAGAATTTTAAAAAGAAACATACACTAAATGTTAAGTTGAGCAAATCGCCACATATTAGTGAAAACCGCATCCAAATCGGTTCAGCCGTTTCTGAGATTAGCGTGTGCAAACATACATACAAACATACAAACAGACGGACAAAAAAAACGGTCCGGTCCGGTTCGGTCCGGTCCGGCACTGGCTCGGTACGGTGCGGTTCCTTCCGGACCGATCAGGTCTGATCCGTTCCGGTCCGGTCCGGTCCGGTCCGGTCCGGTCCGTTCCGGTCCGGTCCGGTCCGTTCCGGTCGGTCCGGACCTTATAAGGACCCTACATGTCAAATTTCGCATCTCTAGACCCAGCGGTTTGGGCTGTGCGTCCCCTCGCAACTTCGTATGCGTATATCTCGCTTTCCCGTGGGAATTTTGAAAAATCCTTTCTTAGTACATCTCTAGATGTCGTAAGGAACCTACATGCCAAATTTGGAATCTCTAGACCCAGCGGTTTGGGCTGTGCGTTGATATACCCTCGCAACTTCGTTTGCGTATATCTCGGATTCCCGTGGGAATTTTGAAAAGAAACATACACTAAATGTTAAGTTGAGCAAATCGCCACATATTAGTGAAAACTGCATCCAAATCGGTTCAGCCGTTTCCGAGATTAGCGTGTACAAACATACATACAAACATACAAACATCCAAACATCCAAACATACAAACATACAAACAGACGGACAAAATTTTACGAAATTCTTGTTCTATTGCTTATTCTTCATCGCCCTAAACAATTTTTTTGGAAATATATTCAATGTACAGACAAACTTTTTTTACACTGAATCACTCTATCGCATCAAAATCCGTTGCGTAGTTTTAAAGATATATGTTTTAAAGATATATATAAGATTTGGGACAGACAGACAGAAAGCGGGAAGCGACTTCGTTTAATACTATTTAAAGAAGATTCTTTATTGCACTAAATCTCAATTTATTTATTGCACTAAAAAATTTATATTTTTTAGTGCAATAAATAAATTGAGAATAGTACTTCGACAGCCCCGTCGATTAACCGTGCTAGAGCGCAGGAAAAACAAAAAGAATGGTATTTTATTGCCGGGGCAATAAATTTATGAAAACTCCTAACTGGTCCACGCTAACCTCAAACCCTTTAAGAGCTAAATTTTGAGAAGACGTTTCATTGCACATTTACAAATCTAAGACATGGACCCTGAATAGGTTATTGCAAAATGGTTCGTGCTTCTAGACTTTTGGTATTAATAAGAGTCTTTTTTTTATTCACGGGTTTTTTTTACGTTTTCTAGACCACGTGTGAACTTTTATTTTAATAGGTACTTGTTTAATCTTGTAATGTGGGGTAATACGCGGGCAGGAAAATATCATCGCACGCACGTCGTCGTTCAGAAACACAGGCACAGATTATTAAATAGTTACATAGGTTGTAACCGCGGTTTATTAATAAGTAATAACCCGTATAATTAGAAAAGGGCCCTTAAATCTGCAATCATAATTTAATTGATATGAGTTATAGTCATTATGTTTAAAATTATAATTATAATTAGATATAAATTATTTGAGCTATTAGTTTCTGAATTCCATTTATACACAAAAAAATATGTCTTTTTTAATATTGTGTAACGTTATGAATATTGATTATGATTCTACTATTTTACAAGCTAGCAATAATATAGAGGCAAGGTGCTTGGGTTTAAGGCCATGATAATTAAATACACATTCAAATTATTGAAGTGTCAAATTATGAATATTCCAGTTTATATTAATGAAGCAATATATGAAGCTATATATAATCGCATAAGTGCATAAATTATGACTGTCATTAATGTTTTCAGTGTCAGAGAGTCAACAGAAAGAGAGGAGACAGACCCAAGAAAAGAAGGCTCAATCAGTACGGGATTTGTTCAACACCACTTCTTGTATACCTCCGCCCTATAGATGTCCACATCCGCAGATGCAGTTTTATATATACACAAGGTAAATAAATATGTTGTGAGCGAAACTTACGTTATAACTTTTCCTAACGTGTTGACGTGCCAAAACACACGTAACATAATAATTATTGTAATTCTAGTCATACTAAATGTATGAAAGCGAACCCTTTGTCGCCACACACCACACTTCAACTAGTATAACTCTAGTATTAAACTCTGCCTTATAAAGAGCGAAATTGTTAATTTTCTCTTCCTACTTCTTTTACAATTAAAATTATTATTTATTTCGTCATTTTCGTTATAACATATAAACATATCAATATGACGAAAGGATATCCCTTCCCTTCGGGAATTACTATTCAGTGTTAATAATAGTTTTATAACGTTTCAGGACAACTCAAGAGAAAGGAGAACTTCTGAATACCCTCGATAATGACTCCCTAACACGTTCAAGATTCAATCCTCAACATCCTACGAAGATTGTTGTCCACGGGTTTGGTGGAGGCAGAAATCTGTCTCCGAGTACTGACATGAGAAAGGCATACTTCACACATGGAAAATATAATATTATCATTGTAGACTACGGCAATTTAGTCAAGGAACCATGCTTAAGTCAGGTAGTTAAATCTATAATATCTTTTTAAACAGTTTTCAGCAATATGGTTCAGCAATATGGAAGGTTTATGTCCAATACATACTAGGATTTCCCAAAATTTCCACGGGAAAGTTGGATACACGCAAACGAAGTTGCGCGGGTAGTAATTTAAGTATATTATTATTTTTATACCACATAGTTGGCAAACAAGCAGGCCCGCCTGATGGTAAGCATCACTGTAGCCTATAGACGCTTGCAATACCGGGGGTATCACTCACGCGTTGCTAACCATTCCACCCCCCCCCCCCCCCCCCCCTGGGACGGGCCCCAAGTGGAGCACAACATGGCCGAGACCAATGCTATTTGGCTACGATCTTCTGTTAGGTGGAGGTGCTTCCCCAGACGGGCTGCTCCGATTTGAACTGATTAACCGTTGTTAATATTATAAAGCCAACCATCCTAATCTTTCTGCGCCAACTTATCTGATAGATAAAACTTATTTGTTGTAAATACGGCTTGAAACTTCGTTCCTTACAAACTCTACACAGGTAACTGTTGCAATTGTAATTCCAAAAGCGGTATCAGTTACTCAAAGTCGAAATAGTAAGTGACGTCGTTGTCGGTGAATGCGAGTTCATTCTTAACTATTTCATATGTAAATCGGGGATTTTGTTTATTCAAGAAGGCACACATTGCACCTGTTCGTCACCCACTTTTGTAGTGTACCTATAGTAAAATGCAAGTAAAGCTTATTACTTCGAATTCGCGGCGAATTTTCCCATTGTAGACAAGGTTTTAGTTAAGGTTTTTTTAATTGGTTTATATTCGATACGTATTGTTGTAGTATACATAATTATTATTTTCGCAGATCTTTTTTTTTTCGTGTTTGTTTCTTGTTTATTTTATCTCAATACCGTCAGCAGACGGAGCACGAGTTCTATTGTGCTGAATCTTTAATTGCTCCATGTAGGTACACTTTCGGATTATCCCTTAACATGTATAATAGATATCTTGTAACATTTTTTATCATGTTCTTTTATGTATAACGAAGTAGTTGATCGAAGCAAAAAAAATATGATTAATTTCAATTGTGTCGCATTTAAATCGTACCTTATTAAGCTTATAGAATTTTACCCGCACTTGTTTTTGGACGCACAATCACTCAGTCGCCAACTACCATGAATGAAAAACTGGTAAACCAACTTTTTCTTTCGGAGGTTTCACTGATGTCATAATTTATAATATTATGTCTGTTATGTCAAAAAGATGCCGTTTTCCTTATTTCACAAGTTAATGATCAGTGAAAGTTTCCAATTGGTTCAGTGAGTAAAAATGTCTGTCAAATTATAAAATCATCAAAATACTATCACGACGTTTGCGCAGCATAGCTTTACTAGGCAGATCTATTTATAAACTACTACTAACTGTAGCCCGCGGCTTCGCCTACGTAGCAATTTCAGGTGTGGTATTTTAATATACAGCCTATGACACAAATAACGTGGCTTTATATTGTTTTTTTTTTTTCAAAATCGGTTCAGTAGATTCGGAGATTACCCCCTATAACCTCACCAACTTTGCAAACCTCTATATTAGTATAGATTGATTTTGTAGGAGATCACATTGGTCATGGCCTGCGCTTGTCTTCATACAACAGAGATTGGACTCAAGACAATGATAGTCGTACTGGACATATCATACCTTATTACTCGTTGTTATTGGAAGGTTCTACACAGTCAGTCAATGACCTAGACTCGACAAAGCCGCTGTTCGTTAGACTCTATCTACTCTTTCGAAGATGCATAAAGTTAATAATTCTTCGAGGTAACGTTAAATTTTATTTTCCAGATAGACTGGGCCCCCCGTTTTGCTGGGTTGTGCATCGCTCAACTGGTCGAATACTTACAGTACCACCCAGTGAAGCCAGTGCGACCTGAAAAGCTGCATACCATTGGTTACAGCGTGGGAGCACATATCTTGGGTCTAGTAGCCAATCATATAGCTGAGGGGAAACTTGGAAGAATTACAGGTATGGTCAGGAGTAGATGTCAAATAACGCTTCAGTAATGTGTCATTCCAAAGTCCCAAACAACTGACAGAAACTGTGATTTGTATAGCAACAGTTTGGTTTGAAATGTTGATGGTATTAAAATGTTTATACGTACCTGACTGTAGAGTCAGTCAGCGTCATAAATATGTTGTCACTTCAGTACTCATCCTATCACTAAAACATTGTTGATATTTTACAAAATAAAGTTATGTAGAAGAGTGACACGGTACTAAAGTGACAAGATCTTAATGCCGATGTCCCCTAATTGTAGGTACTTCGAATGCCTTTAGGAAACGGGCAAGGTGTTGGGTGAACGATCGAAATGCAGGAGCGATTGAATACTTTTAGGTAGAAAACTGTGAGTAAACTGTATGAAGGCTTTTTTAAAACAAATGTGTTTTTCAGGATTAGATCCGACGATATTTTTCTACATGGGAAACAATCGTTCTCGTGATTTAGACTACACCGATGCTTTATTCGTGGACATCTTGCACACTGGAGCCGGCATTCTTGGACAGTGGGGCCCGAACGGACATGCCGATTTCTACGTCAATGGTGGCTCCAGCCAACCTGGGTGTGCTCATGATACTATATTCCGTAAGTTATTAACTAGCGCCCTCTAGTATTTTCATTCGGAAACATTATTTTAAAACAGCGCCATCTATTAATGGAATATCGTACTAACATAACACAGTGTCTACGCAGTTTTCTGGGCTGTAATAAAGATGGCGGTGTACATTAAAAATGTACATGGTTATTCATATTTTTTTGGTTTCAGAAACTTTGTCTTGCGACCACACTAAAGTGACACCATACTTCATTGAATCGATCAACAGTCGTGAAGGTTTCTGGGCGGGGCCTTGCTCTTCACTTTTCTCCTATTTGATCGGATGGTGTGAACCCAAAGACTCCGAGTATGTCACGATGGGCGAACATCTTTCTCCTAAGTACGTATATTATGTGTCTACTGTTATTACTTGAGTGAAGGTGGTGTAGCGGCATAAGGGTCTGACTAGCAGAACAGCTCTTGCAAGGGCCTCGCCTTGCACATCAAAACCAGAAAGATAAAATAAATTTTAATTAAAGATGAAAATGTTTTTACTTTTTTTTATAGCCATTTATGTCCCACTGCTGGGCAAAGACTTCTCATCTCTTTCTCTAACTATACCTCTCTGTTGTTTCTTCTCTTTAGTTATTTTAATTTGTATACTTCCAGAGCCCGAGGTGTGTATTACGTCACAACGAATGCCAAGCCTCCATACGCCAGGGGATTCCCTGGCAAGTCGAGACGCCTGAGGTCAATCACCCCATACAGCTGATTATACCAAAATAAAAATAATAAGCTAGTAATTCTAAACTAACTTTACTATTTCTGAACTAATCAGTTTTGGGTCGCCCTTTTCTACTATTCTGTCGAAGATTTATGAAGGCTGGTACTTACAAAATTTTCAATTATGCATTGTAACTTAAATGGAGAGAAAAACAATTTAAGCCACTTGCTTAACTATTATATTCAAATAAAAGACATTGAGTTAAGTATAAGTTAATAGTAAAATTAATGAAGTAACGTTTTATGTTACAAGTTAGTTCTAACTCGACTCTTTGGACTCTACCAACCCTTTAGGTAATCACGGGCGGCGCTATATTTTACGAGATTAGAAGAAATTATTGTGTTTAATTTTATTATGATTCTATTTAAAAATTTAAAGATTTCTTTTACGTCACTAACGATTAATTAAATTAAAGTTACCACTGGTCTGGGAACGTCTAATTTTAAACCTATTTAAAACACAATGCCTTTTATGTTTTGTAATATTTATTTGCATTTTACATTAGGCTAAAACATACCTAGAGCTTTGTGATATTAATATTGTATGTGTACATACTTTAGAAATTATTGTAATAACTTAATTATGTTAAGTAAAAATGTTTCCATCTAAACTTAAGAATAATAAGTATCTTACTTAGTATGTTGAACAAACGTAAGAGATATTATTTTATTTTAAAACAAAGAAATCGGCAAAATAATGTAATAGGTATTTATAATAGTGGAAGTATATGAAAGTTCTCCAAGACTAGAGACAACAAAAATTCACACACATTTTGTGAAAATATCTACCGATATAACTAATTGTGGTTCGTAGATAGGCCGCTGACAAAAAGATGGACTTTATTAGATGCAGTTGCATAACCTGTTTAACCACAATAATTTGAGCAAACATTTTATAATAATTAGTTAAATCACCATTCAAAATTTTCCACGACTTATGATTAAAACTGGTTTGTGTATGCTACTTTTGGAACTCTATCTATCTCCTTGGAGAAAACAGGTGTGAATATGGTTATGCTAGCAATAATTGTAGATGCTTTAAATTTTTGTGATGTTTAATATATTTGTGTAAATTTATTTTGTGTTTAATTTTTTTAATCTTTTTATTAACTAGCTATTGTCACAGGTTGTTCACAATGAAACGACTATAACATTTTTAAACATATATTTGGGAAGATAATGTTGCCATTTAATAAAATGAATGTTTAATATTTGAACTAACATTAAGAAACATTAATAAATGTGTACAACAACGTATTCCATTACAGGTTTTGACATTGCTCACTAAACAACAAATTATAATTAATTAGAATATCAAACGTCTTTCGTTATGTAGCTTCATAGAATTGTACCATTTTAAAACTAAAATAATTCTGTATTATATTACATCCATATAATTTATAATCGCATATATACTATAAATAAATATTTAGAATCAAAAATGAATACCAATTTCGAGCTAAAAGTTATATTAAATGAATATTTTAAAAAAAAAATTACTAAACAAATTTTATCAATACTCAAAAGATAACTTTATAGGTTTTGGTATGTTTCACTACTAGCTTTTCAGTCATAAAATTTGACAGACTTCGTATATTGTGAGTGGTATGATATTATTATGTATAGCCCGGTGGCACCTTGATAATGACTCCACTGACCCAACCTTCGAGGCCAGTATCAAAGAACACAGTTTCGACAACAAATATTTATAATAAGGTGTTGGTATTGAAATCTTGGTGTTTTTGCTACGTATTATAAGACGTAGGTATATTTACATAAAGTAATCGTGTTCTGTTACCCATAACACTTGTGTTATGCTTGCAGGTTTGCTTAAACTACCTTAGGATTAACTGGCGTTGTATGGATTGTGTTTTTCATGTTAACAGACAAATAGTTTGACTGAAATCAGCAAGTGGTGGAACAGACTATTTAACAATTATGTAGTTACCTTACAATCGTTGTTTCATTTCAAAACAACACATTTCCCTCGCCAACTATTTTTTGCAGTTTAGAATGTCAATGGATCTTTATACTAAGTATTTATTTTTTATAATATATCTATTGACAAATCTTACGTCTTAACTTATGATTATTTACAGAACATATCAGATCTAATGATAAGTTAGACAACTTATGTACATTTTATATGGAGCTATAAGAATGAGACAATAAAAAATGTCCATCATTGCAAATACGTTATTGTGCAATTTAAAATTTGCACTGAAAATGAGTAATAAGAACTTGTAGTTAGTAACAATATCTGATTTCTTTTTGTATCGGATTAGATGGTATACTAAGCGACATAGCGAGTATTGTTAATATTTTAAAACACATTTTTATACTCAAGGCTAGATGCAGTAAATAATATTACCTATTACTACACATTACAATGTAATTTAGAATATTGACGGATAGTATTTTCTGATGGTTTTCTTACCGACTCGTCAGCTCGAGTAAATTCAAGAGTGAATATGCCAGTTACAGACCAAAACTAAGCTAAGTTAGTTTAGCTTAGTCTGCATAACTAAGATGTAATGTTTAACAGAAAATAACTTAGCTTAGTTCGCATTAATTTCGAATAGATGTCTGCGCTACAATCTCATTTATTAATACTTTTTCGGACCGAAGTATTTCTACCTTTTTCCGAACATAAAATAATATTACATTATCGATTAGCTTAAATATATTTACAGAAATTTAACAGTGACCTTAAAGTTAACATTATCCTTACTATGTACATGCTAACATTTTTGTAGGCCTGTTCGAAACCAAATGATTATTTTTTTATTGCAGATTAATTTTATTGTATAGCCGTGTTGGATATTAAACGCACAAACTCTAATTTCTA
Organism: Endotricha flammealis; assembly: GCA_905163395.2. Lineage (NCBI taxonomy): Eukaryota > Metazoa > Arthropoda > Insecta > Lepidoptera > Pyralidae > Endotricha > Endotricha flammealis. The sequence continues at coordinate 9,445,973 of LR990865.1, forward strand.
TCATAAACCTATATTTACTTATTCACATTAGTTTTTGATGTGGTAATAAGCTTGAATGAGAAGACATTATTTCATAAATAAATAAAAAATACTCAAAACAAGCTGATATATCATCAAATTAAATTTATTAAACAAAGAAACATGAAATGAAACAAAAAATTTTCAGATTAAATTTTTTTGTGATCCGACTAAAACATTATCTACCTGATTTTTGAACAATAAATACAACCAGCGTTCTAATAAATTTTTCGTTACGTTTATTGTCTCTTTTCTTTACATGACGATCCCAGAGAAACAATAAGTTAAACTTTAAAGAAAATAACACAAAAACAAGCCATAAACAAGCATACGGCCGTAAGCACCACCGTAGCATAAAGACGCTTGCAATACCGGGGGTATCACTCACGCGTTGCCGACCTCCCAACCCCCCCAAGTGGAGCTCTGGAGACCTTACTCACCGTAGGAACACAACATGGCCGAGACCAATGCTATTTGGCTACGATCTTCTGTAAGGTGGAGGTCCTTCCCCAGACGGGCTGCTCCAATTTGAGCGGAATATCCGCTGTGCCCTACCTCTCTTAACTTTTAAAATCTCTATGGGAGCAAAACAATATGATGAAAATGAAATAAGACTCCATTATGTATTTCTATTCCTTCCAAAGCGACACAAATTATTTACAGCAATCATCAACATAAGGACTTTAAAGTAAATCCTTAACATGAGTCTAATCAGTAATTGACAAATCAGTGCCTCCGTGCAGTTACCTACGATTATTGGTTGTTAAAAGTAACATTAACTTATTAACTACCTATCTATAATTTGTATAATCACAGAATATTAAAATAATAACAGTTGGAATTATGTCAGTATATTTGTTCAGATTAGTAGTTTTTTTGAGGAAATTTTTGACTCTAGGGAGAGTCTGAAATTTCTTCACAGCTGTAGCGAATGGTTCCAAGAAATGCCAGTTTTAGATGAATTGCCATAAGGCGGAATCAATCCAAGAGTTGTATGTCAATGCATTGAGACTGTGTGGACGTGAATATGTGCATTGTGTGTGACACCAAACATTTGTACGTTTAGGATTTGATACATATTTACGATTTTATGAACGTAGCTGATCGATGGTTGCTGTGAGCATTGGAACGAATATATTGTTTATTCGATTCAATGCAAATCAGCTTTTGCTGTCTTGCTCATGAATTTGGAATTTGCTTTGAATTGGTGTAATAACCAATAATTCGCACATACATACATAAAAATTGCCTCGCAATATGTGGTGCCGCAGTTACTATATTGCCACAGTTCTTGAGTGAATAAATAGAAGTAATATTTACGTATGACACATAGGTCAGCCTACCTATAGGTATACCTACCTAGGTCAGTATACCTCTAAGCAGAAGTATCGCCATGTCCATCGATCAAAAGAGTTTACAGACTGATGTGACACAATAATAATATCGCTTCTATTCATGTACACACATCTCTTATGAAAGAGTGATCGTAGTGGTAAAAAGTTGGTGCAAATGGTTCAAATCTGTCGTCTAATATTGGGTTCATTCTTTTGTTTTTTCTAATTTTGAATTCTGTATTTATATTTTTTCTTCTATTGTTTTCTTCTTATTATAAACAAAAACCTTTTTTTGCGTTGTAACTTTCGGCAAAAAAACTTATTTTATCACTGTACACTTAATTTACTTAAAATTATATTATCTACTAGGGAATTACTGGTGGTAAAGATTTTGAACAAGTTATTTTATACATATTATTTTTTAATATTATCCTTCCTAAAATTATATTTAATAATATATTATTATCTGCTGCCACCCTAAACCTATTATAACAGTCCAAAAGTACTTAAAACAAAAAAACGAACATTAAAATAATACCTACCAATAAAATGCTTTATACAGCTAAAACAAACACATTCTAATTAAATATAAAAAAATTAGGTAATTGATTAAGTAAGAAAATAAAAAAATGTAAACGGATGCGACAAATAAGTCCTTTTAACTGAAACTTAAAGTTATCTACCGGTCTTAAAATTATCATTAAATATTTTATGATTAAAAATCTTTTTTTTCTTATGAACTACCGTAGATTAATTTACTTATTACAAAACGTGCAGTAATGAAGAAGGGGTTTTTAAAACGAACATGAAACAAATGCATGGTAGTCCTACCTAACTAAGCATCTATACGCACTATCAGTTGGGTGACACGGTTGAAGTAGCGGTGGCGGCAGGCGAATCGCGGTCAAAAAGGCGTAAAGCGATTACAACCCGGTTACAATATCTGTGGACCTCGCCAGAATGTGAAGTCTCTCCCCGTTCTCCTTTTTCCTTCTCGGGAAAGACCCGAGAGAAAGAGCGCCGACGTGACGTCATCGACGCCAGATCCACAGATATTCTAACCGGGTTGTAAGTGCGCATTGGATGAAGTATTATATGGTAGCAAGCGGTTGCATACTGTTCTAGAAAAACCGCCCGCCCCGCGCGGTAAGGCGTCCCGCGGTGAATCGCGAGTGCGTATAGGCACTAAGTATAACTTAATATACAAACTAAATAATGTGCACAGTGCATCAAAAAAACCAAAATAATAATTACGATGTCAAGGACAGTAGGAAATAATACTTAAAAAGCAAAATGGAACTGGTCAATCTTTTCAGAGGTCTTTTTCAATTAAAAAAAAAAACAAAGCGAGGGTTTTAATGTTTCACGCTGGTTAACCGTAACAGATGAAATGCATACCAGAGGTCCGAAAAAACATTTCTCGCTCACAATATACGGGTGTAGAATGAGGTCCTAGCCTCTGTGTTTCCTTCGAACTATGACTATTTAAGAGGTACATTAGAGGTCTCGTCAGAGGTGGGAAACGCATTGGTAGTGCCCCTGGTGTTGCTGATGTACAAGGGCGGCGGTAAACACTTTCCATCAGGTGGCCCGCTTGCCTGGTTGACTGCCGTAAAACATTAAAAAAAACTACAGTTCGCTCCACTTCTGCTCATACTTACGTTGACACTACGAGCTGAAAGCGAATGTATTAAAAGATGCGGAATAAAATAAACCGAATTTCCTTTCGATTACTTAGAGTAGTCGTATTGTGGCATTCAAGTTACAAGCAGACCATACTAGTTTTGAAAACGGAAAAATGTAAATTACTTATTGGTGTAGTATCTTTATCGAAATAGGACAAAAGGAATCTATAACATGTTTTGAGACCTCTGAAAATCTTTTTAATTCCTTAATATTTTATGACTTAACTTATTTACATCCTACGGTCGCTTTAAAAAGCTTTATTGTCGACACAGCCTTATAGAGTGAGATCACCCCGTATAATAAATTATAATAAAATTATTGTCTTAACACTATGAATACCGCCGTCACGAATATATATATATATATATTATTATAGTATATATATATATTATATTACAGTAAAAAAAACTTATAACAACATTATATAACTTTTGAATTTTTGATGTTGAAGGATATAAATATATATATTTTTAAATATTTATTAGAGAAAAAAGTAATTTATGTTTTTTTTTTTTTAACTATTATTTCGCTTGTAATAAAACACAAAATAACCACATATCATAAATTTACATTACATAAACTATATATATTATAAGGAAGAATCGTGAAATATTATTATTTTTATTTACACATTCTTCGTCATTTCTATATTTATTAAGTAGAATGCCATTATATTACTTACTTTGTTACTATTAAATTTAATCAACAGTGCACATTAAAACAAGTGCGTGGGGAGATCATTTACCCTTTACGCCATACTTTGGACATTGTGAAAATTATCATTAAAATAATTATCCATATCCATACTAATATTATAAATGTCAAAGTGTGTGTGTCTGTTTGTTTGTCCGTCTTTCAAGGCAAAACGGAGCGACGAATTGACGTGATTTTTTTTATTGGAGATAGTTGAAGGGATGGAGAGTGACATAGGCTACTTTTTGTCTCTTTCTAACCCCCTACTTCCCTAAAATAGGGGGTGGAAGTTTGTATGGAGCATTCCGCAATTTTCAAGTTAGAAAGCTAAATTGGTATGCGGACTATTTGTGATTAACAAAAAAATCGTGCATCATTTTTTTTTACCCCTTATAAAAGGGGGTAAATATTATACGATACTTTTCGCAGTTTTCATGGTAGCAACGGGAGCGAAGCCGCATGGTAGTATATAATGGCACAGAGTTCCACGGGAACACGGCTCGGAAATAATAAATACACAAAGGAAACAAGATAATTACGATTCTAATTACTGTTTCCTATACCATCCAGTATGATAACGAGAAATACAATTATGAATTTTGGTTATAATTGATGGTTAAAATTTAATTTCACAATTTTATTATAAGTGTTAGTGGTTATTTAAATAGTAAAATATTAAATTAGGTTCATAATGCACTTTTCCCGACCAATTATTATAGCAATTATGCTAAGTATTATTAATTACATAAAACGGCACAAACGTTAATTTTGAAACAACAAAATTTCGTATGTAAATCATATTTTGTAATAGATAAATAAAAAATAAATTTAAAGATTTAGTATTTTTCAAGATTTTTTACGGTTTCTCAAACACTTTTTTGTAAATGTTAAGTAATTTAATTAACGTATTTTAATTATATAGAAAATAAAGGAAATATAACTAACTTTTTAATTCAATTGAATAGTTTCTCGCCTCTCACAAAATGAAGAAGTTGATGTTTATTTGAGAATAATTATTTAATTAGAGGTTTATTTCTAAAAACAACTTTTATTTATAGATACAAATCACTACACACTCAGGTCATGTTATTTAAAATATTTTACAGCACAGAATTGACGGCGTAGAGACTCTTTAAAACAACGACTTTGTATACTATAATTATTTCTATAAATCTAATATTTTAGTGTATTTTTGTAGTATTGTTTAAAAGAAACACAATTTTATCAAAATTTAAGAATATGAATTATGTTATCATTATATAAAAATAATGTATAAAAATTTTCGGATGAGAGATAATAATATGGATTGCACGATACTTTAGTTATTGCATTATTTTCGGTTTGTACTTTGGTCTAATTTATTTAAAAGACGATAAAACCACTATTAAGCGCAGTACAGATATATAAAATCAAAATTATTATATTAAGATGCCTTGATATTAAAAAACCACTATTTTATATGTTTTATTTAATGGATATTATTTAATAGATACTCAGAAATGTAAAAGTATTAAATTTCGTATACGTTTCAACCCTAAAAGATTGGTACTAAAATATTGTTAGATATTTTGACTGATGCAAAAAGGAAAACAATGATAATAAATTTAGCTTCGGTGTTATACACAAATTGAGTAAGTAACAGACTGATACCGCTTGCTATGCTCTTATTGTTATTAAAAATGTATTATGATAATTCTCACATGTCCAACATTCTTCAAAAGTCATTACTTAACTATCATTTATATTACAACTACAGTTTATTGTCCTTTTGCAAAGTCTATGGGCTTATTCCAGCTCCACAATGTACATTTAACCCTAAATTTAAATCTAATTACCCAATACGTTGTATCTACACTTTTATAATCTACTTGCGCCAGTATAGAAAAAAAAGCTTTTGAATCGTAGAAACGTGAAAAGTCAAGCGAAACTTCGTATTGCCTCCCTTTTTCAATTAAAATAAATATGATCTAAAATTAACGATATTAATATAATATGTTGTCGAAACTAACTGCTGCTTTTGATAATCATATCTTTGTTGTCAAAAGAAATATCATTTGACACATGACGTAAATCAACGTTTACCATTATCTTCTATTAGGAATGATTTTATTTCCCTTGGCTCTATGCGAATTCTTAAAGACTTTCGTTATAGTGACACAACTCTATATGAGCACAGTTATTACTCAATTCTATTGATTGTCACCCATCAAACAAGCAGTAAATATCATGTTTAATCAAACCACAACAAATGGAGCAACATTGAAAGGTTAATTTAAGTTTTAGGGTGTTAGAGGAGATTGTTAAAAATCTAGTATGCTTTTTTTAAATTTAAATATTAGCCTGTTCAACGATTAGGTTCTCTCACATAAATTTTTTTTTGATCTTTTTTTTTCGCGAACCGACGTGAAATTTTACGTCTTCATAGATTCAATATTAATTAAGAAATATTTTTTATGAGTTATTTATATTGTTATTTTTAATAAACTGTTATATATTAGGCATTATTATGATAGCAGAAGCTAATTTGGTTTAGCGCAAATTTACTTTTAATTGATTTTGGGCATTACAAGTTTTGCGAATGGGTTAAATTACAATTAGTCGCGTTTATGATATTTGTTTTTTTAATACATATATAAAGGAAATCCTCTATAAAATATATTTTAAATCCTACCATGGTGGTGCATTTTTAACAAGTGATGATTGGTCTCAAATCCCACAGTCAGTTGTTATTGTCCTAAATTACAAGTTTATTGTTCAACCACATTCCTTTTAAAAATTATAAACATACATAATTATATTATACATAATTATTTATTGTCAATAGATAAATGCCAAATTTTTTGTCTTACCAAAATAATTGCCGTACTATCAAAAATTATTGTCAGTTCCTACTGTCATAATTATGGAAAATAAAAATAAAATATGTGCAGCAAGACGTATGAAGTTTGTGAAGAAGAGTGCGCCTATTTATTTACATTATAATATTATATTATTATGATTAACTGTTACCTAGGTACTGAAATGTTTTAAAATGTCCTAGAAAAGTAACAAAAAATGTTTTTTTTATTTTTATGTGACATCAGGTTGCAACACATGATGGTCGTTCTGCCTTATATATATTCAGAATGTAATGGATGGATACGTTGTAATAAACCTGAAAGTGTTTATTTGTGAGATAGTAAATGCTCTATGCATAAAGATGAATAGAACTTTTTAAAAAAACTTGTCTACATCCAAATACCATTTTTTTAAACTAATGTCCAAATTATATGCAAATCTGACATAATTACATTTACCGACGTTTATTACAAGCAGATATAATAATCTATTTGTTAATGACTTTGTATTTTCAATAAATCTAGGACATCAAAAAACCAATGAAGGATAGAGTGTTCTTATGTCACAACCTACACTTTATAATAAACTATCAATGTTAAAATGGCTTTATTATACAGATGAAAATATGCATTCTAAGAAGATACAATTTTTACAATACTTTGAGAATAATAATTGTTACCACTTTCACCGCACTACGAACATATTTACAAGCTAAGTAATACAGTATTATCACAAGCATAATATTCCCTAGCGTTTTAATAAAGTTTAACGAAATATAAAGTATGAAAAAGTAGTAATAATAATACAGGGTGGGGCAAAAGTAATGTCACAGCAGAAAGCAAAGCCAATTGGCTGTCATTTTGTTAGCAATAAAAAAAAGTTTATTTAACCCTCGGTCCGTCACGTGGGGTCTTTGAAAGCCCAGGGAATACAAAAATGCACATTTTTAACCTTCCTACTATTTCGTCTGATTCAATTCTCTAGGTAGCTTCCTAAAAATGATCATAGTTGACGCTGCTGTGCTAAATTTTCGTATTTCGTTCAGGTTGTAACCTGAACGAAATACGAAAATTTCGGACTTCCAATGTACTTGTATTGAATAATATTACAATACTAGAAAAGTTATAATATCCGAAACCATTTTATATAGTATAACGAAATATAAATCCATGTAACAGAAAAGCGTTTTTTACTAGATGCGGTATGTAAGGTGTCCATTATGTAACTTGCAAAATGTTACATAATCCTGTTTTATAAAATAATCTGAACGCATCCGGATGAAAAATTAAAGAACGCAATGTAAGAACACAAAACTTATATTACTTGGGACTTCCAATGTTCTAATTAATATAATATTTAATAGGTACTCTACACTACATTATTACAATAGCTTTGGAGCAAAATTCCTAAATTTAATTAACAATATAGTATGTAATTAATTTAGGCAAACTATTTTATTAATTAGTGTAGTATAACTAAGCTACAGCACAAAAATACTACTTCATGCAAGATTTTTATTGGAATAAATTGTTTTATATTATTTGACTATTTTCATCTTATGGTTACTTCTATAGAAGGAGGGGAAATGTGTGTTTATCTTTAAATTACTCATAGAAAATACCAATATAAACATCAGTAACGCAATTATTTAATAATATTATATATTAAAATAACTCGTGTTTACAAAAGATACATTATCATTCTATAATTAATGAATACATTACTTCCCTTTAACATTTTTTAAATTTCCTACTTCTATAGACACAAGTAGGTACATTCAAATGCTCAAGTGAACAAGTACAATTCTAAATTTCTTATTATAATTTTATAAATATTTCACAACAATTTCTGAAAATCAGTAACAAGAGGATGATGCAAACAACTTTTGATATCTTTATAGAAAAGTTAACATAATATTAAAAAGGAACTTGGTAAATAATTAAATCCTAAAACGCTACATATACCTTCAAAGTATATTTAACGTGTAAATAATGTAAGTAATCTATATACATGTGTTTTTACAGTAAAACAAGCAACAAACAATTAAATTAATATTATTAATATTTGATGATATGCCCATGTCATACACGGATAATAGAAGTGCAACGTCTCATTATTAAATAAAAAGGTTATTGCATTAATCAACAGTCACAGGGAATATTCAGTGATATTTTTGATATAATTTGTCATAGAAGAAAATAATTAAAAGAAAAAGTGATATTGCACATAGTCCGATTAATTGTAATAGATTTTTTTATTACATAATCTTTTATTATTATAAGCATAATAATGTTGATAATAACTATTTAAAATTAGATAAAAACAAATGAAGATACTAACCTAGTTACAAATTCTCGAACAACAATGAATAGTGATATAATTGCTTACATTACGGATCTTTATGCTAACCGATTGGATATACTATTACAAGCTAACAAATCATCGTAAGAACATCAATGAATGTATTTTCTATCTACATCGGATTTCGTATCATCCAAAAAGGTTTAGAAAAGGCACAGACCACGAAGCCTATATGACTTAAGATACACGGCCATTGCAGAAACGAATTTAAATCTTGACATTATGAATGTAGATATTTATTTATTTTCTCCGAGACGTTTTTGTGCAACTCAACATGAATGAATATTACATTCTTTTTAATGTTTTTGACTGGAATGGAATGAACATCGCAATGTGATTTGTCAATAAAGTTTTCAGCTTATAAATAATTTTATTGTTCAGATTTTGTAATGTGTTACGCGTTAGTTAATTTTTTTATTCTTTTTTGAGCTATAATTCTATAGTTTTACCTGGTTTTTACAAGAAAATAAAGTTATCGTTTGATTTGTCCATTATTTTCATTAAAAGTAATCTTCAGAATCTTATAATTTTGTTTATGGCTATGTGGCCTGTGAACACCCGTATTTCTAATAAGTGCCGTCGTCAGTCATATCCTGGTATGCCTGTGCTGGTGGTTGCACTGCCTCGGTCTGATACAAGGCTCCAGACACGAACGGGTTGTTGGGGACATGCTGCTGTGGCGCCGGCGGCCGTGGTGGCGCGATCGCTCCATAAGCAGGAGGATCACCACCTTTGAGAGGCGCTGATGGCTCCGTCTAAATATTATATAGAAATGTCACTAGTTAGCCTTGCAATGAAATGAAAACCATTTAAATAAAAATAATTTTGCATTTTCACGAATAGATGAGACCCGCTATTTCACGAAATGACTGATATTTAAAAATGTTCATTGGATAAATCACCGCCACGTACTATAAAAAATCACAATACCCTAGTCTCAATCTGGGCCAAAAACTATTAACTATTGCTGCAAGCTATTTTATGAAAATACAATGACAGATTGATATTTAATTCTATGTTCATTGAAAGATCGCCTGAAAGTAAGAATATCTTTATACTTACGAATGTGGTTTCATGATCCAAGGACTTGGCAGGCGGTTCGTATGGTGGCGCTGGTTCAGCCCAAGGTTGGAGCTCACCAGAAGCAAATATCCCGTATATTGTTATTCCAATGAAATGTACTGTGGCACCCATCAGGAACACTGCTCGCCACTCCGTTATGGCCTTCTCGTGAATGTTCTATGGATAACGTAGTTGTGCATGTATGAATTGTAATATTGTCATAATGTTTAGCTAAATGTGCTGAAGTTTAAGCCTATTGTGCTTAATATGGGGTTTAATTTCATTTAATAATCTCAGCGTTCCGTTCTTTTGGGATATTAAAATTGACTTTAATCTTTGTAAGATCGTTGTATTTTATCAGAATATATTAATAATAATATCTTTCAAAAAACAGTCTTGTATGTTTGAACTGAGAGCTGAAGATAGAGTCAAGACTTCTATTTTCATATAAATTATGTATTAAAATAATACAACAACAAAATTCGATACATTCATTCATCTTATAAAATTGAAATCTTAATAAACGCAGAGGCAGAGTCACTCGTGCGAGTCACATCGCGTTGATGATAAAGTGCTCGGTGCGAAATATACTTGAGGAACGCATCAGCGCTCACCCACAAAGCTATTCATTTGATATTCAGCACGCGCGCTGCTACGAGCTCGATTTCCTTTTTTAAATTAGCCACGGACGAATGTCCTTTTTGTTTCGCGAGTTATGCCGTCTACTCAATAATGCCTAGTTCCAAAGGGGAGCGTCGCAGTTATCAACCATATTTCCCCTTTTCAGCGTTGCAAAACAATATTTTATTTGATGGATACAAATAAACACTATTCTGTACATAGAAATATAAATTGTGTTTTTGGGAAGATTTTAGACTTATTAGATATTTAACTTACTATTAATTTGTAATGCAATTTTTGTTTTTTTATTTAATTTTAGGTTGAATCGGCTAGTTAGTATATTGTCAGGTATTGTTTGTAGTGGATGTTAATGTTGTCTTAGTGTCCTCAGTCGCTATTAAAGTATCTATATAACTATTAATCATCATCCGTTTGAAAACTTGTCTTGATAATATGTCAGTTAAAAATAAAGCCATATTATTGCATATAACACTTATTGCAGACCAAGGGCGAAGCTAAGTCATTGCTAAATTAGTTAGTTCAGCTTAGTCTGCATAGCTGATATGATTTTTCAAACTTGGGTGCAGACCACAATGAGTAATGTATGTTAAACTAACTTAGCTGAGCTCTTGGTCTGCAACCGGCTTAATGGACTTACTTTCTCTTGCGTCATATAGTCTATGACAATTGGCACGAGGAAACCAGCAATAGTTCCGATGCCATTGGAGAGGCCCATCAATATAGATGCATATCGTGGAGCTATATCCAAGTGGTTGACATTGTATCCAGATATTGCGAATCCACTGCACGCTACACCCAGTGTTAGCTCTATTGTCGCAACGTACTGCAGGAAAAAGTGGAACACGGTTTAGAAATAGTAACACTCGTATGTACTACGTACTCATATTATACAGAGAGCACGTTACGTTGGTCAGGAGTCAGAACTAACCGACGTTACCGTTGTAGACGTCGACGTCGACGTTGTTGTAAGGACTGTCACTTTTATGTGACAGTCCTTACAACAAGTTGGTAACGGTGGGTTCCCTAAAAACACTGACAGCGGGTAATCGATGTGATAACGCTGTTGTTATTGTTAAATCGTTGGCAGGCTAACGATATATGTAGGTATAAAGGACACTTCATGTTATGAGATGAATTTATTAACATCTAAAATATTCCAAATATTTTATTTTTAAAATATTGATGTGCTTTACGACCTGTACAAAATTAGTCCAGTACTAATGGTAAATGTTACTTAGAGGATAAATAAATTAAGTACATATTCTACGTACCTATGTAATGAAAGCACTAGCTAAGAACTACAAAGAATTTTATCTTACCTTGTTATTCGCATATGCCACTAGAACAAAGAAGAAAGCTTCAAGGCCGAAACCGCCGCAGTTGAAGAGTTTCCTCACGTTGGTCGTCGTCATGATGTTATTCTTTCTGAGATAATCAGCCAGCATTCCACCAATTGGCACCAATGAGGTCATTATTAGATGAGGTATTGCTCCGACAAATCCAGACTACAATAATAGAGTATTTATTAGAGAATTGTCAAAGGGTGAGTTTTACCAATTTCGTTCCACCAATTCTGATAACCATTCTACATCTATGCAGTATATTGACTTCATTTTGCTAACTAGGTAGTAATTTTTGTTCGAATTGGTCGCGTTTCGTGCGTCGACACGCGAACAGCGACGAATTCTATGAAACGTGTTGTTTACCAAAAACTGTCGAGGCAATTCTTTTGTTTCTTCACCAACGGTCACTAATATACCTGGGGTGAGAGCCATCTGTTAACGCAATTTTCCGATGTAGTAATAAAAAACTGCTATAATGACTACAGGAAAAAACATTCAAATAAATCTGTATTTATAAATACGCACCTCAGTGATTTGCATATTAAACCTCGTGTTGAAATATGCAGACTGGAATATAACTAGCAGACAGAAATTCCACGTTCTGCAGAAGTTTGCTACAATGATGGCGTATACCTAGAACAATACATAAGACATACAAATTACGACAAGCAACAATAGTTTACTCTATAAGGTATCCATTGAAAGTTAAAATAAAAAAGTGGTTTCTTGCTAATTAACGTAATTGTAACATATGTCATTACCATTTTAAAAGAGCAAGTGCTAAGTTTCTTGACGGTTCTTCTTAGCAAAAATCTGCCGTCTGAACTGGTGGTAGGGAAAAAAGTGACGATTCGAAAGTGCTTGTAATATGCCTATTTGAATAACGATTTTTGATTTTAATGGAATTTCACAAAAATATTATTTTCACGTTTCTCAAGTAGGTTTCAGACAGCAGCTAATAGTGAATATAAAGACACGTGAGTGAAGTGCCGAAGGACACATTCGTATTATATTGTTATAAATCTAGGTCAATGTAAAATTACTTATTAGCTAATAAATAACTTAGATTGTAATAATATTAGCGTCTTAAATTATTAAATAAGTAATGTACGTAAAGAAAAAAAATCTGTGAATATAGAAAAAATGTATTTCCATATTAAAAAGGAAAAGTATTATTTATCTTCATATTATTGAATATCACTTACAGGTGGTGATGTCGCAAACTCTTTCCATGGTGTATTCCAAAATCCGGGCATGGCAGCTTGCATGGCAGTGCCCAAAGACTGTTCTATATAAGTCAATTCCTTCCCAGATATGTGGGGGTGCTTGCTGGGCCGCTCAAACACTAACCAGAGCCACATTACATACCTACAAAGATGTATATTAGGTGATACACAAATTTTAGATGTTTATATATTTATTAGTAAGGTTCACCAATATTCTTATTCTTACACCGATGACTATATTTATACCATGTAACAAAAAAAAAGCAACAAGTTTAAAGTGTAAAAACAATTATCAGGTAAACACAACATGCTAAACAATACAAGAAATAAATTAAACACTAGTTATGTTTGACAATTAAATAAAAGTGAAAATAATTATCCAAATAAAAGTGCCAAAAATTAGAAAATGGGACAAGATATTTAATATAAATATAAATATTTAGGGACAAATCACACAGATTGAGCTAGCCCCAAAGTAAGTTCGAAACTTGTGTTATGGGATACTAACTCAACGATATATTTTATAACAAATACATATATGTATAGATAAACATACAAGACCCCAGGCCAATCAGAAAAAGATTTCACCATGACCCGACCGGGATTCAAACCCGGGACCTCCTGTTTGTTTAAATATAAGTAAAATTTTATTGTTTTTAACGACTTACTTACCATATAACGCCAGATACTCCATAAAAGTAGAATGGTGCTTGCCACGAAATGTAATCAGTGAGTAAGCCAGACAATGGCATGCCAATCACAATACCGGCATAAGTACCACAAAATGCCAATGTTGCCAGTCTGGATCGTTCCAATGGTGGCGCCCACATCCGCCAGATACCATGACACGAAGGGTAGGTCACTCCCTATGATATTTAATTTGTAATTAAAACCAAATAGACTTCTTATTAGATCAATGTAAAATCATCCTAATAAAAAAAAGTTTAGTATAGTTTCAGGTATAAAAAATCATAAATGTAAAATAAACTTCCAGTATTTAGATAGATTCGTTATTCATCTTCATGTAACTATTTTTATATTTTATCCACGTAAAATTATAAATCTCTCTCACAAGATTACATTTCATCTTACAATCGTTTCGGCCTACAAAATAATATTTAATAGGATAGTCTCGTCATTGAAGAATCAACTAAGCTGGGTACAAGGAGCAAATACGTAACCATGGTGACGGGGGATCCGGTAATCCCGAAGAAGCTTTGTATTTCGATGACGACTGTACTTGAGGATTGAATACGATTGAGTTTGATATCGATTGAATTCTTCATCGGTAAGAAAAACGAAGACACCAAATAGTTGTAACCCTGTTTCGTTTATTTACTGAAAAATATTTGCGTATAATTGCCAAGAGTTTACTATATACATTTTGATGTATTTTAACCTTAGTTACAAACCTTCACATGTGAGGAAACATGGGCATTTGGAAAAGATAAGTAAATAATGAAATGAACGATCCCACCCCAGGAACCTGACGTAAAAATCATTTAAGATCCTCGGTTAAAGGCAAAAGTAACAAGAAAACGATATGTGAATAATACATACCCAAATATGAACAAAAACGGATCGGTTATGCAAAATTTAGATCAAATAAGACAACGGAGGGGAATTGAAACCAAACGTGACGAGTCCTGTATTCGACACGGACTTGGGCCTCAAAATTTGTAGCATCACTAATAAGCCTGATCATGCTCCATCACGTACTGAATGCCAAATGTTCGAATTTAAACGTACAACGTTATACCCATCGCCCCTCATGGTGTCACTTAAAATTTGTTATGTCGAATCGACAATATCTACATTGTTAAAACATTCTATTTAATAATACATTTCTATAATTTAATTTTCATCATCCCTGGACAATGTATACTACCTTGGACTTACGGATGAATATGGCTAAACCACATCGTGATTTCTGGGTCAGACCAAATTTTTTTGTACCAGCTGATGGTGACGCTTGCTCTTTTCCGTAAATGATACTTCTTGCAAGTTTTCTTTGCATCCTTTGTTACATTTAGACGTCTAACTATTCTGAAGTAATAACCTGAATAGTACTAATTACTTCATCATAATCATCTCGTCTACAAGAAACACACTTCTGGACATAGGCCTATGACCGATTATCAGTTTCCAGTTGACTGCTTATTTATTATCAGAAAATCCTTGATCTCTTTTGCTCAAACATTTATATAATTATGTAATTTCAGAAACTTTTATTGACCACTATTTTACAAAGTCGAATATCAACAAATTTGATTAGTAAATATGAAACTTACCTCAACAAATCCTTGGGCTACTTTTAGCATAACAACAGCTGCTGGGCCAATAGACATAGCTCCAGGTATAGCCATGTTAAAAACAGATGATATCACGATAGCAGCCCCGAAAATCCTATTTGCTGGATACATTGACGCTAAGAAACCACCGGGTACTTGAGTGATTAGATATCCAAAAAAATATGAGGAGTCAATTGATGATTCTACTTCCACGTTCCACTCAAAAGGGGTGTCCTCCTCTAAGCCTTTCGATGTCTAAAACAAATTGCAAAATGTATTACTCACATATTTCTAAGCCCACATATTATGCTAATGCCAACCATAAGTGAATGATTTCTCGATAGTTATTAACATTTACATTTTTTTATATTTTTTATATTCTTAAACGAATCTTAAATCTTTGAAAATGAAATATAGCCGTAAGTAATCGGGACAAGTGAAAAAAAGTTAATCCTCTAATTAACTTATTATATGTAATATCTAACAAATAATATACGTCTCAAGACCAAGTTAGGGAAATTTTATTAATAATACCTACATTACATAATATACATAATAATCTATTTAGTAAGGAACAAATAAGCAAAAGATCTAGTACAAACACTAGGCTGAATCTAGGTTATACGATTTAGCATTCCAGACACAGTTAACATTATCCTTGTAAAGAACGAACTATATTGTAGAATCACATAAAAGAATTCCACCACGGAGCAAATGAAATAACGTTGTGGAATCGGGTTCAGTGAAATCGATTAGAGGAGGACTATTAAAGAACTTTCTTGTAGTCCCCAGTTGAAGTCGGACAATCGGACTGTTGAAAGTTTCTTCAAAAGACCTCATTCATTAGTTCATCAGTATTCGCATTCTTGGATATATTTCTTTGTAATAAACTCCTTGGAGTTTTCCGTATGAGGAAAAAGTTAACTATTGAAATTAATTCAGGAAATTATTCATTAGTTTCTTCAATAATAATTTCTTACTCTTGACCTTAGATCATAGACACTCCTCTTGACATTAGTTACATATTAATATTATGTCTTTAGATATTTTTGATATTTTTACATTTAAATCAAGTTTAAATGACATGATCTTAGATCAGTATTAAATGATCTTAGGACATGATATGAAAAATATTTGTTAGACAATGTAATTTGATTATGTTTCAATAAGCATTTTAATAAATTATTACAAAAAAGAGAATTTTTGAAGTGAAAACTTCTTTAGCAGCGCTTGGCACTTTTTTTTAGATGGGTAAAAAATTTAACTCTCGTCAGATCCGTAGCCTGATCAAAAAAGCGTAAGATTCCCTAACCATTCCAAAATATTCAGAAATGCACAACGTTGATATTTAAGTTTTCACTCCCGGTGTGCAAACATGTCCTTTTTTTAGGATGAAAGACGAACACTGAAGCAGCACTGAAGCGATTGACTTCATTTTAATAAATAATTGGTGCTATTGTTAAATCAAAACGAAAACAAAGTGAGCCAAAGTGAAATGAAAAACCCTCATAATATTTTATACGTACATTATGTTTCTCAGTCATTTTCAGCTTAGCCATACTCATGTTGCATCTCATTCCAAACATGATGCTGAATCCGAAGCAAGCGAGCAGTGCCACAGTGTAGCGAGCCGTCAGACATGGGCACTCGGCGCGGAAGTATTTATCTGAGAACAAGTTATAAAGATTATTAAAGGCTAATACAAAAATGAACTAAATCGTGTATATAGACAGGAGTTAGGCTGTATGTAGCGACAATTTAAGCATAAAAGTATTTTGGGATACAACTCTTTTGGGCGAAGAAGCTGAAGACAATTTTTTCTGAAGAATTCTTATTTGTCCAATGATCGAAATGTGAAGTTGCACTAATGAAGATGTTATTTCAGCTCATACACATGAATGAATAATCATGACTGATTTATGTTTTCCGCTTAGTATTTGTGGTTCAATCAAATCAATTGACTATTTGAATTAGCTAGAAAGAAAACAACTATTAATTTGTCTGTGCTGACAGTTTTAAAATTACAATTTTCTACGCTCAGCGCACAAAACTACACTTTACTAAACAAATGCTATTTTGAATAATATGCAAACACTTAAAACTTATAATAACTTTATGTAACTACACACGATATCTGATTTGACTTGGTACGTCTACTTCTGTCTTTGTATCTCAATAATCAACGTACCTATGGGTCGCGGTGGAGGCCGGTCAGGTGATGGCGGTGTCTCCAGATCCTCGCCATCGTACATCTGATCGTAACCCTTCTGCTCCACGTGAAAGTTCTCATATTGAGAGTTCCTAGAACAAAAGAGAGTAATAAATTAATGGGTTTAGGTAGGGCACAGCTGATAATTCGCTCAAATCGGAGCAGCCCGTCTGGGGAAGGATCTCCACCTTACAGAAGATCGTAGACAAATAGCATTGGTCTCGGCCATGTTGTATTCCTACGGGAAGTAGGGTCTCCAGAGCTCCACTTGGGGGTTTTGGAAGGGTTGACAACTTGTCAGTGATACCCCCAGTATTGCAAGCGTCTTTAGGCTACGGTGACGACTTACCATCTACTTACTACGCTTACTACGCTTAGTTGTAAAATGTTTTTTGGCAAATAAAGATTTATTATTATTATTATTATTATTACCATCAGGCCTGCCGTATGCTTGTATGCCACCTTTGTGGTATAAAAAAATATATTTCACACTTATCGGAAATACCACGAATCATAAATGGTATATACGCAATTTTGGAAAATCACAATGCTATTTTCCAGTTCGTTTTCGTGTTGAAATAAAAATATAACCTTTACAGTTAGCCAACGTTACTTTCCGTCTTATAAAATATTTTCCATATACCTATGTTATATTATTGTAATGTGTCTTCAAAAACAAATAAGTATAGTAAAAAAATCTTAAAAATATAACCAGAAAAATATATTAGTCGCATTTTTGAATTTATTCTTTTTTATAAAATCGTACGTACCTACTACCAATAACATTCATAAATTAATTGCGTATAATCGTTGACAGTAAAGACTCTGTAGTTTCCATTTATTTTTTTCATTAATTAATCCGTATTGGAGTAGACGCTGCGCGGGATGTAATGAGATTAAAAAGCAGGGACGCTAAGGGTGCGATACAACGAGCACTCTACACCTGCGACTTTATTCAAGTAGCTATGAAATATGTCAACGTTTAGTACGTATTTGTTCCTCTATCAGAAACATGTGCTGTTTGAAATTACCTTATTAATTTTTTTTCATATGGGTATTTAAACTTTTTCTACTTAGAATCTTTATGTATTATTGGCCATAATATGTATTTATTTCTAACAAAGTGAATAAAAACTGCAGAAATCGTATTATAAAAACATTCATTTTAAAAAAATCATAATACATGTATTTTATTTCATAATTTTTATGCTTTTGTATATTTTTTCTCAGGTCATTAATATTTCATTTTAATTCATTAGTGACCAGGATTAAACAAAAAAATCGTACAAACAAATTCTGACCATTCCTGTTACTTAAGATCATCAAATTTTCATCAACATTGACTACGAAATAATACTAATATTATTATTTCTAAATTAAACTGTAGTCAGACATCAGTATACGTCAGACAAGCGAAGCAGGAGTGTAGGGAGCCATTACGCTCGACGATTGAATTATCGTCGGCATCGCATGTCGCGATGCATTGTTTGCAAACTAATAGCTATCTGCGAGCGTACGACACTAATCTAATATGCCACTCTCGACTGGAAAAAGGTCTATAGCGAAACATATTATGCCTATACGTATATATATGAACGTAGATTACTGTCTAGTTGGTCTTGATTTTTTCACGTTTTTATTACTAAAATTCTGAAGTCAAAATTAGAACAATTTTAGGCTTTTTTCTTCTCATTTCTTTATTCTTTCTTCCTATATATCCTTGTAGCGAGAAATGCATTGGTAGCGCTAATAGTAATGTTCATAGGCGGTTCATCAGGTTGCTTGCTTGTTTGTCTGCCGTGACATAAAAAATACAGACAAAATAAAATGACGTAAATATTGTTTTTACTAGTACGGATTAGATCTTATGTTCTTATAACATAAGAAATAAGAACATTCATCAAAATAAATAACAACAAAAATATTTCAGATAATAGACCATTATAATAATTACATTCCAAAATATATGACGCACGATACCGGGAAACGACATCACGGGGCCGAGCGGAGTCATCGGTGTGAAAATTCATTTTTCCGCTGACAAAAGTAATAAACGTAGCTATCTGTTCGTACCCCATTTAAACGTCGCTGGTAATGAATCGTCGCATAAAAGGCATAACCAAGTGGAAAGGCGATGCGTCGCAACGCTGGACTCGTACCCGTTCACCCCACATCATTCGCCCCTTTCCCAAAAACTGACCCTTTACCGTTGGCGTTGTTAACATAGACTTTATCATAATTTGCGATAGCTTATGACCCAACTTTATAACCAATTCCCAATCATGTAATGTGGCCAAATCTAATAATTGCATCAAATTCAAGACTTGCGTTTAAGATGCGGATTCAATCCACATACAGAATGAACATTCTAACTGTTACCCGTGTTGCTTTCGTGTGTTCTTCTGTTCACTGGTGGTAAATCAAAATACCAATGACGTGTTGTGTACACTTTTCCCGTGGGAAACTTTTTATCACGTGTAATAAAATTTACCCTATTACACTGATCTTAAACTATGTTTTAAATTGGATCAGTATGTTCGTTTCGATGATAATAATATTAGTATGAATGTCCATTTAATGAATAAAAGAAAAATAGGCCGAACGGGTGCGAGACCGCGACGCTTGCGTCTATCAGTAATGCGTTTAGCGAACGCTATCGACGACGGACGCGTCGCGTCAACGGACGCAGCCCCAACTAGAGGGATGCTGCCACTCTAATTATTCCTTCATCGGCCACCCCTATTCTATAAATCTAACTCTACACTCAGTGAACCACCTCAGAGATATAATATTTTCTAACCATTGTTTTTAAGGTACCTGCATCAATCTCACCGACGATATTGAAAAATGTTACTACTAAGGAAATCAGGAAATTAAAAAAATATATGATTCAGAATGAGATCTATTCTAGTTTATAGTTTAATATCCAACACACTTTTTTAAATATGTAAAAAAATAAATATTTACGACACCAAAAGTAAAAATAATATACGTAATACATATTTATAGTAATATACCATTGATACGAATCCATATCACAATATTTCATCCGCTGAAATAATATCGAATCACAATCGAATCATGACATGGCCATGATGTAAAATAAAGGTTGACAGACTTATCTGGATCGACAAGACGAAAAGCCGAGTAGATAATATTATGTTAAGGGAATATTTTAGGGTTTTAAAACAAATGCACAAAACATAGATGCTTAACCGTCGTCGTCCAAGTGCGTAAGTTACAGTCGTCGTGTACCGAGGCACCGACGGCGATCAGTTGTCAATGTGTAATCACTATATATGTAAACCCTTTCATCCGCACATATTACATCCACAAAACTAATATTGAGTCGTGACATGACATGATGTAAAGTAAGATATAAAAAATCGTATCTGTTTTGTTAACAGAGCTTCCCCCTTGCGGAGTTTCATTGTTCCGCTAATGCACCCCATACACTGTCTATAATTATGTGACGTCACTCAAATGTAGTAATTACTGTTTAGACCCCGTGTGTCTACGCCCCGATAATGGATACAGTCATTTTGTCGTTTAATTTTATAACAAAGTTTTGATGCTAAATCTATTTGTGTATACTGAAGCACGGCATAGACATTATATGTATAACTACGTAGTACTATTATTTATTCTGTGGTACTGCTTACCACTTCAGTCGTTGTGGGTTACATTGCAGTAGCGAAACATTTTGTGTAAATGTTGGCTTCTATTCCGGTTTTCTATATTAATTTTTTTTTTTAATGTCATACAGTAGACAAACAAGCAAGCGGGCCACCTAATGGAAAGCGGTCACCGGCTGCCTATGGACATCACTAACACCATGGGCGCTACCAATGCGTTGTCCACCAAGGAGGTTGGAGGAAAGGAAGGAGGAAGGGAAGGAAACGGAGGGGGAAAGAGGGGATAGGGAAGGAGTTGGGCTACCGGATCTCTCACTCACCGAACGAAACGCATTGCTGCTTCACGTCGGTATTCTGTGAGAGGGTGGTACTTTCCCGGTCGAGCTAGCCCATTAGCTAGCCATAATAATTGCTCTACCACTCTATATTGTCTGTATAAAAATACGCAACCTCTAGGGAATGTGCGTTTTTCATAATATGAAAAACTAGGAAAACGCCCGCGCAACTTCGTTCGCGTGTATCGCACTTTCCCGTGGGAATTTCGGATAATCCTTTCTTATCGGATGCCCACATAATATCAAGAACCCACTCTCCAAGTTTCAGGTCTCTACGTTCAACGGTTTGGGATATGCGTTGAGACAGACAGACAAAAGTTTTTCTATATCGATATTACCAGGCCTCCCGATCGGGCCGCACGCAGTCTGGAATATAAACAAAAAATTTATGATGATATATTTTTTTGTTTTAGTCCGGTTTCACCGTTTCACAGTTTTCTGATAAGTGCCAGTTTATAACATCTGTCGAATAAGTTGTCGAAAAATAAAAACTGTCAAATTTTATTATTTAAATTTAGTTACTACCGTTGTATAAGCTTTACTTCATTGGGTATATACAAAACATTGATAGCGATAGTGTAAAAACTATTCATATTTTTTTCTCAAACACGAAATATTAAATTATTAAGAAAAGGTTAAAATTATGAATTATTAATATTATGTATTTCTTCTCCTTGAAGTCAGAGTTCCTGGAGCAGACGTGAAGAGCCGGGGCGAGGGTGTTGCGCATCACAATATGCACTTCAACATCCCCACTATGAATACCTATAGAGGGCAGAGAGGAACGGCAGGACTTCTTAATTAATTAATTAAGACTCCAAGACACAAGTGGCTTTGTCCTCTACGTAGTTTCTAAACTATACCACGTTTGTTAGGACTTTGTAAATGTAAAAAACAACAGCTTCAATAATGCTTCAACTTAATTTCTTATTAAGTCGCAAGCTATATCTTTATCTTTTTTTGTTGGACGACCTCCGTGGCGTTACTATGCCGGACCGCCACCCAGGAGGTTCCGGGTTCGAATCCCGGTTGGATCATGATGAAAAACGAACTTTTTTGATTGGCCTGGGTCTTGAATGTTCTTGTTTTATGTATCATCATATATGTATTTGTTATTATAAAATATAGTATCGTTGAGTTAGTATTCCATAACCCAATTCTCGAACTTACTTTGGGTTGGGTGGGGCTAGCTCAATCTGTGTGATTTGTCCCTATATATTTATTTATATTTATTATTTTGTATCATATGGCAGGCAAACAAGCAAGCTTATTTGCCGATGTATTAAAATTGTTTTTAATATCTATATATATATAAAAGGAGAATCTGACTGACTGACTGACAATCAACGCAGGGCCTAAACTATAAGGGTTAGAAACTTGAAATTTTGCACAGGGGTTCCTTTTATCACGTAGGGGAGCACTAAGAAAGGATTTATCAAAATTCCCACGGGAAAGCGAGATATACGCAAACGAAGTTGCGCGGGTTTCGCTAGTTTATAAATATAATGATAGCAATGTTCTTACGCATGACATCGATAGGGTTTATTTCTTTATTTATTAAGGCAACAACAGGCACTAAGAGATCTCTAGAGATAAGCTCACCTTTGTACACTTTTTCCAACTGTTTCCTTGTATGTATTATGTTTATGTGCAATAAAGAATTTATTAAGTAAAAATGTTATATAATTTTTCAATCTATCAGGGTTGTCAAATAGACTAGAAACAATAAACTAATCGTTGAAATTGATAAATGCTTATGTCTTAATGTAAGTGCTGATAGTGTAAAATATGCGTTTTAATGAGACTTTTTGAGTATTTGAAAAATTATGAAAAAATATGCATTTTTTCAACTCCGTCCCTGGACTGGCACGCGGATGGAGGTAGCTATTACACCCCGCGAAGCCACCCTCTCTAATTGATTTACAATTGTCGGTTAAATTTGTTTCCCGACCACCCTCTGTGATCAGGATCACCGATCGCAAAACGCTTGGCCGTAAAATACGACATTCAATAGAATAGACATGATTTTTTGATGATTTGTAATTTTTTGTATGCATACCCGTGATACAATATTGTTATATTACAAAATTCGAAAGGACTCGTAATATGCTAACTTAAATAAAATTATTTGACTTTCAAATTTGATTGGGTACAGAAAATAGGTATAAGTACTCGTAGTAGTTTGTAATCAAAATGGAACTCTACCAAGGTTGAAATGTACAAAATGGAGAGCAGATTTGAATAGTAATCATTATAATATTCATAAATACAACTCTTGTCGATAAATTCAAGTCAGTAAACGTCAGGTATACTTGTAGACATTTTACTTATTTATTCAGTTCCTATAAGAAAGTAAGGACTAGGGAATTTAGATAATACGCGATCGGTGTAGCGGAAAAGCCGCTTTCCGCGTATTCGAGAATTAATTCTTCAGGGACTTATAAAATATGTTACATGTATTATTTATAATATCTAGTACTATCAAGCAGTGTTATGAAGTATCTGTATTTTCAGGACGAAAACTATGTTAACCCAAATTTCACTATTATTTACTATCGGCTTATTCAAACTCATTGAGGTCAAATCGTATAATTGAGTATCTATATTAAGAACAAAGATAATAACGTGTGTAATGGGTCGTCAACAAGTTACATAATATAATTCTAAACATACAAAATGTATAGAAGTCGATTTTCTTGTGTCGCGACACGACACACCACACCTTAACTATACATTAGCGGAACAAAAATTAAAGGCTTCAACTTTTATGGAAAAAACATTCGAAATATCGACATAATTTTAGTCTTGACCTTGGACTACATCGTCTTATAATTAAATGGATATTTTTTCTAGTCGACTCGTTAAAACGAGGAGCTAAGAAGTATTGATTTAGTTAAATCTAACATGTTAAGATATTATAACAAAAATAATGTTACTATTTTTTTTGTGTAAAAAATTCTAAGTTTAAACTTGTTGAAAATGTATATTTTAATAGAAATTTGTTCAATGTTACTCTAATTTATACTGGGGGGTTACCATCATCTTTTACCTAACTACTCACGTTTTGAATTGGTTCCGTTTAGGTACCTAAACGTAATCGCATTATTTCGTACCACCATCTCTCTTATACAGGATCTCATTTCGTCGGATGAACAAATGAAAATTGTCGCTGATTAGTTGCAGCGGTGCGTTCAAAACAAACCATAATTCGTTTTGGTCATTACCGGTTTTTTAAAACAACTTAATTTTATTATTTATCTATTTTAAAATTGTTTAAGATGTATATTAATCTATATTAAAACGAAAAACACAGATTTTTTATAGATTATAGATAGACAGATTAAACGGGGTTACTTTCTTATACTTGCGTAAAAAAAGTATTTAACGAAAATTAAATATCACATGTTCAAAACGCACCCTGTCGGATCGGACTGACACAAATGTCAAGTCAATCTTGTGAAGTGAAATCGCGTATTACGAATTTAAATAAATTTACGCCTCGTCATTTTCCATCTGCGACCGTAGCAGCTACGCCTCAGCATCTAACTCCTAGACGCAGAACAACGCGTGACAGGCGGAGACGTGGTGTGGTGATTTGAATTCTGTGGTGATGGTGAACCGGCGTTGAAATAAGATGCAGCACGCAGGGCGTTGTGTGCTGTCTCAATAGAAAAAGCCAATTTATCGAGGGAGAAATTTGGTATTTTTTAGGAATTTAGTAGAGGAGATTAAGAGATATAAAAAATATATTAATTTCTATAATTTAATATTTACTACTATTGTTAACTAGCATAACATTATTGATGAATATCATATCACATCATAACATTTTTTTATAATGTTAATGTTCATAACAATAAATGTAATTTATATAAATGTTACAACAATACATTTTGTGTGGTCTTTTTCTTTACTTTCTTATTTATTTATTCGTTTCTTATAATTATTAAATTATATAAAACAATTCGCACCAAGTAGCCATATTTAGATAGAAATTTGATAGATATTACCGTCAATTTTCATTGGCAACAGCGACATTTGGCGGCTGGCGGGTGAACTAAAATTTAAAAAAGCGATGGCCATTTTCCAACTTCACATGGCGTCTGATGGACCGCGGACCATTTGATACCATTGACGTTATTTATTTTATTAGTTATTTATTTACTTAAATGTAAATAAAATATAAATTGGATACTTAAATACTCAAAATTTTGTATATTCCGTCGGTTGGGGGATGTCTTTGGGGCGCTAACAAAGAAATATATATAAGGGTAGCGTATACATACTATGTATAAAGGTATATAGTTGAAATTTTAGTTCATATCTCAGCCAGTGCATGGCAGCACCTTCCATACATGACGATTTCACCCCGGAGTTGCCACTCTATCCTCCTTGACAGTCCTTGATTTAGTTTAGGTTGACAGCTCTTTTGACAGATAAATCCTTTCAATTTAGGTCGTGGAAAGACATGGTGGTACGAAAGTTCATACAATATGAATGAATAATATCTGCTGAATCGCTGTCACCTAAACCGAGTCGTTTAGAATACATGGTGGTACGAAATAACGATTCTATTCTGTTTAGGTCCTGAATTGAATGGGAATAAGAGATGGTGGTAACCCTGCTGGTGTGTGTAGTTATAGCTATAACAAAATATTAAGAAAGCAAGTTTAGATATAAGTATTATTTAGGCTGTCGGCCGTGTACGTTTGTCAAATGAAAAGAGCGGCGCGGTGGTGAATAAAACATGTAATAAATAAATGTACGTGACGTAACGACCTATTACGGGGTATGTATACTTATACAACCAGGTCCACCAAGGCTACTCCTTTTATTGTTAATCCTAAAAGAAAAATCTAAAAGTTTTTATGTGAGAATTCACTTTTGATTTACTATCGAACAATCGAACGGTAATATGACTATCTCACTCACTCCCATAGTAATCAAAAATTTGAACTCACAGTTTCTAAAACAATTGAAAATCGATTGCTGTTATCCACTGAGTAAGTAATAAGTATGAAATTCGAACTTCGTTTTACGTCTGCGCGAGTCAGTCGTGTTGGCGACTAGTAATTTATTTTTCTTATGAAAAAATAATAATGAGCTAAGTCACAGCGTCTGTCAAATTGATCTAAACATTTAATTAGGCAATTATTCCCTTACATAGCGTATGAACATCAAAGCATTTTTTTCATGAATCCTACATGTTTCATCAATAACACCTCTTTGGTCTGTTACAATTAGGTAACTCTTTGATTAACAATGCTTGTACATTTTGATTAATATGCCTGTTATTTTATTTATACTCTTTACAATATTAATAACCCACTGTCGATTCTTGCTTTCCGATACATCGATTACTATATTATTCGAAAGAAAACAATAAATGTCAAAAACACTTCAAACGAATAACCCATTCACTGCCGCCTTGTAAAGAAAATTAAAGAAGCTGAATTATCATCCTTTTCCAAAAAGTGCTTTAGGATGTTGATATTTTACTACAATAAATTAAACGCAAAAAAGGATTAGCTATGCAGAAATAAAGTGATACCAGACGAAAAAGTAAGACCGATAAAATAGGCGTAAATCAGCACTGCGATCTCGCATTTCGACACTCGCAAACATAATAGAGTTATGACAAAAATGGCGAGCCGCGCCAAGAAATATCACTTGGCGAACCCGAGACGCTTGTTAGCTTTTATTTATGGCCAGATTTATTTTATGGCCGCCCGTGGATAACCGCGATTCGATGACGTATAAACATGAAACTGTTATGACATTATCGTTAGTCGCGCGGGGCAATTGCAGAAGGAAAAAAAAACTTCTTATTATTAACGTTTTATACACTAAAAAAATTCTTAAAATTACTTATGTTATTTTGAAGTTTTTCCATAAGAGACTAACTTAACATGACATTGACAAGCCCATGGACAAGTAAATGAAAAGAGAATGCAGTGATTCCCGTACAAAAAAGCATTGATGCACTTATATTTTAGCTATCTAGTACCCATAGTACTCGTATAAGCCTTGCTTAGTTTAAAACAAGATGGACTTACTCTTCCAGGATTTCCAAAAAATCTTAGTTAGAATAAGTGTTTAGAGGTAAAAGTTTAATATAAATATTCTGAATCTTATTCTTTCCTAATATGTATTAGAAGAATGGATCTTAATAAAAACTATTATTAGGTTTATTTTAAATCAATGAAAGTAGACTTCATTTGACTAGTTTCGGAAGAACACTATTTAAGGTCCTAATTTATTAATCATGACTATATATGTTACATATGATCGTTTAAGGGAGGAAATAATGGTCTAGTACTCAGTAAAAAAAAGGCAAGGCAAAATTTAGAAATACTCGGTAAAATGCGCCACTCATGTAGCAGCCATCTGTCTAGAAAAAAAAAACAGGCAAGTACGTGTCGGGCCACGCACAATGTAGGGTTAAAAAAAAATATTTTTCAAAATTTTGTTCTACCACTTTGTTAGCATTGTTAATATGAATATACATACCAAATTACAGGTTTCTAGCATATCTCCGTTAAGTAGGCACTACTAGTTACCGAGTCAGCCGACGAACTTATGAAGTAAAATATCTTTGACGAAAACGTACAAATGTCATAGAATATGGCATTGTACTCATCTGCAAGCAAGAAATGCGTAGCCAATACGACATTGTGCGTGACCCGAAACGTACTCCCGGTTTTTTTGCATTATATTCCTGTATCAATCAAACAGGCATTTTTTTCATCATAATAAATGCGTAAAAAATAAAACAAAACGCGATACGTACGTGCTTTTTCCAAGAATTCATAACAAAAAATTTATTGACGTTGCACTCAAAGCATTGCGAACATCGAATATCATAAAAATGGAAAATAAACACTGCCTCCCGTATTTGCACTGATATTTGGCGCGAAAGTTCTTACTCTCTTTGCGAGTCTAATCTGCCGACTGGCGCCAACCTCACGTCCCAGTCGGTAGCTGTTGTTTCTTAGTATCGTCTAAATATTATATTACACATAATCAATTAGTACAAATCATTTGATTTATAATATGTTTGTAAGTATACTTTTCTATGAAATATTGTACTTAGGTTTCTTGATTTTTCTTTAACAAGCGGTCTACCTGATGGAAAGTGCCTGCCTAGGAACATCAATACCAGAGGCGCTAGCAATGCGTTTCCCGCTACATTGAAGGAAATAGGGATAATGAAACGAAGAAGAGAAAGGAAAACAATTCCGGACCTTTTTCGCTGAACGTAACACATTGCTACTTTACGCCGATATACTATGAGAAGTGTAATTTTCCCGGTCTAGCTAACCCAATTCATAAATGTTCTATCACTGCTAAGGGTTGTCTGACAAGACGTAACACAGTCCCTGATATGAAAGTATCCTTTGTAGCGTTCTAAATTTTCATTTACCGTTCAAAATGAAATAAAAATGTGAAAGAAAACACATTCTGTCAACAGTTCGACGTTAAATAATTTTCTTACAATTTAAACACTTCCATTTACAATCATGGAAGCTATCATGAAGATTTACAGGCCGTAAATAAATTGAAGTGAATTCGCGAATAAGGAAAATCCTTACAAATCCCCGAGTAATCCCAAAGAAAAGCGATTCTAAATCCAGGTTAGTTGTAAATATCAATTAAGCAAATACCCCGGTTTAGCTCGGTACCTACGCTTTGCAAGCCCCGCTTGTGCACTGAGGGAAAATTTGCTATGTACCCATTTCAGAAGTGAGTGTACTGTGCCACTTGTTTCGCGTTCACTATCCAACATATGGGTCATTATGGGGTTGCATAACACAGCCGTATAAAAGATCACTGCTCCCAATTTGTACAATATTTTATTAGTTATTATATGGAAATCAAAAAAAGAATAATAGCTACTGTAAAGAACGTTCAAAACAAGCGTTGCCGCAGTCAAAAGCTAGTTTTAAAACGTAACAGTAGTTGTGAGCTCATTAAAATATTATAAAATAAAAATGAAAGAGATATTATTGGATTGTCAAGAAGCAGGCAATTGAATGAGGTCCCGTGGGCTATTTTTTTCACAAATCTAATAGAAATGGAGACAGGGACACGATCGTTGTCGTCAATTTTAATATTTGAATCGAATATCGAATAATTCTATACCCGAGAGCTCCTTATCGATCAACTTCGGATGGGTCGCGGTGTTTCTCCGTATCGGAATCCTAAACATTAAAGCTAGTCATTCTCATTAAGAAAATTAATTAAATTATGCCAAATCGTCTTAAATATTTTGAACGGTCGTTTATTTTGTAAGACATTTTTATTTTTAAATAGAATATTAAAAAATAATTATGTATGTCATGCCAAGTCTACGTTTTGCTGTATAATGCAGAGATCGTATATAGGGGGTTTATATGTCTAGTTGTTAATAATTTTTCTACGCTACACGAAACAAAATAGAGTAACGAATAGGCAATTTTTATTAAATAAGAAACTTTAAAACCTTACAAGACAAACAACATAGAATGTTCATGCACACACATGTTTGTGTCGAGCAGGATTCGAAACAGCGACCCTTGGTATAAAGTAGCCATTACTAGCCAACCATTACCAAGCCTGTAAGAAGGCTCCATATAATGATTATACTAAATAAATGCTACATATCTGACCGCGCCTTTATAAGTGCCTGCTAGTTAATAAAAATACATTTTTATTCATATAGTACCATAAAAAGTAAATGATACGCTTGACGACATCATAATTCGATCCCAAAGGACCTCTCTAAAAGGACATACTTATACAATACATGACAATATATCCCAACTTATGACTTATTGCGAGGGCAGAAGATATTTAGGGGAGAAACTATATTGCACCTCAATTTATTCGTTACACAGTTAGCCGTGGCTTCGCCCGCGTAGACAAGGAAAAAAGCCAATAAGTTGTGTTGTGTATACAGTGGATTTTTGTTATATCACGTTTTATATTTTTTTTAGATGACCTCCGTGGCTAAATCGTCACCATGCCGATCCGCCACCCAGGAGGAACCTTCGAATCCCGGTCGGGTCATGATTAAAAACGTACTTTTTCTGATTGGCCTGGGTTTTGGATATATATATATGTATTTGTTACAAAATATAGTACCCATCGTTGAGTTAGTATCCCATACCATAAGTCTCGAACTTACTTTGGGGCTAGCTCAATCAGTTTGATTTGTTCATATATTTATTATTATTTTATTTTTTATTTTATTTATCTCTAGTAGTAGAGCTTGAACGTTCCATTACTCCTGTTCCTGTTACCATGGGTATAAGTAATAAAAATCGGGTAGGGGTATTTGTATTACTTCTAAGATGAGAAGACATTTGTCCTAAAATATGTTCGTTCAGAGTTACTTGAAAAACTCAATTCCTATTTTTGGGGAGTCAGGTTTCTTTGGCGGTGACTGTACGTTATACATGCCAAAAAGTTATACACCTCCCGAATCGTAAGGGAGTTCATGGACATAACAGCTGATGTGGACTCAACTATCCAATTATTCCATGCTAATTATAGCTATTAAGATCAAGTGCTAATTATAGCTATCTATTATGATAGGAATGATTATATGAAATTATGGTAAAATCAATAAAATCAATAATTTGCCTGTGTCCTAATATTCAAAATATCGTAAAGCTAAGATCTATAAACCAGTAACAAAAAAATTAAGTAAGTAAAAAAATATTGTGACGATTTGAAAGTGCTTATATTAAGCCTATTCGAATAAAAATATTTTGAATTTGAATTGAATTTGAATTTAACAATATTGAGTATTTTTACTTACATTTCAGTAAATAAATGTGTCAAAATTATAATTAATAAATCTTATAACAATCTTTTTACAAGCTTTATATTATAGCTTAGCTTGCAATGTAATGCACCTTTTCAAAATTTGAAACACATTTTACCACTGATATTATTAAAATATTGTATGGCCAATGTCAATAAAACCTTACAGGTCTTGTAGTGAGTAAATCTAGAGATTGCCGAAGCAACTTTAAGTGCTAAATCGTCGACAAAAACATTAATATGTGTAAAATAGTACAATCACACTTACAACCACCGAAAAAACATGTCCCCTGTGGATTTCTTCTCTCTGAATCAACAGGTGATATCAGAATTCACACCCACTGTATCCTATTAAACGATTTACTACCCTGCACGGGGCGTACAAAGCTCAAATTTCAATTACAGTCTTTGAACAAACTAAATTGGTATAAAACAACAACCTGTGGATTTTCTTTCTTGAAAAGGGTTTTAGTTTTCTTTTTTTATTAATATACCTTGTTTCACCTTTAAGACGCACATTTTTATTGTAATATTAATATTTTTTGTTGAAATATAATTATATTTACACTACACTCGGGATAAAGTACGATAGATTAATATTTTATATGATTTCTCGTATTTCTTGCGATGAGCAAGGAACGGTTGTGACGTCACGGGAGCTGATAGCAAACTAGCCAGAAATGCGTGCTACGCTCCCTCTGTCCTCACTCAAAGAGATATTCTGCAATAATTTGTGATCATACGATTCCTTTGATTTTAATAAATCTTTATAATATTGAAAGGCGTCTATTTTAGATAAATGCAGAGGGTTTGTTATCATAGTTATATATTATTATGTGATTAGTGATAAGTTCACCATTATATAAAATGATGATCAACGAAAAAAACGTAGATATAAAACAAGCATTTATAATGGCAATGCAAGATTATGTAGAAAAAATATCGAAATAGAAAATAATTAGTAGCTAAGTGAACATGAAATTGTAAAGTGTTATAAGTAAATTTAATTTCTATTCAAAATGGTCATTTTATTTCTCCATAGAACTAGAATGATCTTAAGATATTTATCTTAGTTAAAAGATCGCTGAATCGCACTGCGGATTGATCCTATATTCAGGAGACAGGAGTATCGTGGAAAGTCTCATGCGCTAGAGCGAAACAAAAACATCGGCAGAGTGAGAAAACAAAGAGGAATTCATTCAAGATCAGCAATCTTATTCTGCAACGAAATCCGTAACGATTTAATAATCAACCCTTATCTATCTTCGTCTTACTTTAGGCCAGTCCTTTTGCTAGAGCGAGACTTCCGTTTGTGAGGTTTAGGGAACTTTTCCTAATGTTATAGAATAACGTTAAAAGTCTCGCTCCAGATTCACAGACAATGCCCCAATTTATATCCAACTCACTTACTGAAGTCGGTAGCGAAGGCGGGGGGTAGTTACTGTCTTTATATGGAGATGTGTGAGTGCAATATTGTGTCAAGCAAGCGTACAAAAATATGTAATGTAATGTCTATTTTTAATATCGTAAATGAGTTGGATTATTGGTAAGATTGATTGATTGGAATACATGTATTTTTAATTATTATAGGAATGTTAATAGTTTTAATGCGAGAATCTCTCTGGATTTATTGGAAACTCTTTGGATTTATTGGCGACGTAGTTATTGGTCTAGCTCTACATTAGTGGAATAAGTTGTCTATAAACATATTACAAGATTTTGTCTGCGGCTTCGTTCACAGTTTTGAAGTGTAAAGGTCTCATTTGATCGAGGTCATTTGATTTATCAAGAATTAGAATTTTCGTAATTACGGCTACATAGTCAAGGCGTTATGGAATAAGAAACAAATACACAAACTCTTTCACTTTTATAATTTTTTTTACATAGTATAAATTAAGACTCTGTCTGTCTGTCTGTCCCCATGTATACTTAGATCTTTAAAACTACGTAACAGATTTTGATGCGGTTTTTTAATACATAAAAAGTTATTCGAGAAGTAGGTTTATATGTTTAATTCATTTCGAAATTCCCATGGGATACACGCAAACGCAGTTGCGCTGGTTTCGCTAGTATTATAATATAGATAAGAAGTATGCGTTGTGATAATTTACTGCGCCACCTATCCCTTTTTTCTATGGCAACGTTCCTTTGCAATTAGGTTGCCTGGAAGAAATTGCATAGCGATAAGGCCGCCTATTGCGTTCTCTTTTCATTGTTACTTTGTTCTATTTTTGTAATTTATTGGAGCAATAAAGAGTATGTATGTATGTATGTATAATTCGAAGCAAAGGTAGTATCATTACATGTAACATATATGTAAGGAGCTTATAAAAAATATACTACACAATGCACTGCTGCCTACCCTCTCTATGAGTATAGTTGCAGACGAATAATAACCATAAAAGTATCTAAACATTCGAAGTAATCATTAATTATATTAAAAAGGTTCATGATTTGACAAAGTTAGATTTACAATCCATCCAACGGAGCGGATAACCAAAACTCTAGCACACACGACGGAATAAAAAAGCAATGCCACAAAGCCAATTACATTAAAACATTCGGCTCGGGACAAAGGGCGGGAGAACAATAGCCTGGAAGGAAACCCGCGATATGTCTTTCAATGCTTTTAACTTTTCACTGATGGCGGCGCGGAGGGAAAAATGGTGACGTCCGCGACAAATGCCCGTAAAACAGTGATGGGACGCGGCAACCAATGTTATTAAGAAATATTATTTAAAATTGGCATTTTTTTTATGTCAAGAAAACTCATTGCGAAGATTTATTGTTTATATTTGGTTCATGATACATGTAGTTGTAAAAAAAAGTTTGAAATTAATTGAACTATGTTAAGTAAGAAGAAAAATTCACTAAGTTCATTTAATTTTCATTTTATGGAATTAGGATCTTGGGTTGGAACTTATAAAGGATCTACGTTTATACAAAACTTCAATAAAATTTATCCATTTTCAGCACAAAATCAGTAAACTACCCAGAAGTTCTTTGAACTCTAGCCATGCGATTGCAAATAGTACATAATAGCGTGCTAAGTGCTAACACTACCTGTAAAAAAAATAATGGCAACAATGACAAAAACAACATTTTAAAAAAAACTTATTTATTTGATCTCAATGTGCGTGCAACAATGACAACTAATTGTATTTTTTTTTTTATATATTGATTCAATCTGGTACAGATATCGTAGAAATATCGATATCCAGTTCACAATACCACAGCACTTCACTAATAAAGAAGTGAGACGTAACCAATGGGGTATCGCGGGTTGGTTGCGCCGCAAACTCATTTTATAAATCGGCCGTCCGCTCGCCCGGAACCACGCGTTAACTCACCCTCGTACAATAATGCACTACCATTATCACAGATTTCACAAAAACTCTACCAAAATATGCATTAATACCGTAAAAATAACCTGGTTACAATTTAGTACAATAATTACCATTAACATAGATTTTACAGCAAAACCCTACCAAAATATTATGCAATACCTAATACCGTAAAAATAACCTGGTTACAATTTAGTACTTACAGCATAACCCTACCAAAATATGCATTAATACCGTAAAAATAACCTGATTACAATTTATTTTATAAAACCGCATTGATAGTATAGTTCATCCCAATGGTGCAGATGAGACCATACCAAATCCGCAGTTTCGTTTGCACCATTAATGGTGCAGGCCAATAGTGCTTACGGTACAACGGGATTTTATCGATAAAAACTATTATGTATACATAGAGCTACACTAGAGGTCTGCTTCATAATATTTCTAATAAATTTGGATTTTTCCTATCTATTGAATAATCGTTATGATAATTGGAGTTTGTCACAAACCAGTACAAAAATTTTGTACCGGGTATTATTTACACAAAATTTTACTTCATTTTAAAACAAAATTTAATTTATTACTAAAAATTTATACCGGGTATTGTGTTATCTACACATTATACATACACGTTATTAAAAACAAATTTACTTACCTTATTATTATCTATACAAGTAAAAAAAAACATCACAGCATCGACGGCTTTAATATTTAGGCTTTAATTAGCTACCTATTCAAAAAAAGTTTTATTTTTTATTTTTTTTATTTTATGTAATAAATACAAGTAATAACGACGTCATAGTTTAATCGTAATAATCAGAGACGCTGCGCTGTGATCTCCATTCTTTTTTTTATATGAAATAAAAAACGATTCGAAGAATGTAAGTCAAATTCTGTGCATCCCTGCCTGAATGTGTTACGTACGAAGCAAAGCATCTTATTATTCTTTTATAAACGACCGTCCTCTTTCAGGAACCACTCGCTTAATAGACGGTATCAAACTGGAGATCTTAAGTAAATCAAATCGCCCCATGAATGGCGAATGAGTCCCGGGGCTTTTCACGGACTTTTCTACAGATGACTATCACAATAGCCGGGGATCAAGGGAAACTTATCTGCCGGGTCGCAAAAATGTTTCTTAATGCTTATTTTAAGTTGTATCCAATGTTACGTTACCATAGTTACATGATTATCTCCGAAAAGATAGAGTGGAAGGGTATCTAGTCTTATTATCTATAAAATAGGGACAATTCCGACATACATTGTTTTGTTACATTTCCAAGGGGAATTTACAGTTTTTGATGAAAACTCCCAAAAAGCTTGAGTTTTAACGACACCATCAACAAATTTCATCACATTTACACAAAACCCTATAAAAATAATACATAAACATATCTATCCATTGGTGAAAATTGCATCATAATCGATTCAGTAGTTTTTAAGTTTAATATCGTTTAACAGACAGACAGTCGGCGCCGCAGAGGATTATGTTTTATAATATGTAAGGATGTATTATAATATAATCTAAAATTTCAAACTATTTATCGTCCAAATCGGATAAAAAAGTCATCGGCTTATTTGTTTGGACACACAAGTTAATATTGTGACATTAAAAAAATATACATTCATTTTTATCCATAAAAAGTAAGACCCGGTCTAGACTTCAATAATCCATTAATACTTCGATAAATGTCTAGAAATATTGTGGATAAAAGTTTTAATGAGTGCGGGACGTAAAAGTTCGGCAATAAGTCGATAACTTTAATCATGCGAAGCTTTGACTTCATAAAATATGCAATGGATGTGACGTTAGTTATTTTAAATTTTTACAACAAACTTAAAATAAGATGTAAAGAAAATAGAGAAAAAATACTAAATGCAAAAGCGATACACTTAATATTGAGATTAATACCAGATACCATTTTTATGGTGGTTCTATTTCTGTTTAAAACTTAATTTAATCCTTTGGGTTCTGTATCCCGTAAAAGAAAGAATAGGGAAAAAGGAGTAGAGAAGAGAA
Source organism: Endotricha flammealis (assembly GCA_905163395.2). Lineage (NCBI taxonomy): Eukaryota > Metazoa > Arthropoda > Insecta > Lepidoptera > Pyralidae > Endotricha > Endotricha flammealis. Next base: position 9,482,817 of record LR990865.1, read on the forward strand.
CAGTAGCAGATTAGCTTTGGCTATAAATTTAAGACTTTTTTTAAGCAAAATATAAAATTATTTTATCTGTTTTACTACTATAAACAATTTATGTATCAGAACACAAACACTCCCCGCCCGTGATTCATCACAGTAAAAAGAGTTTTTTTACAATGTATCCAAATTTACATTTTTATGGTCTCTAAACAGGCAATAAAACGAGAGCAGTTAGAAAACCGCACAATAAGAGATCTTGCAGCGCGTAAAAATCTGTTAGAAGTGCAGGGAGGCCTCAGAGACCCCTTTGAGAGGCGAAGTTAGGCGAACATTTCTACCATTACTATAGGCTTTGAAAAACAACAATAACCCTCTCTGCAGACATGTATAAGAATACGCAATACACTTTAGAAGTACGACGCTCATAGGGCTATGAGTTACGTAGAATAGCTCTGTTTGTTGATTTCGTATTGCGAAACTAATGCCTGTTTTCACCAACGTTTCCTAGCGGTAAGAATAACCCTATGTCATCAAAATGTCATACAAATGTTGTCCAGTTAGGTTATTTTTTACGTTAGTAGGCGTTGTTGGTGAAAACGGGCATAAGTCGATTTTTATGAGTTTTTGGTGGAATTTATTTCAAGTCTAACAATTGTTATTTTCATTACTAAATTTTTTTGAGTATTCAAATTTTATTATAGGTAGATCTACTTATTATAAATCTGATGAAAATAGACTTTTGACTCTATTACCATCCTGCATAATTATTTTAAGCTGTATTTCCATTAAATAAAAGAATCTATCTGTACTTTTAAAAAAATTGAGATTCTATTATAATTTTGTAATCACACACATAACACATCTAAATTTGTTACATCATACATAGTTTTATATTCATCATTATTTGAATTATTTTATTAGAAAAATCAGGTACCATTTTACAAGAAATGAATCGGCGAGACAGCTCTAATATTTTATTAACTCTTTATCGAACCCCACCCTGTTTAAGAGCCACGCTATTTTCATGTTTCGGGACTACAAATGGGAATCCATTTAAATACTAAGCCAACATTTCAATACGACGAGATGTAAAATGTTATAGGCAGTCACATGTACTGACATAAATCAATGTAGATGAACCTACTTCGACTTGAGGAACTCGATGGCGTCGCTGTGTGTCGCACTCTAATATGAACAAGCAAGTCAAGCGACGTCGACCTTAGCCAGCGTTTGGATGGTTTTCGTTATCTCGAGCTTCTCCGTGCTTTGGAAGGCACGTTAAGCCGTCGGTGACGGATTTTATCGGTAGATGACAGTCGTCAAGCCAAATCGGTGGGCTTCGGGCGCCTTGAAAACACCGGCCTCTGCCAATCGGCATTGGAGCAGCGTGGCAGAGTACGCTCTAGTCCCCTTCAATTGAAGGGAGACCCGTATCCCTGCAGTGGGATGATTATGGGTTGATATGATGAACCAACATATAGAAACTATTTCTGATTGACTATTCCAAGACTGTGCTATCTTCTGATTTTTCTAAGATTGTGATAGTACCTGATTAAATTTTCAAGACAGTGATAGGTCCCCTAATGGCAGTGGTGATTGCTTACCATCAGGTGACCGGTTAGCTCGTTTGTCATCTCATCTCATTGTCATTAAAAAAATGACACTCGGTAATTTCCAATATTTGTTCCAAGTTTATTATACCCCACAAGAGCAATACAGGACGTTGCTCCCGATATACATTGAGGAATACAAATTATCTAATGTAGGTTACGCTTGTAGAACTTCTAGTTCACATCTTTTGGGTTTACGGATAAAATTATTCACGCGTTGCGCGGATTTTACTAGTTAATATACAAATAAGCCTTTGGTAAGTTGCACAATACCATTTTAAAGACAATAACACATTAAATTTTGTCTGTCACTGTTCACTGACAGATGCACTGTAGTAGTGTTCCTGCAATTGGCTGCGTCGCTCTATTAACTTTAATTAATTATTCTTCTTCTTCTTTCTTAATAATATAAAATATTTTAAATGAACACTTTTTAACAAAAAAGTACACTTTAAAAGGGCAACGTGGTACGGTGAGGATCCGAGGTCGCCATCTTGACGACCTTCGTTGACAAGGCGGCGATCTCGAATCTAATTAATTATTAGCAATTATAACAACTTGTCAATAAAGGAACGTCGCAATGGATAACGGTGAATTTCTCAAAACCACTTTTATTGTACTTAAACAAAATACAAAAAAAAAGTTTTGATACAAAGGCACAGATTACTTAATAGTTACTTACAAAGGTGAGCTTACTCTTTGAGAGATCTCTTCCAGCTAACCCTAACGTTATTGTTAGCATAGTTATTATGTAAACATACCAAATTACAGCTTTCTATTTAAGAAGCATTTCGGAGCTAGACTGCGGACATGGTGATTCTATATTCCTCATTTAGGTACGGAAACCCCAAAAATTTTATATTTTGAGTTAAGTAAGAATTAACACTAAAACTTGTTTCTACAACTGGGTGTATAATGAATTAAAGAGAACATAAAACAGTTCTATCAGTACATGTAAATGTACGTACAAGTTCATTAATTTCGCCTCGTAATACCCACACAGTGATACGCCTTTGTAACTTTGTGAGCCGATTGCAAGGGACTGCCGCGGATCGTGAGGCTTCTCTTTGAAACTCAGTTGAGGGGCTTGCATGAAATAGACTCGATTGTGCCGGCAATATACTTATTTGTTTGCCGTTGATCGACTCAATCTGGGGTGCAATACGTAGCTGAGTGTGTCGTGACGCAATTTAATGGTATTCAACCAAATGCATAAGTATACCGGCTTAATATAAAGGTGTTATAACGTTTTTTAAACAAATAGTAACATTTACTAACATTTTTAAACATATTATTTTCTGTTCCCACGCTGAATGTTACCATTTGTTCATGTGCGACGACCTTCAGTGTTTCTTGTTAAATTGATAGAATAAGTTGTTTTCGTATCATTGACATATTGTCGTGTTTTCAATATTGTCAACTATCAGGAAAAGTTGTGTACTTATATTGAAAGGCTGACGAACGACATTTATTTATTTTATACAAAACTTCAATATCAACTTTGTGAACATTAGTTACTAATATTTATTCGTAGAAATACATGAAATATTTCATACAAACTAATTGAATTACGTTTCCCACTTTTAACTTGCATCCATTTTTATCCCATTAAAACGCGAATCTTTGTCTCGCCGTCTCTGTCAATTACATCAACAACTTTACCCGGCCTAACTTGTCGTTCCGAGATTGCATTTTAGATAATGGCTCGGTAATCACGGCGGTGATTTATCACGTCGCTATCTCAGACTTCACTGTCCATTAAGCAATCACTGCAACCCTTTTGTTGTACTGGAGGCGACATACGTCGGGAGAGGCGAATGAAAACCATACGAAAGACACACACATGTAATATAAACAATATTTTTTGGTTGAAACGAATCATTAGATAAAATTCATAGATAACTTTAATTATGTAGTATTAGTTTTACTAGAATACAACGTTTACTAACATTTTTACAAAATACAAATTTTACTAATATTTCTCGTCAATTTAAACTATTATACAATGTTGCAATGTTTGTTGTTATTACACTCTCGCGAAGTTGACAGGAGTGTAGTGAAGTTAGGCACGAAGTTAGAAGACAAAGGAAAGGTCAAAACGAAGTAGGACGAAAATCTTCCACAATTTTCGTTCAAAATTTGCGAGAGTGACCTTTCAGTGACCAATTATCTCACTACTGAAACTTTAGAGCTTTAGAACATTGACTTTAGCATAATAAGTTTCTGAAGCTTTTTAAAGTTAAAAGCGGACACCCCAGGGTTCGCTAACAAAGTTAGGGGTACAACAACTGACATGCATTAACGGTATTTCCTGTGGCGTTTAGCCCGCAACATCGTTACCGACCGGAAATTCAATCGAGTTTTGGTGCGCGGCTCCTATTATGGAAGACACTTCGGAGGAATTGCACTCAGAATAAGTTAATATAGGTCATTTATTAAAGTGTAAATTAATAGTATAGTATGTACTTACTAAAGATCCTGTAAGTCTAATTTCATTTGTGGTAGCAAGTTATTTGAATATTACAGTAGTGAATATTTAATTCATTTTGAATAAAATCAAAACACAACGCTTTATAGTCCGGAACTAAGTAAATCTTTTATTATAGGTGCTAGAGAACTGATAAATAAAGTTTTAAAAAAAACATTTAAAGTTAAAGACATATTAAAACTATGGCTGTCACAGTTGAACAAAAGCAGAAAAAGTAATAGCTTGATTGAATTAAAATCAAAACGCGTTGCTAAAACTTAAATGATTTTTTGTATCTAAACATTAAATATAAAAGACAAACAGTCCAGTTTATAATAACTGTATTCATAATGAACAAAAATGTAGTAAATTATTTTTTTATAAATGTCGATCTCACTAAACTAGGCTGTACGTGATGTCGTACATCCAAACAATGCTTAAAAGGGTTTTAGTTGTTTGCAAAATTGCACCCGCAGTAGTGCTTACAAGCACTCGAGACGTGACGGAAGCGGCGTGAAGAGAGAGCCATGATCTCTGATCAATAAGTCTTGGCGAACTCAAATATTTGCACACGACGTACATTAGTGAAGATGGATGTGCGTGCAATACCGCGAATGTGACAACGTGCTAAAAGGACACAGAGTAATAGAGCACAGATAATCCTGTTCTTAATTTTTTTTAAGAGACTTATTGAGGCTTATCGGTATATTAGTGTACCAGGTATATTTATCTTTTACTGATAGTAGAAGATTATTTTATAGACGAAAATTTGTAGTCAAAGTCATTTGCTCCTCTGCAATGTATAGAAATCTTTAAAATACTTTTATGTTATACTGGCTTTCACAAAAGGTTATCTGTTGAGTTTCATACGGCACTTTTTCTCAACAGGCCATTAACTTCGAAGTGCAAGTAGGATTTAAAACAATAATTCTTAAGTGCAAAAGTATTTCCTGCAAGTCTACTTGCAATTTTTTTTTTTCTATTTTTAACGTTTGTAATGAATAAACGCAAAAACTACTTGACTGTTTTCAAAAATTCTTTTACTATCACAATGCTATAATGGCCCTGAATAAACATAGACCCTATTACACTAGTGCAATGCAAACCCAGGTCACTAGTGCTTAATGAAATTAACTGATTATTTTATTTTTGTTAAATCAACTTTAATGAATACTTATATTTTCGTCTCTAAATTTACAAGTAGAATCATTGTCAGTGCTCTTTTATTTGAAATACGATCTCCAAAAAAACACTTGTACAGATAAAAGTAAATTTTAATAATATACTCATTAATATTGTGATCAGATAGTTTTGCATTTAAAACTGAGATTAATTTATTATTTTGTTTTATGCACAGCACAGTCAATTTTGATTAAGTATTTTTAATCAGTGTGATTTCTAATTGGTATGAAAATCTGATACATTTAACATTGTAATCTGTGGAAATAAATATATTATAATATATTATTGTAGTTTTATACAATTTGCTCCACTCTCTCACATTTTATGTTGTAAACTTTAGCGATATAGGGTAAACAGAATAAAATATGAATATATCTTAATCATCAATTTAAGTTCATGTAGAGACATTTTCATTCTAACTCGTCAATATTAAAAATGCTTTTAATCACCTTTTCTGTTTTGAAAAATTCAATATTTTCCATAAAATAAGTGTATTTAAAAATCAGGAGTGAACCAATCAAACCAATACAGGTTTAAATATGACGATGAAATCTATTATTTTTCTGAAATAAAATAGGTAGCTTTGCGAATGTTACAGTGATCTATGGTTTATGTAACATAGTGTTTTATGAAGGCGCACTGGGCGGAATGAGTAGCGAGTGGGCGGCTCACAGTCTAGCGCCGCGCCGTTCGGGCGCCACGCATCCATTTCCTCTTATTTTTTCGGCAATAAAAACACAATAAAATACCAATAGATCTGTTACATATTACAGTTATTAAAAAAACTATTTGTTTTTCTAAAAATAATTTTTAGTAAGCTCTAGTTCTTGTGACAACTCACTCAATAATATAACACTCAGGGCTCGTTTTACACGTTCCTGACAACTTACAGTTAGTTTGTTTAAAAAAAAATTGCCTTAAATTAGTTAATTTTAGCTTAGGAATAAACTAAACAAGAAATTTTACATTAATATTTTCAAAAAACTTTTTTTTTATATCACAAAGTTGGCAAACAAGCACACGGCCCGCCTGATGGTAAGCATCACCGTAGCCTATAGACGCTTGCAATACCGGGGGTATCACTCACGCGTTGCCAACTCTCCCAACCCCCCAAGTGGAACTCTGGAGGCCTTACTCACCGTAGGAACACAACATGGCCGAGACCAATGCTATTTGGCTACGATCTTCTGTAAGGTGGAGGTCCTTCCCCACACGGGCTGCTCCGATTTGAGCGGATCATCCGCTGTGCCCTACCTCTCTTTTTGTTTTCAAAAATATTTTCAAAAAGTAAAAAAAAACATCTCATAAATGAATGAAGGTATTTAATCAAAAATCGCGTTGAACCTAAAACTCCATTCTGAATATTTTTTATTCGGACATTCTTATTGAAACTGTCTTTGTAATTTGAGTTACACAGTTAGTTTAGAAAACGATTTTTAAAGTTAATGACACATTAGATTATGGCTGTCACTGTCCATTTAAAGAAGAAAAAAGAGATAGCTTGTGACTTTTTTTTATACCACTAAGGTGGCAAACAAGCATGCGACCGCCTGATGGTAGCAGTCACCGCAGCCTATGGACGTTTGCAATACCATGAGCATCACTAACGCGTTGCCGACCCTGTAAGAACCTCTTCACACTCTTTTTGAAGTACCCCATGCTGTAATCGACAGGGAAAGCATTGACATAGTTCAATCCACAACCTGAGGGTTCCGTGAAGAAAACTCCTTTGGAATCGCTTAGTACGGGACCGGTTTGGTTCCAGCGTTTGAGGATGAATTCCCTGTCGATGGCGATCGGTGCTATGATAGAAAGATGTCGTTACTTAATGTGGAATTAAAATGGAGTTAAGTACATAACTTAATACTTAATAATGTTGAATTGACTTGAAACATTCAGTATCTATAAATGACCTGAGTTAAATTCTCATATAGGTAGCCATCAAAGCCCGTAATTTAAACATGTCCTTTGAAGTTAGATTAAAACTGGTGGCGGACCCCCGTCCGCCGCGGACACCACAGACTAATAAAGCCGGTCCTTTCACAGGATTCCCATTATAATGAGTTTACTGAGCAACAAAAAATTTCACTTTTAATTAATATCACCGGAATTCTCTCTTTAAAATTATTAGTGCGGATTACTTAAACATTATTTAAAATATAATTTTTAGTAGACATATTTAATTAAATAAATATATAAATATTTTCTATACTTTTCGAATTTCTTAGATTTTTACGTCATAAGACAGAACAAGCAGCAAGCGGGTCACCTGATAGAAAGTACCGTTCCCGCCATATATTAAAATCAGCTACACCGAAGGCTCTACGAATACATTGCCATAGAAAGGAATTATTATATTTATGATACAAAAAACAAATTCTATGAAAATACTCAACGCAAATCAAATTACGAAAGTGCTTGTTACCAAACGTATCCCTAACTAATCCGTATTATAATTTATGAAATTAATATCTATATTGTTATTGTACCAAATACATCTCCCGCAAACCCACGAACATTAAGTAGCAGTTTGGTTTATAAAGATTTATTTAGGGCGGACGCGTCCCCCAGGCGCCGCCGGCTGCGTCACGGCGCCGCGCCGTCCCGACGGACAGACGTCGCGGCACCGATCTATCGATCTCTCGAGATGACGACACCATCGTCTGTCGCCCGTCGCCTGTCACTGTTCACACCCTTACACTCTTTAAGCAAAGCAAAATGTCCCAAAGTCATCTTCATCTCACAAGAAGTCCACTACCGGACAAAGTTTTATGTTTTCGTTTTTTTCTTGTAAATTTATTAATTTTTATCAAAATGAGTTATGTAAAACGTTAATGTCTTTTGGTACACCAAAAGAACTGAGGGCCTACTGACCTTATTGCCAGTTGAGTTGGTCCAAAAAGATACAAATTATGAATTAGGCTTTTTGGGTATAAAATAGTCAAACATAAACACGTTAAACACGAAAGTACTTTCCCAGCATTCAAGAAATATGATTTAATTTCGCTACTAATTGGCAGTCCCTGTGGCACAACGGGACACAAGGGTGGGCTCATTAAAATTTCATCTTATAGCTTAGGGGCTTGTATTCTCACCGCCAATTTACCACGTAATGTTACACTTTGGTGTTTGATCGACGGCTATTGTCGTCAGTTACATAAATAAACTAATTAGACGATATTTGAAAATTTTAACCTACATATAAGATAGGCCAATGCAATACTAAATCATTTTTTCTTTCTCGCCATAAGTTTTTTAAATGAAAATTATAATGATGATGACTATAAAATAATTAATACAACATTATAGTATTTTTTTAACATTGTTAAAATAAAGGAAGTTACATGATACAGAATCAGAACCAAAATTAATAGGGAACAAAAACTCGAGAACTAGTAAAGTTTATTATTATTTTAAATTTTGACATTATATAGTAAAATTTTTAGTTTAAAGTTATAGTGAAGTCTGTAATTAATGACAATAGCAATAATATGATTCTACTAGTGATAGATACTAGTTTCCTTTACGACCGATTTTTCCAGTTTTTGAATAAAATTGTGAAAGTATTGAAACACTCAATATTTGCGATGGAGGAGTCCTTTTATGTGGACAGGATATGACGTTACTGGGCATCCGGAAAAGGCGCAAATTGAGGAAATATTATTTACACCTGCGTGGACTTGCTATCAATATATAGTACAGCCACCCGACCCAGAAACTTAGTTAACACGATTTTACGCATACAACTTGCAACTTCAACAAAAATATTTTATTCTAAGGGCGGGTTTGGTACAATGTGCGGACTTAATGCATTGTCTACCAGTTAACCATTGGGAAGTGTAACTATACTAATATAGTTTTTGACTTTTTCTATTGTATGGTATTGCATACAATTTATAAGTTCTTATTAAAATGAAAATCTTATTAGAAAGAGAATCGACCGTTATACGACAAAGTACGCAAGTGTAAAAATGCTAAATACTTACAAAAGTGACATATTATGAAAAAAAATTTTTTTCATCTTTAGTGCAATCATAATTTCTGTCTGCGTAGCACCGAATTCTTTTATAATATAAAAAGGGTTTTATAAACACATTTTATGTCAAGGCTACATCAAGTTTTTGTCGTCTCTTTTTCTTCCATAAGACAGTATAAGATTTCAGTGTCATTTATTTTTAAAACGTTTTACAACTCAAGGTAAATACAGAGTGTTTTGTTAAGTTGGTGTAAAAAAGTATTTAGGGACATCTAAACATTTTTCCCCATTAAGAGAACGTGAAATAAAACAAAGTGAGCAAGAGCAATTAATTTAGGGGTTGCAGCGTCCTATGGACCAATCGGGTAATTGTCGCTGGCAATATTCAAATGACGGAAACAATTAACGTGAGTGCTGCATGCATATTTAGCCGGTGCCGCCCTGTACAATGGCAGACAAAATAAACGTGCTATGAAATGAAATATGATTTTATTCATTTCAGACACTAGGTCTTCAGGTATTCCAGCTATTTCTATGGAGTCGATTCTCCTGTCAATGTGTACTAATAAATGATTAGAGATTTAAATGAACATTCTCTAATTAATGTTTTTTTATGTTATACGGCAGACCAGGCAAGCGGGTCACCTGATGGAAAGTGGCCACCGCCGCCTATGGACATCAGCAATGAGTAATAATTATTAGAGATATAAATAAACAATATATTCTAAAACCAAGTATTGAAATCAAAAGCAAAATGGCCTCCAAAAAAATTTATAGCGAAGGCAAAAATATTGTGGCCATGTTTTGACGAAAGTGAGACTGCTCAAGCCTAGCAAATTCAAGGACAAAACAAACTAAGGCTGAAACTCAAACACATTACATAACTTAATATTTTGAAATTGAAAATATTAAATTATACATTTTGAATTGCTGTCTGAAGGAAAAAGGTGACGATTCGAAAGAGCTTGTATAAAAAAATTGACCTTTTAACTTTTTATTGAATATAAATGTTATAATAAATCGTCATAGTACCTATGCACTTATATCTCAAGTGCCATGAAATTAATAACCATCAGAGTACTTACAAAGATATAGTAAGCTAAATATTACGAGCTATAATTGACAGGATCCCCCTGTTAGCTCGTTCCAAATCTCTTTTGTGTACTGCGATAGCGGTACAAAGCCTGCTAATGTCTTTTAAGGACTTAGTGATTTAAACGGACTAAATAATGAACCGGCTACCCTTCCTCTCTCTCTACGCAATTTACGAGCTTAAACCTAAGGGTTCGCTCACATGTTTCCGTCTTTAGCTATCTACCTGAATATTTTATGCATTGACTACCATTTCATAATAATTTTATTTAGTAATGGTAATGAAAATTTACCTATTTGTAATTAATATTCTGAACTTTTTACGACAAATGATAATGTGTTTTTTTTTTCAGATACATAATGATTATCATGATAATTCAAAATTATTTACCAGTAGTTATTTACCATAGTAGCTAGTACCTTAACTACATCGAAACGTAATATTTCACATAATAAACATCGTTTTGAAATAAAATTCAGTACAGTTCACTAACGCCGTGGTCTACTAAAAATCCCGTCGGCCGTATACAACGTCAAGCCCTGTCACAATGATTCTTACAGCCATAGCACCAAGTTGCCCATATCAGGGACGCCTTAGCGCGGGGCGGTATGCGATAAGAAAGAACAAACATGACGCTACGAGATGTACTTAGCGGCAGCGCAAGCGATTTTGAATTATGTAATGGAGAGGAAAGAAATGTACGCGCTACCTCATGCGATGGCTGGCACAATAGAGTGGCGCGGCTCGCTACACGCCTTTACAATATACATCCGCTGTCCAGTACCCATAAATACAAGCAGGTATGGCTTACTTTTGGACCATCTTACTCTTGAATCTAATCGCAATTTTAATTTCGTAAAATTTCACTATGGAATTTGGAAAATTCTTTAAATTGTATACTCTAACTATTTAGTTAACGCTTTAATCAGATTTCATTTAGTTTAGTATTTAGTTGGCGCTAGTCTAGTCTGTAAGGAGTACCTAAAAGTAACAATCCAATGTCGATAGAGCAGAATAATTTCCAAGAGATAGGCCCCAGGGGGCTCTGTGTGAATTGTGTATAATTTAAAAAAAATACAAGAGACAATAGCCTAACACCTAACAGATAATAATAATACAAACGTTTCCAGTTCATGGGGATAATAAATTGTCATCTACACACAATAGAAGGCGTAACATAATAATATCTCATAACTAACATCTTCGCAGTCCATTGAGCTTTACTGACTGATGATCTATTAATATATTTTCATAATGATGTGTCACTAATGATAAGAAAATACTGGCACGTAAAATAAATAAAGAGACAAGAAAAAAAACTAGATTTATAAGGCAGTATGAAATATACGGTAAATCCCGAAAAGGAAAAGACAGTCCCGAGGAAAAAGAAACTCCGAAACAAAACGATATAGATAAAGAAAATCATGCAGTTTATTGAGTTTATCTCATTCAGATAAATGAATAGGGACTTTTTATAATGTAACGCGTACAAAGAGTTTTTAAAATTACTTTAAAATCTTTACATATTAAACGCTTTGTTCTGAAGGCAACGCACAGCCTAAACCGCTGATTGTAGAGACCTGAAACTTTGAAGGTGTGTTCTTCGTATGACGCTAGCATTCGATAACAAAGCATTTTCTGAAATTCCCACTGGAAATCAGGATACACGCAAAAGAAGTAAGCGCTGATTTCGCAAGTATTCCTTATCGACTTATTATTATTAATAATCGCAATGTTTTTTTTTAACAACAACGATATGTTACATTCAAACATATTATTATGTTTACGGTTTGGTAACAAATCTCAGCTGTGGTACAATCGGCAGTCGGTTCGCATGACGACACAAATCCGGATGATGTCTGTTTGTTATCAGCCCTGAGCAGTCGACTGAGCTGGTAGGGCTGCCGGCGAATAATCGCATTATTTATTGAGTTCACTCGATTTACGAAACCGATTATAGCCATACTGGCTTTATTAAAACATCGATATAATATAATCTTGAAGCTTATACCCAGTTATCATTAATCTCAAAATCTTATTTTTCAAAATATTATGATCATAGGTTTTTTTTTTCACTGGGTTTCTAACTTAGTACCTTTAGTTAGTAACTTAGTACAGTCAACAAAAGATATTGCTAATCATGGGAGTACTAAGAACAAAGATTTTTTATACCAATAAGCATCTATCTTTAACACCGATTTTAGATTTAATTTTATGTTAAATGTAGTAGGAAAGTGACAAAACAAGTTTTAGCTAAACCTTGGTTAATCTTTGTTTATTACTAGTAGGGCTTAGGTATAAGGCGTGATATTACACCTTCATATTTGACAATAATAATCTTGTACACAAAAAAATTCACGCACTCAAATCACTATATGATCATCATCATTATGATCTCAGCCACCAAAAAGTCCTGGAATATGCCTTCCCAAGCATTAGTTAAAAAAATATTTAACTAAATTTAGAACGAAATAAAATATTTTTTGAATGCGACAGTCATTCAGTAGCAATGTGTCCTATAAGTCGCGTGTTGCGTCCCTAAACTAAAAGTGCTCGTTAGACAGTCGAAGGTTCCCAGCCCCGCTACTTTATTTCTATTGCAACACGTATTACCCGCCTGTCAATATTATCTGTGATCGTTCTTTCCCGCTAAATTGCTTCGATTCTCAACGTCGCCTTGTTCCCACTATATTTTTGTTTGTTTTGTTGAATATTATTTTATCGATCTTCAACCAAAATAATAACTCTTATTAATCCTTACTTACAAACCCGAAAGTTGGTGTATGTTTGTTACTCTTTCATACAAAAACGACTGGACAGATTTGCTTGTAATTTGGTACGCAGGTAGTTTATAATATGGATAAATTAATAATAATAATATAATGCAAAATATTAAAATGCAAAAGGCAGCCATTCTCAATACCTGCAGAATAGTGAGAAAATTTCTGCAAATTGTCGAAAATCAAAATACTACATCGTGAATTGACACACTACACTACACGCCATACTTACTTGGTTTAACCCGTAAGTATGGTTAATACCAGCTAAATAGCTGAGAGAAAGAAAAAGAACTTGAATAATAATAATAATAAACGTTTATTTTTCTTCACAAAGGACTTATATCTATATACTTAATTCTAGGTTACATACAACCAATGTGCAGGCTATATTTAAACATATTTATAATAAACATTGTCCCATAATGTGTAATTAACATTCCGATCCGAGAGTAAAACCGCGGGCATTAATAAATATAAACTTCATGTCACAAGAGCATAGTCAGGCATCTTTTAAAAGAGAGTAATGTAACAAATGAATAAATGTATATAAAATAGTGTGAAGACGAGTTCTTTGCCCTACTTCGTATTTGCTTTTCCTATGTCTACTAACTTCGTACCTAAAAACCTCACGCATAAAAAAAAACCTATACTTTGATGAAGGTGTTTCTGAAAATTTTATAGAATTTCCATAGATATATATAATGTAATAGGTAATTATTTTTAAATAAATAGTAGTGGGTTTTAGTCGCGACTAATGTCCGATAATATTTTATTTGGCATGTTTTATTTGGCATGTTTATTTTAAATGATATGAAATAGTTGTCATTTTAAAAATATTTTAGCCAATGAAAGAGATGAGCAGGGCCGTAAATATGTACGAAGGTGGTGGTGGAAGGTATCTGCTTCTATCACGAAATTCCAACAGTTTCAGTGAATAAAGTGGAGGAGGCCCACTCTACCTAAGAAGTTGAGTTGTTAAATGTAAATAATTCGCAAACAGCTCATTGTATCGAAAAATAATCTTCCCATATCTGGAAGAATGTTTTTAAAGGACCTATCTAACGACAAGCGCGAAATAAAAAATCATTACAACTTTACAAGTAAGTACGGGATGCACCCTCAAAATATTTTTCAAGATTTTGTTCTACCAAAATGTTAACATAGTTAAATGTGTAAATATGCCAAATTACAGGTTTCTTGTATTAAGCGTCCAAGATCTAGATTGTGGACAGACGACAAAAACTAAAAGGGTTTCTACGGAACCCTAAAAAGACCCAATTTATATAAACGAAATGTAAGTGCCTACTATCATAAATATTGTAGTAGCATAGTATCATAAATATTGCTGAACTTACAAAAAGATTAATATTTTTTTTCTTGCTCTAAAAAATCCGTCGGCAATTCAAACATCTTGAATGATGTTATTTTGAATTTTAATGGTAATAATTTTAATGGTGGTATTGGAATTATTCCTACAATAACATACTACTTATCTTCTTCATATTATCTTCTTTAGATTTTATAAGAGAAAAGTAGAAGTTGGACTAACTATAAAAATAAATAGAAATCAAGTGTCTGTTGGTAATTTCAAACATATTTTTTATTTATTCATTTGTCATGAATTTACATTTATTGTACTACGATAAAAACTAGGTTTTTTGGTTTATCTGTTGCTTAGTTTCGGTCAAACTATAAATCCAAAACAAAAAGTTTAATTGTGAAATCTTATGCCATTTTCGTTTTCGAAACTTCCATGGCGCGACGGGAATAATGTTTAAATAGGAACAGACGGCATTATTAATGTTATTAAATAAAAAAATGATATTTTTAAAAGTAAATTGTCAGGTGACATTCTGGTGGGATTTAAAAATATTTTTGAAATAAAAATAGTAGTTAACTATAAAAACAATTGTATTTTTCTTTTTACTTTGTAATCGCACCGAGATTTCAGAAAAATATTAAAATTAATTGCTATCACTTACTTGAATAAAAGGGGTTTGTTGGCAAAGAGGCCGGAGGCTTTCTCCTTCGCCGCGTGTAGCCCCTGCATTGCGGAGCACTGGCTTCCCACATCAATTGCACTCAAATGTTGCTAACACCTGCAAAATTTTATGTACTTAATCTTCTATTCCAAATGGGAGATCAATGTTATTTTATTTGTATTTTTTTTAAAAGTGTATGAGTATGACGAAATATCTTGATGGAAAGTACCTAGTTTTAAATTATTGACTCGTTATTTAAACATTGAGAACACAAAAACAAAATTGTTCGTTTTAAAAATTATGTTTGGAATAAATTGTATTAAAATAAGTGCTATTAGACGTTAATTCATTGAATTCTAAAATAAAATCTTACTGTTACGTAAGCTCATTCATCTTTTTCTTGCGATCAATAATTTTCATGGATGCTTACATAACACATCTATACATAGGTAGGTATATATCTATATATAACATGGCGGTCCCCGCCCCAATAATTTTTATATAAACACATTTGAAAGCCAAATTTAGGTTTAAAATATATCTCAAAATGTAATAATCAAGAATGCATTCAAGAATTTCACATAATTATGATTAATTTCTAGTACTTACATTTTTTGATCTCCGGCGTAGCAGCTCTCTCGTAGCGTCTGTCGGTGTAGCAGCCGCCCCGCGCGCCTCTACGCCGCGCCGTAGCACACGGCTGCGCGAAGCCTGCGCTTCCATTGGTAGCCCGACTGCGGTCGTAGCAAAATACGAGCCAATACCAGCCGCTTCTGTAAATGGGCGTGGTTTTTCAGTTTTCAGAAAATTTTCAGAAGACCCAAAAGCTCGCTTGGCACAAACCCCAGCAATGCTTCTTCGCCCACTTTTAAGTAATGCTTTTTATGCGTTAATTTAGAGGCTTCCAAGCGACGATACAAAGCGAATAGTTAACGTTACTTTGGAATTAAATATTTTGTTTTTGTTAATTAAATCATTTAACGTTTATGATAAAAAACCTTGATAAACGTATTTCGAAATATCGGAATACTTGGTTATGTTTTTTTGTCACGTTTATAAGTTTTTATATGTTTGCATTGTTTTTATATAAACAGGTAATTTAAGAAAAACATATATCACACTAAACCGTTCGCATATGCAGAAATATCTAATTTATTTAAGACAACAGAATGATACGTTAGAACATATCATTCATCATTTATTTTTCATTATAAATGATGAAACGGGCGCATTTCACTTTTTCTAATGTGAAAACTATGTGACGGATAACTATATAGGTAATGCAGTCTTTCACGAATCTTTCCGAAGTGAAGTGAAGTTAAGAGGCAGACAAAGGAGAAGTAAAGACGAAGTAAGACGAAGAACCCACAGTCTAGTTTTCGCACAACTTCGCGAGATTGTAGACTCCGTATAACATTTTGCATCAAACTTAGTTGCAAATAAATTATTCTATCTATCTATCTATCGGTACAGTGCAAGCCCGTATACAACGTCGATATTATAATATCTCTCGAAGTAATATCAGCCCACTTCATTTCACGGACAGTGGATCCCGCAAATGAAGTTTACCGGTCCACCGAACGCGATCCTCAGATTTCCCCCTGAACAATCCAAATCCATATTTTTGAATGGATAGGGTATTTTGTGCTGTTAAAGCTATTTCAGAGCTCTTCATACGATATACAACAATCTTTATAAGTACACACTTTAGTCAAAATAGCGATCAATATACAACAATCTATATATTTATATTAACTGAAAAATTTGAAGTGCAATAGACCTCAGTTTCAGTACTATGATAGGTATTCTTAATCGATAAATTAGTGATTCAAAATGAAAACGTTTATTCAGAGAATAGATGTTCCCAGGCAAGTTTTTTTTGTCATATTATAGAGCATCTGCTGAGATACCCCTCGAAAACATAATAGATCAAGTCATAAAATCTGATTATGGCTTAGTAGCCGACGGCAGATAAAATCTGAAGAAAAAAATATATTTTACATTATATCATATTGTTTCAGAGTTATTATATGTATGTTTTAAATATTAGATCAATAGAAGCTAGGTACTTAATGTTACCTTAAACGATTAAAAATATTTTAAGTTTTATATATTTTTTCCACTGTTCATCTAAAATATTCAAGTGATAATATTTGAAAAAAATCTTTGAAAAAAATGCATTGAGATGCTTAATTGAAAAGGTAAGTTTGAATGGAATTTTTGCAAACGTCTGGCACAGTAACAAATTTTGCAAATAGTAGTATAGTATAGTAAATAGTAATAGTAGTATAGTGTATAGTAGGTACTTAATAGAAGGAGAGTTTTTTTTATTTAAAAGAGATAATATCTGAAAATATTTTTAAAAAATATTTTGGAAAGCTTAATTTCAAAGAAACAATTATTCTTTAAACATTACTCAGCCTGAACAAAATCATGAACGGACGATGAGAAACAACTGGCTTGTAAACACTATTATCCCTTACATTTAGTACACTACATAAAATAATAAACATACATGTTCATTCAATAAAAGATTTTTATATAAAAATAAGTTCTTTTGTGAATATTCGTAGCTCGTCACTCACGCATTTCATATCATTTCGCTGACTGGCTCGAAGCGTTTGAGCCTGAAAACCTGCCCCTCTGCCTGTCTGCCGAACTCTTATTATTAATGTTGCTTCATATAGTTGTATTATTTTACATAAATTAAAATTATTTATGTGGTCAAATTTATATTTTTGTAATTACAAGAAAGTACTAATTAGAAACTGCACAACCACATTATGACTTTTTAAATAATAAATTTATTCACTAGATACGGGAACAACAAATTACAGTTCTTTAAAAATTTAAATAAAAACTAAACTAACAATGAAAAAAATATAAATACTGATGACTTTATTTATAGTTATTTTATGATAATAAATACGTCAGCTTTAAGTGAACTATTTCTCTATTCTAAACCCAGTAATTTATTAGTCATCGTCAGCATTGAATACTACTCGTTCTACAATAAAATATTATCTATACGAATAGGAATGACAGGAAGAAGTGACAATTATTACTATTTGGAGACTTGTTGTTCAAATTTGAGTTCTCATTTTGTCATTTGTGATACAGATAATTAGTTTTAGACCAAAATTACCACCCCTACAACT
Source organism: Endotricha flammealis (assembly GCA_905163395.2). Taxonomy (NCBI): domain Eukaryota; kingdom Metazoa; phylum Arthropoda; class Insecta; order Lepidoptera; family Pyralidae; genus Endotricha; species Endotricha flammealis. The sequence goes on from LR990865.1 coordinate 9,501,041, forward strand.
ACAGATAAAAAAGAAGGAAAACTTTGGATTGCAAGAAGGAAGATTTGAGGATGATGGGAAGGATCATTAACTGGAGAAGGACAGCCAAGCTGCGTGATAAATGGAGGGAGGCTGTCGAAGAGGCCAAGACCTACAAAGGGTTATTAGCGCCATCAGAAGTAAAGCTCATCAATATCCCAGGGGAAAAACAGGATAAAGATAATAGAGAAACAGTACAATAGATTTTTTTAAATGCATTTTTAAAGTTAATGACACATTAAAATTATAGCTGTCAGTTGTCAAACTAAAGATGAAAAAGAACCCGTCAAGTACACGGGCCAGGCACAATGTAGGGTTCCTTATTTGCTACGCTTGGATTGCTTGCAGATGAGTACAATGCCATATTCTATGACATTTGTACGTTTTCGCCAAAGAAATTTGACGTCATAAGTTCGTCGGCTATTACTCGGTAACTAGTAGAGCCTACTCTACTTAACCCTTATAGTTTTCCTTATAGGTTCACTATAAGGACTACTACAATGACTTTTCGAATTTCTAAACACAAGATTTTCGGAGATAGATGGAGGGGGGGGCCACCGTGCAAAACGAAAAATGTACCTAAATAATTCCCAAACGGATCATTGTATCGGAAAATGATCTTTTGACGCCCATATTTTTAAGAGACCTATCTAACGATACCAAATAGCATGGAGTCGACGCGAAAAAAAAACATTCCCACTTAACACATAGGGAAGGCATCCCAAAAGAAATATTTTTCATAATTTTGTTCCAGCACTTTGTTAGCATTGTTAATATGTGTATACATACCAAATTACAGGTTTCTAGAATTAAACGTCTGTCTAGGCGCTAGACCGCTCACGGCCAGATGGACATGGCAAAACTGTAGTATTACGGAACCCTAAGAAATTAGATAACTTGAGATAAATCTAAACCTTAAAAGGTGGAATAAAAATTAAAATGTTTTCAAAAAAAAAAAGCTGTCAAACTTAAATTAAGTAATTTGTATAAATACGAAAAATATTAAACGTAGTCGATTTAAATGACAAAGTTGGAATTGATATGAATGTAACAGTAGAAATCATGCCGAATTATGGCAACCACGAGTATATCAAATTCCTGTCTATAAAAGTAATATGTTAATGCTTCGTTTGTCTGACAAACTTCATCAGTATCCCTCCGGGCATTGATTTATTCTTTTATAAGCCGTAACGCTAAATAGGGGTGCGATGCGAACCGGTTAAAATCCTCTAAAACCGCTGAATGTGCAACTTGCACATTACAAATCACACCCGCTGCTACCGCTGTGGGGTTTCTGTTACATTCTATGCTATGTTTATGTGTTGTAATGTTCTATCTATTCTACTATTTTGAAGAGAAAATGAAATATTTGGGAGTTCTCGAAAATAAAATTAAAAATTAATCATATTAATATTAGTAGGCGAAAGTTAGTGTAAATGTTTGTTACTTCTTCACGCTCAAATGGCTGGGCCATTTTTTTTAAAGATTATTTTACTTTTTAAGATATTTGGTACGTAGGTAGCTGATACCTTGGATTAACACATAGGGTACTTTTTATCCCGAAAAGTAGGTACGCGATTAACGTAGGATTTGGTAAAAAGTCTGATGGGCAATGGCGTTTTCTAAAGTGGATGGCGCTGCTACATACACGCAAACGGAGTTGCACGGGTTCCGCTAGTATTTTATAAACGTGGAATTGAGTATACATATTTTGGTTGGTTATTCCTTCGCGGTTTGAGTATGCAGCTGATCAATAATACAATTTGTACAAATATTGTCTGGGGTACAGAGAAGGAAGTATTTTTTTCTCCACTTTTGAAATTATCTCATTCCGATGAAAAAAAAAGAGATAATTTCTTTTACTACATGTCACTGCAGGACTGCAATCGCCATTCCTTACTTTCGACATATTTCGGCCAACAGATGGCTTGTTTTTCTCAAATTAATATCAATCTATATCTACCGCGAGCAAAAACTAATTTATTAGTAATTATCATTCGAAGTTTACCGACATCATGATAAATCAAAATAAAAGATCATGTTAAAGCATCGATTAGAAACTAAGCTGGATTCTGAGTACCGGCGACCACTTAGCAGCGAGAGGTGAGCGACCACTCGCTCCTGCACACTCAGCTCTTATCGACTTTCATCGCTCTTGTTCACTTCAGGAGGCATGCCACTTAAACACAATACTAAGTGCGTCCTTTGAACGCCTATTTACCAATACTTCGAAACCGATACAAAAATTAATTGTCCAACATTCGTCCATTAATTACCTATACTTTTTTTTAAATTCCATTTTCAGACGTATAATATAAAAAATATGTACCTAATTGTAGGAAGGAAAGAAATTTCTAAAAACTTTCGGTATTTCTTTGTTTAGTGATTATTATTTTATTCTAATAAAAATACTTCCACATGTTTAAATAGTAGATTTTACAACAAGTGCACAAAACGAATCATTTCTATCCAAGACTTTTCTAGCAATAGTAGCTGATAGTAATGTCGAGGATAAAAATGGTTTTGTGGACGAGTTATAAACTCTGCTTTTCACTTCGATTGCGAGGAAATAAATTAATAAACGCACGAAAAAACAAGACCGGTTTCCAGCTGCTTTTTTTTTTTAATTTTACGACATTGATATTAAGGGTATCAATATTAGGCTTGGGCTGCAGACCTATACAGCATACTGTTAAATTAATTTTGTAATAAAATAATTTTCTTAAATTAATTAAATAACCTACTGTACTTTAATTTAAATTTTAATATCCTATATGACTTAAAAAACACATAAGGCAAATAAATTAAAGTAAATATTATAAAATAACAAATTCTATCTCTGAACTTTTTATTGTGTTTGGCTGTATGGCTCATTTCCTTTGCCTTAATATAGATACATTTATGAGTAGATACGTTTTTGCCCTTGTGCACAAAATTCGATTTTGTGCAGCCTATATCCTGCGCAAATAAGCATTTTCTGAGCATGAGAAGTAAAAAAGACTTTTACTTAAATACGGAAAGCGAAATAATTCCACTTTCTCAATGAGAGTAAATAGAATTTTGGATCGGAATAGAGCAATTTATAACATAGGATATCTCGACCTGAAAAGTCAGACCAACCTTTCACAGTACATAAATAGATGAATGAGAAGATCCGAAAGACCAATTCCTCTACTTGCTCCTCTTTATTTCGCTATTCCCCTTTTATGCACTTGCTTGGGCTATTTGATTAAGACAAGAAATATTTACCAGTTATTTATTTAAAGAGACTCCATACTGACAAATTATGTGAAGCCAATATACAATGAGTTCGACTACTTTTAAAATGACGTGAAAAAATGTCGTTAAATGTAAATTTTTATGTTTCCAATAATTAAAAAGAGAAAATTTGCATATTTTTTAGTGTGCTTTTCCCCATTTTCAGTTGCGTAAGTATGTTGTCAAAAATCGCATTTAATGTAGCGACACCTCATGACTCCACCGAGCTCACCTTTTTCCACACGATTGAACATCACCACAGCTACCTGGGGGGACAGCCCTCTCTTTCTAGCAACCGGTGAGTGAGGCAATCAATCTGTCCCTTTCTACATTCTATTTATGACTTATTAACTTCTCTGAGGTATCATGGCAACCTCTCCCGTCTCGCGAATTTAATATAGAAAATTGTGAACTCAACTGTTAAGACTTTGTTACTAACTCTTTAATATTATTAATTTACCGTGAATTTAATATTGTATATGAACTTGATAATTCAATTATAAGTTCCCTTATCTTTAATAAAAAAATCCTTATCGTTAATAAAAAAAAGGACGGGTTGCACTCCGGGAGTGCCGGCAGAAGTGAAAACTTAGACATCAACGTTGTGCTTTTTGAATATTTTGGAATGGTTAGGGTTATGGTAATCTTACTCTTTTTCCATCAGGCTACGGATCTAACGCGAGTTTAACATTTTTTACCCATCTAAAGAAAGTGCCAAGCGCCGCTAAAGAAGTTTTCACTTCAAAAATTTTATGACAGGCAATAGAGATAGAACCAATTTATAGAACTCTTGAATTTCTGCACTTTCCAATTTTTGAGTCATTGAGAATTCAGCACTTGTGTTTTATGTTTAAAAAAAAATATGAAAAAGAATAATCAATATAAACCTCATTCCATTTATATTTATTTGCTTTTATACATTTCTACTACTTTATTTACCATATGTTATATTTATTTTTTATGGAAAAGATTTCTCATTACATAACACATATTACACACCGTTTGAGAATCTCTTTTGAAGTCGGTTAAAAAGAACTCATCTAACTACGACTCCATATTAATTGACTCTATTAATCGATTTTGACTGATTATCAAACCCATTTCCACGTATCTGTTCTATTCAGTTACATAAAAAGTGAAACATATATCTATATGTATCAGAATGCGGCTTCATATTCTGTAGCAGCACGTTCAGGAGTGTAGGCAGCGATTCCCCGACGCAAACTCCCAACGATATTGAACTGGGATATCGTTGTTTGCCAACCGATCGCTCCTCAGGGACGCCACTCGGCCAGTTTTCTTACAATGCAATAAAATTTACCTTCCCCTCCGATACTTATTGAAAATGTATTGCAACAGATTTTTGTTTTATAGTATTTTATTGGTGAAATGTTTTCAATTGATATAATCACTAAATCGTTGCCACAAACTTTAGTGATAAACTAGTCGATAAAGAAGTCATATTTGATTGGCCTGGTGGGTCGAGTGACTAGCTTAGATTCGAAAGAGCTTGTAATATTCCTAATAAATAAATAAATAAATATGAATAAAAATATTTTACTTTTACTTTAGCAATGGCTACTTTATCGCACGCACTGTGCATTGTGTGCATATGGTGTGCTTGTCTTTGTCTGTTTTCTATATATAATAAGTATTTATTTACAAAAAAATCCGTACATTTATCAGCAATCTGGTACCCATAGTACCACCAGCTTTGCTAAGTTTGAGACTAATTGACGTTGTGTGATTCTTCCAAGAATATTTATTTATTCAGATTTTTAATTAAAAAGTGACTAAATAGATGCGTTTCACTTATGTGACAAATTCATTGGGATTAAGGTGGCTTTTCACAGCGGGATATAAAACTATAATCGAGTGTCTTGCCGAGTTGTAAAAAATTCAATTAGAGTAAACTATGGTGAGCAAATGCATTTATATCTTAAAATGGAATAATTACAGTAAAATATCAGCTTTACTCCATAAACTAGTAGCTTTATAGCTTAACAATAATAAAAGATCTTTAAGATTATGGCTTTTCTAGTAAATGTTTCGAATATATTACTTGAAGCTATTTGGCCATCATTTTTTTTATTTTGTTTTAAATTATATATACTTACTTAAATAAATTGTTAGCTGAGTCTCGGTTTTTAATCTGCCGTTTTTATGTATAATTATATGAAATTTTCGTCATCATCTCAGCCATAAGAAGTCTACACATATACTACACACGTTTGAACATAGGCTTCACCCAATCATTTAATGAAATGTTAGACGACTTTGTGGTTTATTAAGTATCTTAATATCACAAAAAAATCTAGTGCATCATAAACCAAAATGCGTCAGAGCCAATCCTATGAATATTCAACATTACACTCCCAGACAATATCGATCAATACTACCCATGTACATATACATTATGTGTATATGATATTCAGTGTATGTGTGAGTATATATATATCGTATATTACAATAACTGTCCCTCTGTGTTAATCAATCGGCAGGTAGAAGCGGGCGGCGCCCAATGAAGCTCCGCCCTCTACTGTCTACCTCGTACTGCCTCAAATTGAATAAATTAACAAAATTTAATAACTCTCTATTAAGCTTTTGCTGATACAAACTACTCCTGACGTGAATGTTTTCGAGGGTGGATCGCATATTGAATTAATATCCCGGCATTTAGGGGGTGGACTTTTACAATGATTTCTGTTACAATCTGAGGAAAAAACTACGTTTTTAGAATGAGAATGTGCATATAGCATCAGTCTATATACATAAATGTTGTTAAATTAATTAATTAGAGTACATTCATTCATTATCCCCCCCCCCCCCCTTTATCTCAGAACCTGTTATGTTTAAAAATTTGAAAAATATCATGGTAGTGATCCATAATAGTGAACCTAAAAGGAAAACTAAAAAATAGGCTTTACTAGTTACCGACGAACTTAAACAAAAACATAGAATATGACAGACAGAGTTTTTATCACCTTATTTTGCATAGTTTTTGTTATAAATCATATTAAATTGAAAAATCATAATTGCTTCTTTGTAAAACTTTCTATACAATTCTATTTTCTATAAAAAGAATAATAAATATAAAATTATCATGATAAGTATACCGCAACAATTTTCTTTGACTGCCCGGTGACGCAGTTGGCATTGACTCGTGTGTAGCAGAGGGCGCGCGTTCGATATCCGCACGGGGCAAACATTTATATTATTATTTGTCTTGAGTATAAGAGTTTTCTGTGTTATTATACAGAAAATATTTTTTTTATAATTTATAATAATATTTCCGTTAGACAATGTAAACAAGGAATGTAAGAATACTTTTATTTCTAAAAAATATAGCCTATTTTAAATTTTCTTATTATCTTGATGACACTACGCTACTTATATATAATCTTTGTCCAAATTGAACAAATGGAAAATTTCGAAGTAAAAACACATGAGAGCTATGTAAGTAGATTTGTTCTCTATGTGGGGTAACCCTTAGTAGGGGTAAGTTATTTTGTGTAACAAGTAAATATACAAAAATGTATGTATACTCTGCTATAAAATATTATACCTACTTGTATTACAAAAACTAGTAAATATTGTAAAATATAGAAGGAGAGCCAAACATAATCCTTAAAAAGATAGCATACTAGAAACTTTTCTATTTTCCGTTTTTTTTTAAAATAATGATAGTACTCACCACTGAGTTTGTCCTTGCGATGATTTCATCTATATTACGTTAAGTATATTATAAATAGACACATATACTAATAGAGATATTTTATTATATTAATTTACAAAATGATATTTGTTTGATATGTTTTGTATTGATATTCTTTAGAGTGGTTGATGTATTCAATACAATTTACTCTAAATTCAATACGATATTATTTTTAAATTCATATTAATTGTTCACGACTTAAGGGGTTTAACCCCGGGTACATCACTATTAAGGATTTTTTCAAAAAGTTTTATGACAGTTGGTTAATATGATGGTGTTGTTGTTTTTTGTTTACTTCCCGAAATCACCCTTAAGAGTGATGCGCCCCGGGCGGGAGCGCCACGTGACTGCCGGCTTCAGCGAACCTTTGTGTTTACATCTGCCCCCGTCCCACTCGCCCTCGCCCACCCCCGCCAGTTTTCATCCCCACTCAAATTTTCTAGTAGACGAAAATCTTTTTCTCTTATAAGTAATATTTATTATAAGTATAACCTCATGAATTTCAAACCAGCGATGTCAGTTGATAAATTAATGTGAAAACTTCAGAATAATTTATACAGCAGTATAAATATTTCACTCAAAACAGAAATGACTCTGCATCAGACTCATATTATTTGGCCTAATATAAATCTTAAGTCTAAGACGATGTCTAATTCATTCAGGTGATTCCTTTTTTTCTTGTTATACGGCAGGTAAACAAGTAATCGGTGCCGCCTCATGAAAAGTGATTTCCGCCGCCGCCGATGAACATTGGTAAGGAAGAAGGTAAAGGGGATAGGAAAGGAGATTCTTTTCGGAAGTGAAAAAAAAAAACATAATAATGACTAATGCCCGGTTTCAACAACGCGTTACACCACCCTAGCGTTAGGATATAACTTAACTGGACAAAGGACAAGGACATTTTAGGAATTTTTGGTGAAAATGGGCACAAGTATTTTGCTACTGTTTATAAAAATAATAAAAAAATCATTTTATCCCGCGAACTACAGTTTAAATAAATACTACGCTTACAACAAATGAGCCACCGCGCTGTTCTAATCATTGAAAACTTTTAAAAATTAAGAATGCAATTAAGACCAACTTGAACGGATATTAAATGCGACTCTGCATATATAAAATGGTATAGTACTGTTATTGGAAAATTCGCAGTTGGAGTGGAAACAGAGATAAGAAGCTTTGCGCCATAAAAACAGAACCGTTTACGAAGGGAGCTTCCAGTGTGCCGCAAATAACCGTACCCTATAAATCTTGATCTTTGGCCATTATACTACCTCTAAAACTTAATTGAAACGTAGGTTTGGTGTAGTTTTTAACAATTAAACTCTATCCGTTTTATTAAAATTAAAGGTCAGCGTAGGTTTAACTAAGACTTGTTTTGTCACTTTTCCACTTCATTTCATTCAAGAAGGACATTGACAAAGCAAGTTTTTGTTCATCCTCGGTTTTTCTTTTTTTAATAAACGGTATATTAATTTGGTTCTTATATTCTATATTTTCTTATTTATAACTCAATCCTACAGACAATGAAAAGACAGTACACTCATATACACTGGGGGTCAAAAATAAGTAGTACAGTTTTAAAATTGCAATTACTCTTAAACTATAGAAGTTAGAGTTTTGAAATAAAAATCAATCTATAAAAGACGATATTATGCATGAAGTTTTTAATAAATGAAATGAAATTGTCTTTTAACTTTTTTTTTATTTCAAAGGTCTAGCTTCTGTAGTTTAGGAGATATTGCAATCTTAAAACTGTACTGCTTATTTTTGATGCCCATTGTATTTATGTATCTTTGGAGACACAGAGTTTTGTATTATTTCACTAAATTAACTTCGATCCTTCTCTCACTTTAAAGTTTCAGAGAACTCAATAAAAATATTGCTTTCACATGGCCAAGAAAAAAACATTTTTGGACATACGCATATTATTTGTGCAATGCTCCATCCTCAAATCCCTTCTTTTTAGCCTTTACATCACTGAAACCTAGGTGTAAAATGTCATTCATTCGGCACCTTACATTTGAGAAATTTTAACGACAATAAAGCAACGTGTCTGACTAATGGATTTAAACCATTAAATAGACCCGTACAGATAATGTCACGATTACTGTCACGCGAACACAGGTTACACAGTTGTAATTATGATTTTGTCAATATATAGTGCATTTACACGTATAGATTTTATTACAAAAGACATGATTATTCTTCATCATTTTCACAAACTGTTTATGCTTTATAGATTTTTTATTTAACCAAACAAGTTGACTCTACCCTACCTGATGTTGAGCAATAGTGGAATCTAGAAGTAAGACCCATCGATATATATGTTTACCATGATTGTATTAGCCTTTAAAGTGGAGTATGGTATTATTATAAGTACTAGTAAAATACTCGCAACTTCGTTTGCGTATATCTCGCTTTCCCGTGGGAATTTAGAAAAATCCTTTCTTAGTACAAACCTAGACGTCGTAAGGAACCTACATTCCAAATTTGGAATCTCTAGACCCAGCGGTTTGGGCTGTGCGTTGATATATAGTTAAATCAGGACTTTGAATTTTATATTATTTAGATTTCAACACAAAAGTGTTTTTTTTTTGTAATTAGTTGTATACTGATTTTATGTTTAAAGGCGTGTACGCACGACCGAACACGAACATGGTGAACATCGAACACGAACACTTTGTTCGCACGTGCGTACCACTAACGAACATCAAACAATTTGTTCGTCAAAAGTGTTCGTGTCGATCCAATTTGGTTGTTCTGTGTGGACGATGTTCTCAGCACGACCGAGCAAGAACATTGTTAACACGAACATCGAACCAAAAGAGTAAGGCTTGGTAGCCTCTTTTGTTCGACACCATGTTCTTTGTTCGGTCGTGAGTGGTTGCGCGCGAACACAAGTACAACTATGTTTGTAGGTGTTCATGTTCGCTTTGCTAATTTACGTCCATACGTGCGAACCACATGTTCCATGTTCGTGTTCGATGTTCACCATGTTCGTGTTCGGTCGTGCGTACACGCCTTATGTCAACAGTCTCTAAAAAAGTACTATTACCTACTAGTACTACGTTTAAGGTACACAACCCTGCCTAAAAACTAACACTAATTTAAAAAATAAAAAGACAGGGTCTTTTTTTTTTAAATCAGTTTTAGTTTTGTTTTAGTTTAATTATTAATGTTAGTTTAGTCTTTAGTTGAATTTTTTAAAGAACTGTTATTTTGCATGTTGTGAATAAATCATTTAGAATATACCTACTACGTAAGATTTTTTATAAACAAAAATTATTTCTTGCGGAAGCTCACTTTTACTAATGAAATTTCGGCACAGTTCCACCTCAATAGAATTTGATTACGCAAACGACCGCAACCCTTTTTTGTTATTTCATTTCAAGCACCCAAACAAATCATTACAAATTATATTATCTTAATGAAAGTATTATATTTACGGATCAAAATAATCTATTCACCTCCCTTTTCTTAATGATAAAGTGTATTTTATCTAAAAAGTGTTAGTTTTAAATGTTAGAAATCCGTACGAATGGCCCTAAACCCTGTTTTTCTTAACTTGACCCATATAGTAAACAATCTTAGGACGTCTTTTTAACGAAAATAGGTAACGACGACCTCCATGGCGTAATGGTTACCATGCCAGACCGCCACCCAGGAGGTCCTGGGTTCGAATCCGGGTCGGGTCATGATGAAAAACTAACTTTTTCTGATTGGCCTCAGGTCTTGGATGTTTATCTATATATGTATTTGTTATAAAATATAGTACCGTTGAGTTAGTATCCCATAACACAAGTTTCGAACTTACTTTGGTGTTAGCTCAATCTGTGTGATTTGTCCCTATATATTTTTTTATATATTTATATTTAGTATTCTGTCGATTTTTCGATTTTACACATGGATAATTGAATAAAAAGACACGCTAAGATTGTTTACTATATGGGTCAAGTTAAGAAAAACAGGCTATAGTTGTAATAATGTGTATGTGTGTAATGTAGATTTATGTCATAGTGAGTGAATGTAAATTCTAATATGAGAAGTAAAGTTTTAACCTTATAGATAAGAATAAGTTTAAAGATAGAAATATTAGTTATTAGCTTTTTGCCCGCGACTTCTTCCGCGTGAAGTACCGCACCAGTTCCCGTGGGAACCACATTGAATTTCGGGAAAAGCTATAGCCTATGTCACTCCCTGATAATGTAGCTTTCTACTGGTGAAATAATTTTTGAAATCGGTCCAGGAGTTTCGGAGTCTATTCAATGCAAACAAACAAACCAACAAACAAACAAACAATCAAATCTTTCCTCTTAATATTAGTATAGAAGTATTAGATTTACCAAAAAAGAAAAGCGTAAAAATTCACTTGTAGGAAAATATTGTAAGTAGGACAAAAATATCGGAAAAAACAGCTTTTTTTTTAAATTGCCTCTGCAATTAGGAACCCAAGTCTACCTATCCGTATCAGCAAAAAGACTTCCACTTATAAAAAGTATACTATTGTAAAAATATTTCACATTATTTTTACCTTTGAAAAGTCTTAAGAACACCATTTATTTTAATAGTAGTTATAGTTAGAAGCTTTAAAACGATTTTGTACATAAAAGCACTATTCAAAAGTGCCAATTAGTAGAGCTTACAATATAAGCAGCTTACAGTCAGCAATTAGACATAAGTCGCTTTGATTGGTAGCACAGGTACATAAAGCACATAGACGGTAAAAGATTTTATTTTTACTTTGTTTTGGCAACAGAGTAATAACACAAAAAGTCATCATTTTGCAATAATGAGTCATCTCACCACCAACCGATGTCGTCTCACTGCTGAATACATATGAGTGTCATTTAAAAAACAAATTGCATCGAAATATGATCTTCCCTCACCGCGCGCGAAAAAAAAAATACCACTTTGTTATCATATCAACCCACAATCATCCCACTGCAGGGATACGGGTCTCCCTTCAATCGAAGGTGATTAGAGCGTACTCTGCCACGCTGCTCCAAACCCTAAAAGCCATACCTTTAACTGTGAATACTATAGTGAAAAAATATGAATACAAAATATTGGAAATATTGAAAACCCTACGTTACAAATATGAGTTTAATAACTACGCCTACATCCAAACATCGATAAACAGCCCGGGGACAAATTATTAATGCGAGCTGGCATTCATCACCATGGCATTGAGACCGAATGAATGCTACCCGAAAATAATCTCCGCGGGGTTCTGTGATTCTGCGGAAAATACTGAATGCATTGACCAACTATTCATTGGTATATTTTTCATATTCAATAATTATTTTATTATTTCAGTAAGCTACATGAGCGTTCATAAAAGAATAATATTTTTATTGAGTTCTGTAAATAGAATGCACTCAAGCTCAAATTCTCCCAACACATATTATTCTACTAATATTATAAAGGCAAAAGTTGTGTGTATATTTGTTACTTCTTCACGCTTAAAATGGCCAGGTCAATATTTATGATATTCGGTAAGTAGGTAGCTGATACCCTGGATTAACACATAGGGTACTTTTTATTCTGAAAAGTGCGCGATTCCCGTAAGATTTGATCAAAAGACTGATATAGATGGAGCTGCTGTGCATTAATAAATACACGCAGACGAAGTTGCTCGTCTGTCCTGTCTCTCTGTCCCTGTCCCTATGTATGCTTAGATCTGTAAAACTATGCAACGGATTTTGTAATAGATAGAATGCTTCAAGAGGAAGGTTTTTATATATAATAAATTCAAAAATCCCACAGGAAAGCGTAAACTAAGTTGCAGAAAAGCGTAAAATAAGTAGCGTAACTTAATAATTCGGATTAGAAAATAGTTGTTGATCTCTGACTAAATGGCTTGAGGGTCTGTGCGGCTCGGGTTGAGCTGTCGGGCTGGGGCCGCGGGCGGTCTGGCGGGCTGGCGGGCTGCGGGGCGGAACAACGGCCTCGTTACGCTACTTCCGGCGGATGTCACCTCGTGACGCATTGTCATCGCCTCCGTCTCCGGGGGTGGACAATGTTTTTATTTTCATTACAAATATTAATAAGAACATATAAATTGTCGTAACAAAAAAAAATCGCAAAAATACTTCTTAACTAGGTAAATATTTGGCACTTTTTTTGTAAAAAGACCTAATAAAAAGCTATTTTTAGAAATGAAATTCATTACATCATTCCATTAATATTATGTATTATTCTTATTATCAACATATAAATCTGAAATCTCGAAAAATCCCCACAGTATTGACTAGATAATAGATATACTCTTTCTTTAAAACTATTTTCACTCAAATGGTTTTGATCCAATACCTAAAATGCCATGAAAAAAGGTCAAAAATTGTTGTGATAATAATAGATTACTTTTTATGGTATGCTATATAATCTTTTACGTGTCAAACTATCCTGGGAAAATCATTTACCGACCCCAGAAAATAATCATGATACTTACAAAATAATTACCGTTTTCCAAAGCATCAGGAGGCAGCTGTCACAGTAGAGATGGGAAAGTAATAATGTCGATGTAACTGAGGTGTCTTTTCGGTCCGAGCCCCTCGGGAAATCACGGTAATCCGCCGCGTCGACAACGCGCCCGCTAAATCTCTCTTGAACGACATAGTGATGTCACTTTGTCGATAACTACGTGGTAACGCTGTCTAAAAATCAAACAATAATAATAAATGAAGTAGACCCAAGAAAAACTATATTGGTTTTCAGATTAACTTTGTGTAAATTGTTAGTAAATATTTTAACCGACTTCAATAAAGAAGGAGGTTCTCAATTCGTCTGTATTTTTTTTTATGTTTGTTATATTAGAACTTCCGACTGGGTGAACCGATTATGATGATTATTTTTTTATTTGAAAGCTGGTGCTTCCCGTATGGTATTTAATTTGATTCCATTCTGACAATAGCATCCATAACAAATTGAAGTGGTTTTTTTTGTTAAAATTTTATTATTTTTACAAGTTTCACAATAAAATAACGATAAAATAATATAATAAAATTATGAATAAAAAACAACTGCTTCTATTTTACTTTCTAAATTAATAGTTTACAAAATATTGTGATATTCTTGATATTAATTAATAGATTATTTAATTATAAGTAGTTAAAGTGCATTACAAATCAATTTTTGATTTTATTTTATACTAGCTTTTCCCCGTTAATTTTATGACATAGATCTCGTTTGACAACAAAACAACCCATAGCGTGACTTGTGGCGCCATCTGTTGGCCGATACAGCGCCCTCTATAGTAGAAAAAATATTTTTCCATTGGAACGACATACTTTCACGGGATAAAAAGTAGCCTATGTTATGGTCTGTACCCCTAACAATATGTATGCAAATTTTCATAATGATCGGCTGCTTAGTCAAGCCGTGAAGGAATAACAACAGGATAAGTATGTCGTGAACATATTTTATAAGTATTAAGAGATATTAAGAAAAAAAATGCTATTAATTCTAATTTAAATGGTGTTCAATTCATATTACAAGATATCGATTATCGATAAACCCACATCCCTATCTAAACCGCAGCTGAATCCAGTGCTTCCCGTGAATGGACTCTGATGAATCATGCTCGCTCGCATGGAACGATACAATGTGCAGTGCATTAAATCTCCACACGGTATACCGTAAAACTCACAAAGAAGGGTTTAAAAGAGATATACAGTATATGAGACACTGAGAGAGACTTGAGACTTTACGGTAAAATGGTTATACTTCAAAAGTATTAACAATAAATAATTATGATTTTACCAACTCTAGCACAATAAAGATGAACAGTTTCCTTTTCTTGTGTTAATGAGCTAATCTCTAGAACATCAGTATTGAAACATTTTTGCATTTAAAATTTATTGAAAAAGTCTGACTTTAGTCTGTCAAGCAAATGAAGAGCAAACATACACTGGGCGTCAAAAATAAGTAGTACAGTTTTAAAATTGCAATTACTCTTAAACTATAGAAGTTAGAGATTTGAAATAAAAGTCATTTTATAGCAAATTTAACAAAGTTTTCTAAAAATAATATTTTATTTAGCATTAGTAAAGTTTTACACTGAAAATTAAGAAAAAACTAAAAAGCTAACCATTTTGAAGTAACTATCAAGAACTTAATTTTTAAGTTTTGGGCCTTGTTCCCACTTTAGTAACTTGTGTTGCCGCCTCGGGCTCTGATGACATCTTCGAGCCGGTTTGGCATGCTGAACACTAAGTTTCGGAGGCGGTGTTAGGGAATATTCACCCATTCTTCTATCAGGGCCTGTTTTAGAGCCCTGAGGGTGGCGGGGGGTGGTCTGCGTCTTCTGACTAGCCTCCCAAGCTCATCCCAAGTGTGTTCAATCGGGTTAAGATCTGGGCTTCTTGATGGCCAAGCCATCAAGCTGATGCCAACCTCCTGAATGTACTCTTGTACGAGGTGAGCGGTGTGTGGCCGGGCGTTATCATGCATTAGTATCGCTCCATCACCCATATTTACTAAATATGGCCCTGCATACTCGATAAGGATCTCTAATGCATATCTTTCACCAGTCAGACTGCCATTTTCTGTGACCACTAGCTCTGTGCGACCCTCTGAAGAGATGCCAGGCCATACGTGTACAGAGCCCCCGCCGTATTGAACTCTTTCCGAGATGCAACCTTGAATGTATCGCTCACCAGGTCGCCTGTATACTCTCCGCGTTCCATCGGAAGTGAATAAAGAAAACCAAGACTCATCTGTGAACAAAACTCTTGTCCATTCTTCTTCGTCCCATTGTACGTGTTGACGGGCGTAGCGTAGTCTTGCTACTCGATGCCCTGTCTCAAGTTTGGGGCCATTTGCTGGCCTGTACGACTTCAGGTTGGCTTCAGCAAGGTCTTCTCCTCACTGTACTCTCACTAACGTAGTCTCTTCGGGTCTGAAGAAGCTGTTGCTGGACCTTAACTGCATTAAGGTGACGATTTCTTAACACAGTAGAGACAATTAAGCGGTCTCTCCGGTACTAGTGCACCTGGGTCTGCCATTACTTGGTCTCCTTAGATGGTTTCCAGTCTCTTAGTACCTTCGCTTTACTTGCTGGATCGTTCTTAGAGTTACACCCACCGTTCTTGCAGTATGACGCATACTGATGCCTACTTCGAGAAAAGTTATGATTCTTGCACATTCTTCTGGTGAAAGAGGCATGATTAGTGACGTTTACTCGCTGAAGACACATTTGCTTTTGAATTGCAATTGATTTATCAGAAATAAAGAAAACAATAAAAAACAAAAGTACAAGCCAACAGTTTAAAAAAGAGTGTTTTTGTTTATTAAGTATTTTTTTCAGTCAATCTTTAAAAAATGATATTATGCATGACGTTTTTATTAAATGAAATGAAATTGTCTTTTAACTTTTTTTTATTTGAAAGGTCTAGCTTCTGTAGTTTAGGAGATATTGAAATTTTAAAACTGTACTACTTACTTTTGACGCCCAGTGTAGTAATCTTCCGTAAACCGCGAATCAATTAGAAAGTTATTTTTATCAATGCCTGCTTTTTCCTTCACTTGATTAATGTAAGCTCTTCCAGGCCTTCCCCTCCCTCTTCTATCCTCTAGCTTTCCTTCTAAGAAGTTTCTGATAAACTCGTCGTGTCTTATAAGATCTATCTATCTATCTGTCCCACAAGTTTTCCTCTTCTAGTTTCTATTTCTTTCATCAAAGTTCTCTTTTCCCTTAATCTCTGCAGCACTTATTTATTTATTTTAACTTTATTGACCACAGTACACAAAGTACTTACTGATACAATAATAATGACTTAATGCTAATTGCATTCTCTACCAGTCAACCATTGGGAGTAAAGAAATTCACGATTGCGGCATAATTAGGATTCTTCAGTAGTAGTAGTACCTTTTTGTCCATTTGACACTAGTTCTTTAAATGACTAGTAATAAACTATTTTTTTTATTTATTTTTTATTTAAGTAAAGTATGTTTCATATAAATTCATTACTTATATAAAACTTATCTCTCTCATTAACACGTTGATTGAGATAATGGATTAGCGGCATCACTGTCTGCGAGCATGACAGGCAGACTCATAAGTCTTCATTACTCCCCGTTCAAGTTGCTGGCTTGGCAACTTCGATGAGTGGCGAACGGGCTTACAGATAGCCCTTAACGATAACCACCCCACCCGACACCCCTAGCGATTATTATCTAAACTGCACATTTTTTACTTTACAGTTTTAAAATGGTATTTATTTAGTTCTTATAGCAAGTTATTAAAAAATGTGATATACATATTATACAACATGCAAGTATATTTTATGAAAGTTTTATATTACAAATCACATGTTTGTAATCTTTATGAGTTTTATAGTCCATATGTTTATTTATTTGTTACTATCCGAATTGGACCAAAGAAATGATAACATGTTTATGCCGCTGACTGTCTATGTAATGAAGCCTATTTTTATTTTCCCAAGAAATAGAATCAATCCTTACGATATCGAGCCTTTCGAGAAACTATGCGGGAAATTACACACGCGCGAAGTTGAGCTAAAATGAAGGACGGGCTCTTCGCCTACTTCGTATTTAGTATTCCTTTGTCTTATCACTTTGTGTCCAACTTCACTTCTCTTCGGTCAACTGCGCGAGACTAGAATATTACACCATTTGTATAACATCCACGTTCTAAGGGCTGAGGACACCGCATGCAACGCAGCACGGCGCAGCACAACAGCGCGTTGCAGCTTATGGCGTAGTAATCTATGCAATATTATGAGAAAGGGCACACCAAACGCACGACTCGTAGCTGCGCAGCGCTGTATAGCATTGAAAAAATAATTGCTGGCTTCATAAAAGACGAAAACAATATAAAATCAATCCGTACTTTCGTTTATTCATATTGATTGAGGGAGGTATTTAAAAAGGAAATGCCTATAATAACTTTGTTCGTTGATCATAAAAGGGAAGTTATCTAATCCATCAACAGCTCTCATTAAAAGTGACGAATCATTAGGGGGAAGCGACAATGAGATTAAGTTACCCATTATAATTACTGTATTTTGTTAATCCGTTGAATCACACTATACAGCACAAAATAACTACATTCTATACAAAAACTTTATAATAATCGTTTTTTTATTCACAATTTCATGTAATATCTTAGTTCGTACGCTTTTACAAAAAATATATATATAAATATTTGTAACTAGAAAAAGTATTTTCCCCTTGGAATAACAAACTTTCACGGGATAAAAAGTAGCCTATGTTGGGCTCTGTACTCCTGACAATATGTATACAAATTTTCATAAGGATCGGATGATTAGTTAAGCCGTGAAGGAATAACAAACAAACAAACAAACTCACTTTCTCTTTTATAATATTAGTTAGGATTATCGAATTCTATGACTAAGATGATTGTGAGCATTTTTAACACATTTTTATTAGTACGAGATTTGTGGTACGAGTATACCATAAGCTGTTTCTCACTCAATGTTTCCTAAATTTCAGAGTTGAAAAGTCAAAGTCAAACAATTTTTTTTAATTCAAATAATCTTAGGACTTTCGAATCGTCACTTTTTTCTTCCACCAGTTCTTTGTATTAAAAGAACTTTTCTCCTACAGCATTCGAGAGTAGCCATCGAAAGCACACATTCACACATACATTGAGAAGTCCGTACGCGTACTTACTCATTATCATATCGAGGACTGAACGAGGAAAAAGCGGGAATAGCCTGGAGGCGCTACGATATTGCTGTTTACCATCAACAAATATTTGACGGAGCCGTCTCTCCCGCCCCCGCTACTTACTGGAGTTAAATCAATATTTAAATAATTTCAAACTTTGATTAATTTGCAGATATTGTTTGCAATGATGTACTCAGTTGCGGATTAACATAACCGCTTGTTTCATTTTGTAAATTTTAGAAGTATCTATTTTCCATCGAGTAAGTATCCCTTTTGATATTTTCTTTGGTATAAATGTAGATTACGTTATGTATATACAAATTATTATTAATAATAATCAATCTTCAATTAATTGTTTTTATTTATTAATTTTGTGACTTTTGAGGCTTCATAGAGACTTCACAGGTTATTTTTTATAAGTCTCTCCGACTTGACTGATACCTCTCTACCTTACGAAAATAGAATAAAAAATAAAAAAATACTGTGACAGGTCGCTTTGCTTCACGTGAATTTTCTATAAAAAGGTATACACAATTACGAATTACTTATCGGATCTTTTAAAAATGTACTGAAGATATTTTATAAAATTCTTATTTTAATACAACGATGTTGGTGTTGCTGTGTTTATAAGGACGTTAGTGCTGATGGCTGAGTTAAGAGAATGTAGACTACAATGGTTATAAATGAGCTACGACCATAGATAGATAGATAACGTGCTCTAAAACACCCTTAAAAATTGTTTAATTTTTTTTTAAATATCCACTTTAGTGCAACAATAATACTATTCATTTATGATATTGAAACTGTTCATGAGAAATAATTAATGAATAATGAAAATGCTATCGCCGCATAATCGCCAAGCGTAACCGGCAGGCCCTAATTTGCATAAGCGTCATGTTACACAAACGACACACAAACTAAACTGTGACTATTAACCGGGTTCCAAGCATGAATGTTTTATGCGTCCCGGACCCCCGGGACATCGCACAAAACTCTACTGGCACTTAATTAAGGGGAAGCGTAGAAGGGAATAGATTTTAATTAATATTACACTGTGATTCAGCCTCTTCATTGTTTCATTTAAATTGAAAAAAGTAGAGGGTTTGATGTCGCACACACCTCCATTATTTATATGAAGTTTTTGATCCAATTTGCAAATGGATAATCAAAATGATCATAGGTCTTATAATATCTGTCAGGAGTTCCAAGACTGTTGTAGTTCCTTACCGGGACGTCAATGTGCTTCACTGTGTGTTATCAATCTGTGGTTGCTGTAGTTAATCTCAGTCATACCGAAGACTCATTGTTCCGAATTTATGGCGAATCCCTAGCCACCATAAATTGTCACCATGAATTGCCCGATCATGGACATAATTTTCAAAATTTCATAAAAAGCGGACTGTTCCGATGCGATGATCGTTATGACAGTGCTTGGTCCAATTTTCTTTTTCAAATAATAACAATAATGGCATACCCAATTACCCACCTAAGTAAATATTTTGTAAAAATTTGTATAATTTAAGTACTTACTAAACAAAGCAAAATAAGCTTACGTAACAAAACAGTAACTCAAACCAACTCACTTAATACTTCCGAAACTGAGAATGAAGGAACACAAAGAAAAAAGGGAATTATTCTTTTAAGAATTTAAATAAATTCCCGCTGAAGGGCGTGCCCGGTCCCGTTACAAAAAGGAGAGCGGCTAATAAAAACGGTAGAGCTGAAGCGAGCCATTTCTGAGCAGTGTCGGGTGGATATAGAGTCCTGTTTAAAATTCATTGTCGGGTAACAAATATGGCGGGGTTTGCAAATAAAATGTACTGAGTTTTCGTAATATTGTGAATGCATTTCTATACGTTAATGGTAAGGTACAACTCGTAAATTTTAAGGTTGTGTTGGAATTATGGTGCCTTAAAACTCATTTGACTGCTAACTAGAACTATCTAAGACTAGCTAAAAATCAAATGAGTGAGTTTATAGTAGTAAATTATAAATATCTGCAGACAACTAGCTTCATTTGGTTTGCGGCCTGTACATTATTCTAACGTCACTACTTTACTTATACACTTTACTTATGAAAAGATTGCTATGAAGCATCAGCAATAAGGCCGCCTTGTTGCAATCACACCAGAGTAGCATGTCCATGTCAATAATCTTTTTTGGTTGTAAATAAAGCATATTCTATCTAACTGTCGATAATAAATTTTTCTATTATGAATGTTTTCAGTGGTTTTGCAGCAGAAAACAAATGATTTTATCTATCTATGTTAAAGTGACTCAATTGATGCAATCTCTCATTTCGAGGCAATATCGCCGCCCCTCGCCTAGTCCTCAGCAAACAGCACTTAAACGCCCGTTTAGCCCCCCGTAATATTGATCCCTTAATTGAGACTTGGATGCGTATACACAATAAAACTGATAATATTTATTTACTTATGCAAAAAAGCAAGAATATACTAGCAGATGTCCGCGGTTTGTACCCGCAAAATCCCGTTGTTCTCGGGATAAAAACTATCTTATGTGTTCATCCGTGTTATAACTATCTGTCAACCAAGAAAATCTGTCCAGCCATCTCCTCTCCTAACGTATAAAGTACTTACTACTGGAATCTAATTAATAATGTTTTCAATTCGAATTCAAAGCGCGCCGCTTGTTATAAAGAAAGACAAGTTCATTATAAAATTATATCTAATGTCCATGATGAAATTATTTTAAATTTATAAGTAATAAATAGTTCCGAAAATAACCCGTAACCAAAATTCTTATTCCCGTTTTCGTAAGATTTACCTGATGAACTTATCTAACAAGTAGGTTCGGAAAAGGTCTCGCTGCCCTCCCTCGGCACCGGCCGTGGTTATTCGTCACACGGTCACAGAACCATTAATTTCTATAGAAAAATACAGTGAAAGCTTTTACAGCACTTTCGATAACATCAAAACGGCATTAGCTGTATTTTTCATGTGCCTTTTGCAATTCAATGAGCGTCATTTACAGTCAATGTTACCAGGTTTCCATCCAGATAAGATTTTTATCTATAAACCACATATAATGGAAAAAACTACACCGAAATAATGCTTGCAACTCATTTTTAATATCACACAAACTATAAACCTACCTTAATAAAAAACGGACAGTCCCTTCCCAGTCAGATTCAACCTTTGGATGTAGATACAGAGGAGAAATTTTGGAAAAAGACCTTTATGATGTAAAATAATTGGCTCTATAATCTCTTGAAGTTGACAGAAACGATGTTTGCACGAAATTAGAAGATACCTAAAGAAAAATTTAAGACTAAGGTTGAGGAACCCGTTCTCACTTTTGTTTTCGGCGAGACGGTAGAGCTGGCAAAAGAATATGATGAAATTTTTCGAAATTCCCATGGGATAGCGGGATACAGGCGAGCAAAGTTGCGACAGTTTTGCTATTGAGAAAGTAATTTTGAAAGTGATCAAACCGCTGAATGATTGATGAAAGATAAGAATTGATAGTTTGAACCCAGCTTATTTCGCCAAAAAGAGTGTTATGTTTTATTTAGGATCTATTTCAAATATCAGCTGAATAAAATGTCTTAGTAACAGCAAATGTAAATTGTTTAGGAAATATTACGTAATGTGAAAAATTTGATTCGCGTTTTACAAGACCTCTCTTTTTCTGATAAAATATTAACTGCGCCATCTAGTAGGTCTAAGATGAAACTATGTTTCATTACAGAGCCGCTAGAGAGCGCTTTTTCTTGCTTGCTGTACGGCTGTACTGCGCTTTTGTGATTCGAGCATTGAACTTTTGATGTAAAAGCATGGTTGGTATGTCAAGCTTTAAATGCAATGTAAAAAGTGATTGCAGAAAGTAAATGAATGACTCGGTAGATGTCATTCAACTTTACTTTTTTACCGCATCAAAGTGCAATTAAATATTTCGATTAATTCATAATAATAAAAGATGGAGGGATTTAAGTAAGCGCAACCTAGAGTTTAAAATTATGATTACTTATCTAAAACATATTTCAGATTTTTACATAAGATTTTTAAAAGAAAATCGATGATAGTTTTCTAACTATTTTTTCATTTATAGATAGCTACTTCTTTGTCTTTTGTGCTTTTTTAAAACTAAATATCATAGTTATTAAGTAAACGTCATGATATAGTATTTCATATGAAAATACAAGACAACAATACGATAAATAAAAGATTTACAGACTATACAGATTTACAGACATTATAAATGCAAACTTTTCATTTCATTTTTCAAGAAAACTATTTTTCATTCCATATATGATTGAAGTGAATTAACAATAAAACCAATTTTCAGGAGTACTTAAACAGTTAATTTCCGCTTTTGTCTATTCACAATACCGCGAAACGATCAAATTTTCCCGACAATGGTGCGTGGAGAAATCGATTTTCTTGTTTACAACTCAAACCTACATAGCAACGGTGTGGAGGCAGTGTTAATCCTACGTTAAGTGTAAATAATCTAATATGGGAGACGAAAAAGAGAAAGACGAGCTGGAAGACTGGAAAGTTTACGAAGTTTTATGCAGCAAAACTCCAACAGAGGTCAGTGTTGTTATAACTTTTAGGATACGTGTTAAAATTTATCATCGTTACGAATTGCTCTTGAAATAAATCCTTTATTGGAACTTTTTTGATGAATTTTGGCTACGTCAGGATGCAATCCGTGTGCATTCTCAAGTGCCCTCATGTGTTTACGACTTTCTATTACATCTCCTTCGACAGAAGCATGAAGGAGCACTTAGTCTTATAACAGTGACCATTGATTAGAAACAAAACGTTTCATATTAGTTAACTCCTTAATTGGGGCTCCGGGAGTAAACTTTGTAGAGACCTTTGACTTGCAGTGTGGTACATTGCAACCGTGTAAACTAACTCCGAAATCATGTAACAGATTTTGTTTAAAGTTTTCAATGTCAGTACTATCGTTTAAAAGAACATATTATTTACATAAAATTGTATTTTGTCTGCGTTGTTTGCTTATAAATAAATAATACAAATAAATATATAGGGACAACTCACACAGATTGAGCTAGCCCCAAAGTAAGTTCGAAACTTTGTGTTATGGGATAGGTACTAACTCAACGATACTATATTTTATAACAAATCCATATACATACTAATATTATAAATGTGAAAGTGGTTTGTTTGTTGGTCCTCCCTTCACGTCGAAAGTAATGAACAGATTGATATGATTTTTTTATTGGGGATAGTTTAAGGTCTGGAGAGTGACATAGGCTACTTTTATCATGAAAAAACATCTTATTCCCACGGGAAATAATAAAGCATATAATTTTTTGTTCTTCTTTCACGTCGAAAGGATCCTAAGTACCGACATGATTTTTTTAACAGAGATGATTTAAGGTCTGGATAGTGACATAGGCTATTTATCCCGGAAAAACATCTCATTTCCACGGGAAAAAAAAGGATAACATTATTTTTTCATAATTTTTTAACGGGGACATTTTAAGGTCTGGAGTGTAAGTAACATAAGACTACTTTTTTACCACAGGATAAAGAGATTCCCATGGGAAAAATTATTGACATTTTTCCTTGACCACGCGGGCGGGGTAACAGCTAGTACATATATAAATAAACAACAAGACCCGAGGCGAATCAGAAATAAGTTCGTTTTTAGGGTTCCGTAGTAAACCGTTATAGTTTTCATTGAAGGTTCATCATATGGACTACTACCATGATATTTTCAAATTCCGAAAAATTACTTTCGAAGATAGAGGGGGGGGGGCCCTAGTGCAAAACGATAATTGACACGATAAATGTAAATAATTCCGAAACGGATCATTATTATGATCATAAAATGATCTTCCCACACCAACATGGAGTAGGCGTGAAAGAAAGTTTCAAAAAATTCTTTTTCACTTTACATGTAGGGGAGGCACCCCTAAAAATATATTTTTCAAAATTTTGTTCCAATACTTTGTAAGCATTGTTATTAAGTGTATACGTACCAAATTACAGCTTTTTACAAAGACAGACAGACGGACATGGCGAAACTATGTTCTATATAACTATATAAGGGTTCCTTGTAGTTTACTACAGAACCCTAAAAATGTAAGAAAAAAGGAGACAGGAAATGCTACCGTAACTTTCAGTCACATGAACTCATACTGTGAGTCTCTGTAAGAGAGTTGTACTTTTCTGATTTAGTCCTGTTCTAAATTATTCTACCACTATTGGAAATATTCATTGATAAATCTCAATATACATAATATGTATATATACATATGTATACAGGTAGAGCGGTAATAGCTCAGTGGATAAGGTACCAGTAGGTCAGGCGGCAATCGCTTCACTCAAAAAGTTTAGACTTAGGTTAGAGATGATCTCGCAAATTCTTATGAATTAAGAATTGGTACGGTAATATGTAGAAAGATAACATACGTGTTCTGACTTCTATCTAATGATTTAACATTTATTGCTCCCATGAATTGTTTAAGAAAGGAAATCT
This sequence comes from Endotricha flammealis, assembly GCA_905163395.2. Classification (NCBI taxonomy): domain Eukaryota; kingdom Metazoa; phylum Arthropoda; class Insecta; order Lepidoptera; family Pyralidae; genus Endotricha; species Endotricha flammealis. The sequence continues at coordinate 9,526,164 of LR990865.1, forward strand.
AGTTTATACAAATACTAGGTCTTCACGGACAATGATGCATAAATAAATATTTACATAAACTTCATAATCATATTGGTGCTTGTTTAACAGGTTTTATAATTTTATTTTGTTTAACATAACTGACAAATCAAATGAGACATAATGAGCGCCAGGCCATTGACACTATGCTATAAAATGCTAAGTCAGCTCACAACCAGTATTATTAGAATACGTTTATTGTTAAACAAAATGCAAGCACGCAAAGTCAAAAAAAGTATACAATCTAATCGAGGTTATTCAAGTATAATGAATTACAGTTAAGACTTGAGACGTTCGTTTACTGCGAACATGCAGGTGATGCCCGTACCTCGCACGGATCTCCCTAAGCATGTATACGTAACAACCGACGTAGCATCATTCCTTCCTTTTCAAAGATTTTTTTCCAACGACAAACCTCTATATAGGACACAATAAGTTAGAACGCGACGCGGCCTCGTTGTCGAACCAATGAGGCAAATGCAGTAAATAATTTGATAGGGAGCCGTCCCTGGTTTCATGCAAACAGCGCGTACAAGATATCGTGACTCTCGTAAGCTTGAAATAGCTACCCGTAACACGCTATATCCAAAGCATCAGGTACTTACACCCAGTAGTCGTCTTTTGCTCGCCAAATAAAAGCGTCTTCATTTATTTCATTACAAAAACATTTCTCTTAATTGCGTAGTCATTATGGAGTTTTGTAAGTTTTTAATGTAATTGGAATTCATTAATGGGTTATATTTTAATGGTGTCATTCCTCTTATGGATTTTTTATTAAAGGAAACATTTTCGCAGATGGAGGCTGACGTCGGGAATGACGTAGTGACTGCCTTGAGAAGTGATCTTGCTGCCCTACAGTATAAACGGGATAAATTAATTTCTGAAGTAAGTGCTCTTTGTTGACGTGATAATTATCATAATTATTTTTATTGTTCGACCCAAAAAATAATAACTGGTTTTTACGTATTCTCCAGACCAGTGACTTGAAAAGCCAAATGCTCTCCCGCGATCAGAGAATATTGGAACAGCAGGTCGAAATAGATCACCTGCGCGAGCAAAATGCTCGACAAAATGCTATTATATCATCACTTAGGAAAAAAATTCAAGATCTGGATGAAATACAGCGGAGTCTGCAAGCAGCACACGGCAGAAGCGATGTCACTGTACAAACATTGCAACGAGATAATCGATACTGTGAAGAAAAAATCAAAGACTTGGAAAAAAAGCTTCGGTGTCTTGAACTGGAGTGCCATAATGAGGAGCAGCAAAAGGAAAACGCACGTTGTCAATTTCACGATTTGGTGAGAAGACTATCTGCCGCATTAGATTTTGACTTCTGTGACACTACTCACGCCCACTCTCCTGAAACTCTAATCATCAAAGCAGCGGAACTCGTCCAAGAGATTACTAGATTAAAAAGTAAATGTATGAACACATCTGAAAATCTTACATCTGTCGAACAAGACTTTAGGAGTTGCCGAGATGCTTTAGAAAGAGCAAATGCAGATAAAGAAATGTTGCAAAGACAACTTACGGCACAAATTTTGGATACAGAGCGTCTTAAACAAGAAAAAGAATCATTAGCTGTCCAAAATAGAGTTATAGAAAGAGAATTACACGAAGCAAGAGATAAATTGTCACATTGTACGAAAAATTTAAATGTTGTCACAGATAATGTCAACCAGAACGAGTCTATTATAGTACAACTAAAAGGTGAGACAAATTGGAGAGCCAACGTGGCTAGTTCATGCAAAACAAGAACTGTTCTTGTTTTACATTAGCTGCGTAAAGGTATCAATTTGGTAAACGTGTTTGTGTAAGAAAAACGTGGCACACTAGGGTTTGCTTTGTATGTCAAAATTTCAAAGCGATTAACTACAAATTTTATTAGGTAGACAATTTTCTTGACCTATTTAATATCAGAAATATTATCAATTTGCTTGTAAAGCTTTTATTATATTTGTAACTACTTTTAGAGGACTTGCGTCATCGTGAAGAGAAATACCAAAGACTTCAGGGTGAATTTCGCAATACGATGGAGTCTATAGCAATTCTTCTCAGTTTGCCGACAAGATTTGTAGAAGCACACGAAAGCACCATCAAGGACAGGATACGTGAAATTTTGAGTGAAAATAAAGATAAAGCTATGGTACGTATAAATTTGCACTTCTTCAACTTTTCTCACAGATTAAATCGAGTTTAACCAGTACCTGGAAAAATCAACACTTTTATCGGTTGCAATGAAGAGGTTTCCACTGATTATTTTCTTTTTTGTGTTATGAAGGAGATGAACAAGCACTATGGTCTACTTTATTGATTTTTTTTTATACCACTAAGGTGGCAAACAAGCATACGGCCGCCTGATGGTAAGCAGTCACCGCAGCCTATGGACGTTTGCAATACCAAGAGCATTACTAACGCTGAAAGAACCTTGAAATTGATGCTTGCTAAACGTTTCTATACTCCGATGGTATCACAATTATGTGATCTATTATGTTTTATATGTGACATAATAATATGAAGTAACTGTATATTTATTTGAACCAACAGTTGTAATCAGTGACAAAAAATGTACACGTTCAATTAAGTCATTGCACCAAGGTCTTTTGAATGCACATACGTAGATATATGGCAACTAACTGTATTTTACAATTTGCTGTAACTTTTTATTTATTTAATTTGGGTTGTTGAACCCTACATTTGAGTTAGGGTAGGAGTAATAGTTAAACACACAAAGTGGTTTTTTTTGGATACACAAAATCTTATTTTTACTTTGAGACAAATGTACAACAACAAAAAACTATTTCATGACAGCAAATAGACGCTTTACGTGACAAACTTGGAGCGGAGTCGCAGCAATTGGGCAGGACTGCGCATCTTCACGACCAAGCCACTACCCGTGTGAGAATCCTTGAGGATGAACGTAACATGCTTGAAGCGAAGGTGCATAAGCTGGAAGCGGAGCTGAACTCTGTTGAACTCTCCAGAGAAAACCTCCGCAAGGATAAAGCAAATGTAAGTTTAGTAAAAATATGGTATTTTATAGGACCTGCGTCTTAAAATTTTTTTTCTCTTCTAACATCGTGTTTAATTTCACTTTGGTCAACTTAGCTACTGTATAGAGCCCGCATTATACTTAAACTTTAACTTTTGATGGTTTTATTTAAAAGTAGATTTTCCGTTTGGTATTGTGTTTGATGTTCAAAACTATTCTGCGTAGGCAGGATTACTGTTAATTCAGAACTGATAAAATAAAATTCAAAGAATTTTTATCACTTGCATCAAAGTTAATTCTGTCTGAAATAACAAGATTCAATATCAATTTCGAATTCCATTCCTCAGATGTCAAATAAAAACTACACATTTCGGTTATTAGATACATAATTAGGTACCTGTTTTGTCTCATTTAATGTACTCTAATTCTATATGACTTCCTCTTCAAATAATAAAAATTAACAATATCCTGTAATTAAAACTAGATGTATGAAAAATATTTATCGACAATATAAAAGTTAGTCAATATAAAAACTAGTTAGGTTCTTCCTAATTGCTTTTATATTCTTGCCACTTGTTATTATCAATGCTACTGCAAAATAAGTCATTAACTACTAAGTGCTTTTAATTAACCATGTTATATTTTATTTTGAACATTGCATTATTGTTCTTATATCAAAAGACGTTTAATAGTCATCAGTAGATGCCCTTGCCGATTCCATAAACTTACGTTATCCAAATTCCAAATTCATTTTTGGAAAGAAAATTAATTATAAAACAAAGTCTATTTATTTATCACCAAGGTATACATACATTTATAAATGAACTACAGATTTAAATTTTTGATAACGAGATTAATATAAAGTAGGATATTTGCAAAAAATGTTCTATAGGACTGGTAACGGGAACAAATTCATACCACATACTTCGGCTGGATCCGTTCTCTGTGCGAAAAGATGTTTCATCTCTATGCGTGCTCTACAGACGTTACAACGGGGAGTGTTCCGAGAAGTTGTTCGGTTTTATTCCAGAGGCTCTTATACTATCGTACCATCCGCCAAGACTCCAATTCCGTCAACATCATCTGGATGTACAGACCTCTACCACTATTCGATTCCTGCGACACTTCCTTCCACGCACAGTAAAGATTTGGAACCAACTCTCACCAACGGTGTTTCCGAATGACAATGACTTGGGAACCTTCAAGAAGCGAGCATACATGCACTTAAAAGGAGGGGAGCGGCTCAGGGACCCCGGTGTCTCTGTGCTCCATGGGAGGCGGTGATCACTTAACATCAGGTGACCCGCATGCTCCTTTGCCAACCTTTTACATTAAAAAAACTATTATAGTAACGCTTCTATTTTTTTGGCTCATTCGTGACATGATTTTTGATATTATAGACAATCGAATTACAATCATAATTCCTTAGCAAATAATAATGAATATTTTAGAAAGTAACATGTGAGTAAGTATATACAAGTTACTAAGTTGTATAAATGCGGAAGTATTTATTTATATAAACTTAAGTAATCAGTCTAGTACTTATAGTGCAAACTTTATTTAATTTAGAATAACTATGTGACGCTGAGTAGAAATTTTACTCAGTTTCTGATGAACACTGAGTAAAATGTGTGTGCTCACTGACAGCGTGAAAGGAGGAAGACAACTGCGGGGCTTACCCCTACTTTCCTCAGAAGGAAACTATGGGGAGGCCCTAAAGTTTCCAGTTGCTAATTCATAATATAGGTGACACGTGACACCACACCAGAGTCTTCAAAGTGCAAAATCGTTTTTAATAATTCTTACATTCGCAAGGAGACCTTATTCGAAAAAAATTTGATCAAGGCATGGTAACGATTAAGTTATCCATATCCAAGTGCAAATAAATCATTTCTATTGATGCAATCTGTACGTTACAAGTTCATGACTAGAAGTGCCTTCGTCGATCTCTGAATAAAAGATAACATTCCATATAATTTCAATCATTGTTTATTGTTACAGTTTGTAGCATTCCTTGAGCGGCTCGGCAGAACTCTAAATATGGATGAGCTGACACAGGACATTGGAATAGACCTGCATACAGACTCTATTATGCATCGAGCTGAACAACTTGCTCGACTTGAAAGCGATAAAATTGTTGACAAGGTCAGTCGGTGCTATGCTCACTGTCAGGATCGCAATCGTTGAATTATGTATTTATTTCTTGCAAATAGTACTATACAACACAAAAATACACCATAAACTTTTTCAGACATAGAAATATGGAACAGAGAGGAACAATTCTTAAAATGATTTATCTTCCAAATAGAATTACTATGGCATTACATTTTAAAAAAGTTACCAACTTACCGTTATGTAAATATTTATTTTTGTTTTCGGCCAGTATTTTTTTTTTAAGTTTCAAAACTCGATACATATTGTCCGTTTCAAATGTAAGTAGAAATAAGACGATAATTTAGTGCCAAAATACCACAGGTATTTTGTAACGATTTTTTTTAATATATATAGTATTTGAAACTAGTCTTATTCTTCATAATTAGAAGGGATAGTTATTTACGTATATATTTTTTTTTCTGTTTTTCTTTTATCTATTGAACAATCATAAAAACAATATCAACCAGTGAATTTTTTTATATTTTTTTTTTATAAATACTAAATTATCCACATAAACGAATTTAATAGTCGATCCAGCATATCCTGTTTGGGAAAAGTTAAGTGAGAGAGCGTTTAATGACAATATAATTACACATTTTATAAATAAAATGTAAGGGTCATCATTGTAATAATTGTAGGCGTTCAGGATATCACGCCCAAATGGTAAACAAAAATTATTCTTCCTTAATTCTCAAGTCTGACCTTTCATCGCGAAAAAATTTAAACTATCTCATCAAGACTTTTACTTCACTTCACACAATAAAAAATCTGGTACGTACGAATTATTTGATTTCCCTATTAATTGTAGTTATTAAAACTTAAATAAATATTAGTTTATTTTGTCTATCCTCATTACAGCATGGCAGAGTATGCTCTAATCCCCTTCGATAGAAGGGAGACTCGTATCCCTGCATTGGCATGTTTATGGGTTTATATGAGTTAATAATTTCTATCTTTATATTACGTCACACTATTTGACAGAGGAGATCAAAATGTAACTGTGTCTAGTTTAAATGGACGTAGAAAAAGGGTTATTTATAAGACAACAATTTATAACAAACACTCTAGGTTCAAACAAAAATTTAATTTGTGTGACGTCATTTATGGAATACTCTATAGGTAAAATTAATGCCCAGTTGAACGATAGTGTTATCTTTGTATGGTTGGGAGAACCACTTTTCACCAGGAAATCTATTCTCGTAACAAAATAATGAATGGTTAAACCAAAAAACAATGTATAATACAGAAATATTTGCACGCCCCTGCGAGGGCAGAATAAGTTGGAATACTATGTTTGTAACATCTTTTGTACCTTATTTTCGCAAATAAATCTATCTATCTAAAACTAGTTAAAATGTCGTGTCAATCACATGCGCTGTCTCACTCATACAAAATAGGAGTAGAGCGGGATAGCTCGTGACTGAGAGACGAAATTGAAACTGTTTTTGTATTGGTTTTTGTTACAAAAATAGCTCGCTGGAATCTGTTGTGAGACAAAAATAACACACTATACAAATGACATGCAGTCATGTATCATAAATTGTACAGTTACCGTTATAAATACTTTTACTTAATGTAACATAATGTAGTATGTACATAACAGTGAGTATTGTGTTTTATGTGTTAAACGTGTGTTAATAAGTGTGTGTTTTGTGTGCCTAGATGCTATATTACGGATACTATGGTACGCTTCCGAGACTTCGCCGAGAAAGATCATTCCATGATTTACCTTACCTTAAAGAAGTAAGATTTGTAAGAGTATTCCAAATTGGCATGAGGCAGTAAAACTAGGTATCCAAATAGCAATCAGTCAGTATCTAGTGTCCGCAAATTATGATCTTTAAATGCTTGTGTGCACGTTGATTGCCGATATGTTTTTTTTAGTTAGAAACTATTATACCATTGCATTCATTTTTATTTATAAAAAACTTCTCAACTGAATGCATACTTTGCATTAACATTAAGGTCAACCATAGAAGTAAATTACTAGTGAAATAGATTTGAATTATGTAGATCACGAAAATAATTATTTGCAAATCGCAACGTAGGTACCATAATTTCTTCTACAGTATTTTGTCTGTAAATTTGAATTATTCTTAATAGATATAAAAGTATTTAGTTATTATCGATAAATGCAGTTTCTATTCATCAGATTTTAAAGCTATTGCATAGCTTTTACGGGCTTTGAGCGCGGCGACCGAATCAAGAAATTCCGTAATGAAAATAAAACCTAACACCCCCCACTCTGCGCGGCGTTGAAAGCCGTGCATCGTCTAACGTCGTTTCAGTTCGGCAGACTTCGGCACGGTGTTTGTGTGCGTGCGACTAGACGTATGCGTATAGACTAGCTGCTAACTGGTCATAACTGATTCTATCTCTTTTAGACACGATGCTAGGTGAGACAACGAGCTTTTTGGCCGCCTCCACGAGTGAGTTCGAGCCCGCGACTATGCAATAGCTTTACCGCGGCAGTCCCCGAGTGCCACACTTTTTTTTGTATTTTAACCGGCATTATAATCTGACGCATAATAATAACGCAAGGTTTAATAGTAATAAGGGTTATTTTGCTGTCACGCGGGCTTTCATGCATGCGCGGTTATGGACCGCATGCGTATTGCCTTGTCACTTCACACACATCTCATGCAGAAAAGAATCATAGATAGCCAGATCCGCGAGCACGTGTAATTCTGACCGAGTCACCTGCATGACAAGAAAAGAGTAAGTAAATTAAGCAATCGAAGAAGCATCCATCTACGCGGTAAAAATAATTCTCACCAGCCTCCATTACTACATATCACACAAAATATTAAATTGTAATGCAATATTACAGACAGCCGTCGTTTACCAGCTGCAACGCCGAATTAGGATTCTGAGGGAACAACTCCAGAGAAAGGATTTGCATTTGGACTTACTGCGAAGAAAACTCACTATACAGGTAACTTGTAAGGTCTCCCCGCGCTGGCCCTCACAGCGTAGGGGAGCGTCCCCAAGGTGGCGGATAGCTTGCACAACATCGTCAAGAAAAAGAAAAACTTGTAAGGTCTTGTCTTTCCTTCAAAACTGTCAATAATTTTATTGACTGTTTTCTCTGTATTTTTTATGACATACGGTAGACAAACTAGCAATTTTCTGAGATCCTCTTGTTTCTTTCTCGGTAGAGCCCATTTCATCAATGCAAACATGATCAAACTCCACCGCGTAGAAAGAGTTAACAAATAAACTGACAGAAAATTAAATACGTTTTTATAAAAATATGTAATTTGTAATATCCATTTGAAGAGTTGGTAACTCGTGATTCAGTCTTCACGCACGACTTGCACTTGACGAAATAAGGAATTTCCTGCCTTCAAACAGATGTAAACTCACGGAGTCACGGATGTAATTATTTTAGTTTTGATCAATATGGTTGTCGAAAAGCTACATCATTTGATTGCATGCAAATAAAAATCTATCTCTATCTATGATATTACAATGAATTTCTCAAGGGAAGGGTTGATGTCTACAAATATCCACAATGTTTAGGGCCTGAGTCAGCCCTGATCTCCGATAAGTATAATAAATGTTGTGCTTAATTTTAAAAGTTAATTAATTAAGATACCAATCTAGCTAGAGGAAGTGAGCACTTATTGACGCTTTTGCTTTTGATCCAGTAAAAAAGTTGATTTTCACATGTTTGACAATAATAAAAGTATGCTATCAATTTGGTAGTCATCATCAATATTGTAATTTTAATATAGGAAGAGAGTTCCCGTGTCCGAGCAGTTCTGCAAGCAGAACGTGATGAGGCTTTAGCCCGTAGTAAGAAGTTGGCTCGACAATGCGACAAGCTGGCTGTGCAGCTCAGTGACGCACGAGCACAAATCCGTGATCTCAACGCACAGCTGGCAGACGCTGCAGAGTACAAGGTAAAGTCAAAGTTATCATTTTTATTCAGATTCTAACCTGCTTTTTTACCAACTTCAACAGCTTACAGAGTTGTACTAAGAAGAACTGCTAAGGACATTTATAGGAATTAATTTCTTGCAGAACAAGGAAGTACCACCAAATCTTCTGCCAACCGGAACTTTTTTGACACTTCAATACGATACACGGATTTTGATAATTTTTGATCTAGATTAACCGTGTAATGGCTGCTATACATAATAGTCACCCAGAAATTAATATTGTAAATGTACCTATATGAGATCATAATGATGACGTCTTTGTGGTCAACCAGAGAAATTCTATTAACAATTTGCAGAGACTACTTATTATGTGCTTGTGCTTATTACGTCTTCTTTGGCTAATCGGTTTCAATTTGATTCACTAATGTTATTAATTTTAGGTACGTAAGTATCTGTAACTCTGTTTCTGTTCTGTTCTCTGTAATTTTTCCCATAAACTAACAATTTCTTTAAGTTTCTGATACAATCTTAAGGGTGGGATTAATACACAACGTTAAAATAACAGTTAAGTAGTTTTAGTCTAAATTCTACGTTAACTCTCAAATATATCTTTTTTTTTTCTTGATTAGCTTGACATAACAGCTATAATTGACTGTGTCATTAACTTTAGTATAATAAGTTATTTCATTACAGACTAGCCCTAGCCTGATTATGCAGTAAGCGATTCCACTGTAGGAATCCCATCAACATTAAAATTTTATATCGTCATTGAATCGTGCACGACATAAGTCAAAGAGGAAAACTTTTAAATAATCTAGATCACAGTGAATCCGATTTGCATCTTGATAACAGTGTTGTATTGTAATCGATGAATGCATATCACTGGACATCTGAGAGGGCTGGCCAGTTCACCATGAGTTGTTAATTATCATTCACTGTACTATGTTGCGCTCCTTATTACATAAATGCATCTGATAGGTCAATAAATATGAATGTTACATACTATCCAATTATATTAATGAAAATCATCAAAGGTTTAGCTAAAACTTGTCACTTTCGCACTTCATTTAATTCTCCTCAAGAATGACAATGACAAAACAAGTTTTAATTATTTAATCCTTCGTTGATCTTATTTTTAATTAAAGTTTATGTTTTATGAGCATGATTAGAGAAATTTATGGCATTAGCAAATTTTCCAAAGTGCATAGCTACTCGGCTAATTTTGTTTCTTTGATTTGACGTATCAGTGCTCCTAGTGAGTAGTCTGCTTATCTCTCGGCATCATCATTAAAAACCGGGCAAGTACGTGTCAGGCCACGCACAATATAGGGTTCCGTATTGGCTACGCATTTCTTGCTTACAGATGAGTACAATGCCATATTCTATGATATTTGTACGTTTTCGTCAAAGAAATTTTACTTTATAAGTTAGTCGGCTATTACTCGGTAACTAGTGGTGCCTACTTAACCGTTATAGTTTTCCTAGTAGGTTCACCATATGAACTATTGCCATGAATTTTTTTAAATTTCTAAACACAAGAATTTCGGAGATAGAGGTGGGGGGGGACCACCGTGCAAAACGAAAATTGACACGTTAAATGTAAATAATTTGCAAACGGATCATTGTATCGTAATACGATCTTTCCACACCCTCAATGTTTTGAAGAGACCTATCTAACGATACCCCACAACATGGGGTGGGCGCGGAAAAAAAATCATTTCCACTTTACATGTAAGGGAGGCACCACAAAAAAAAATATTTTTCAAATTTTTGTTCCAGCACTTTGTTACCATTGTTAATATGTATATAACCACCAAATTACAGGTTTCTAGCACTAAGCGTCTAGGCGCTAGACCGCGGACAGACGGACATGGCGAAACTATAAGAGTTCCTTGTAGTTTACTACTGAACCCTAAAAATCGCTGTTTAAAACCATTAATTTACATTATTAGAATTCCAAAGCGGTTGATCTACTAGAATATTTTATGAGCAAGGTTATTTTGTTTATTACGTACATGATCTCATTGAAACAATTCAATTCACAAAAGGATTGTTTACAAAACCAAAGATAAATTTAAAAAACATAGTTATTCCACAGATAACATCACTGGAACGCGCACGCAAACTAGAGGAACTACAGAAAAAACTGGATGAGGCAGATCTGTTGAGAGCAAGATACAATCGCAAGGTTAATGTACTGAAGGATCATGTTCGGGCAACGGGAGAGACCTTCGAACAGGAGCGAACCACTTCAGATCACCAGATTACAATGCTCAGAGATGACCTAGCCAGGACTAAGGAACTCCTCGCTGAGTGTCAGAGGCGGGAGGCGCAGTTGCAAAGCTTCAGGTACAGAAATACCTTCATTAAAATTCTACTAAGATTTTGAACGCGAGAGTTTGTGCCAATGGATGCGTTTGTTACTCTTTCACTTAAAAACAGCTTAACAGATCTGCTTGGAATTTGGTACACGCGTAGTCTATATCCTGGATTAACACACAGGATAGAAAAGAATGAAACAACGGAATTTCACTGGTAAAACTGCGGACATCAGCTAAGATATTCACTGCCAAATGTAGATCTATGGTTACTATCATATTATTATCCACGTTTTTTTAACCATCCAGCGTTTAGGTCTGGATTTGATGAAATGTTACTTTTCCGATTACTTTGGTACATTATTATTTGTCTACAGACATTCAATAGCGAAACTATTGGGTATCCTGGTGCCAGCTTCGGTGTCTGACTTCGAAATGGTGTCGAGGCTTCAGAAGTTGATTGATGCTCATCACGACTTCACGGTGGTGTCGCGACGCTATGATGACCCTACGCTTCTGCGCGCTTCCTCACGTTCACCCCCTCCATCACGCTGCCGCACTAGAACACCAGATCGGTAAAAAGCATTGTAATTTTTTTTATTTAAACGATCAGCCGGTTACTCTGCAATGTAATCGCGATTTTTATTTCAATTTTGTTTATTTCTCTAAAATTAGCAAATCCTAATTCGTTCACTTGAAACTTTGTACTTTACTTACTAATTTAGTTGTGTATTTAGTTAGAGTTAGTACTATCTCCCAAGTGTAACGTAAAATCCAATGATCGAGCGGAATTAGTTTCAAGAGTAAGGCCCCAGATCAACATTTCATAAAACATTTCATCTATAAATGATAGTTAGTAATAACAAAATAAGAATAAAAAGTAAAATTGTAATTTATGTCGATCGGTACAAGATAACCTCGATCGTTCGATAGACAGACACGTCATGATTGTGATTAGTTAAGAATTGCGTCGGCCGGTGATGACGACGGCGTCTGCAATGAGTTGCAGACTGATCGCTGACAAAGTAAAAACAACAGCAGTAAGCTACGCTTAAACCGATAACGATAGAATATACTTTTTGATATTTTATTAAATACGTAAATTCTAAACACTATGTCACTCTCCAGACCTTAATCTATGCCCGAAAAAAAAACATGTCAATCTGTTCATTACTTTGGACGTTTTCTTTTTTTTTATACCACACAGGTGGCAAACAACCATACGGTCGGCCTGATGGTAAGCCGTCACCGTAGCCTATAGACGTAAGCAATACCGGGGTATCACTCACGCGTTACCAACCCTTCCAACCCCCCCAAGTGGAGCTCTGCAGACCTTACTCACCGTAAGAACACAACATGGCCGAGACCAATGCTATTTGGCTACGATCTTCTGTAAGGACGTGAAAGAAGGACAAACGAACAAACACACTTTTACATATTTATAATATTAGGATTTGTTAAAAATGTGTATTGCACTTTTCAGGTCGCTTCGCTACGATGACTCCGGCTATGCGGATCCCGCGTTCGAAATTGACGATGAACTATATAAAAGTCGTGCCGCTTTGTGACAGTCGAGGCGGCGCGCGCGCCTCTAAATGCATACAGAACTGCGCACTTATATTATCAAAGAAATCTAAATAGGTAACGCAAATCAGTCCCCATCCCCCTGAACAAAATAAAGTTCAGTCAAGTTTTCGCTGCGTTCAGTAAGTATGAACGGCATCGAAAGATTACGGGCCCTACCATGACCGCTTAAAATAAAACAAGTACGACTGAGAAAAGGAGACAGCGCAATACATGATGTAAGGTGACGTCTCGTTTACACAATCGTTTAAGAATAGTTATAAAAGATCGTGGTACGGCACCGACCAGACTTAATAGTAAAGAGCAAGGAAAAGTTTTGACTTGCATTGCTTGACATGAACGTCACAAAGTCAAATGTTTGATGGAATACTTTACATAACTACACATAATGAGTCATTTATTTAGGCGTCTATTAGTATATTGTTTAAAAACATTTCATAGTTAATGACACGTTATGGCTGTCAAACTAAACAAGAAAACTAACAATAAAAGCTTGAGATTTAATATGGAATTAAGATTAAAATACGTGTCTGCATCTGGCTGTTTACTAAGAATCTATTTAGAATTACGTCGGTCAATGTTATCTATTGAAAAATATCTCGATGCTTCACTGAATCGTAATCTGTAACATCAGCATCGCATAGTGATTTAACTCTTCTCGACCATTCAATGTGATTCAACTTGTTTTATTTTCAAAGTTGTTGTTTTGTCATAGATTAAGTATAGATTTATAGAATAACAACTTCTTATACTAAGTAAATTAATACCATTAATTAGTTTTTAAATCTATTAAATAAGTATGAAAATGTTAGTAGCACTGTATAGTAATGTCTTATGTATCGGAAAATAATTTGTTCGTCATGAATGAATTAAATACGATAAGGTCAATGCTGTGAACAGAATCCACTAATTAAATAACTATTCGTCATTCACTTCATAGTTCATGCCTTTATTTATTTTACATTAACATGTACCGCTAAAGTTTTACAGTGCGTTTAAAGTTATCGTAAATTAATGAATGTAATTTGTAATGTGTGTACGATTATTGATATGTAAGCAAGCAAAGTAAAGAGTGGTATGGCTGGATCTAAAAATGACATCAAAGTATCTGAAGTGACTTCAAAAAAATACAAGCACTGTCGATCTGAGGTGGTGAAAATTGCACGAATGAAGTCATCAATTAAATTTTGACTGCTCTAAACGTTTCTGAATGAATAACGCATAGTTATTACTAGTTATACGTTATATTGTATATATTACGCTTAAAGACCGAAAAAATAGCTCACAACGCGTTGTTTGAACCGTATGAAAAATTAGCGTTATGATCACAAGATAACCCTAACCTAACCCACCAATGTTGTTGGTATTCAGACAGACATTGGTGGGTTAGGTTAGAGCTAACTTGTGATCATAACACCGAATTTTTCTTACGATTTCGCGTTGTGAGCTATTTTTCCGCTCACTGAGCGTTTTCTGTCTTTGAGCGTAACATATACACTAAATTATAACGCGCCTATATTTCTACTTGCATCGTGTACAATAGACTTAATGGCTGGCCATAATTATGAAAACATCTGCAAAATTGCGATTAAAAGTACGATTTCATTGAATTATTACTTTATAATGCTCCTATATTGAAGAATAATTATTTGTCAACTTATAAATTGTTTGAATTAATTATTTCGCTGTTACATTTGCTTCTAAAATTGTCTTCCATAATACATAATTTAGTTATGATATATGTACAAGACTAACTATTTTATCATTTACTTATCTTACTGATATCATTTTGGTTCAGCGGTTGGTTCAGTATCCTTTCTTCCATTCTTCCTAATAACGTCAATATCATTGGGTAAACTTTATTTCCGTTATAACTTACGAAGAGGTACACAGAATCCCTACTCACTCCTATTGCAGTCCAACAGGGTCCTTAAATATCTAGTGTTTTGTACATACAAAACACTAGATATATACATACAGTACATACTGATGAAGTGATGATTGTGTTTAAGGTAACAATAAATATTGAGTATTGAAAATATCACTTTAAAAAAAGTGCTTTGGTTACTGCCGCCTATGAACGTCGGGGAGACCACACCAGTGGCGCTAGCTGCTAACGTGTTGTCCGGTATAATGAAGGAGAGAATAAAGAAATAATACCGCCTTTACACTTGGCTAAATTCAGAGTCTAAGAGAAGAGATGGTGTTAAGAAGTGAGAAGTTGTAAGTGTAAGCGGTGATACGGTGATGCTTACCACCAGGCGGGCCGTATGTTTGTTTGCCAACTTTGTAGTATAAAAAAAATTGCCAAGTGTAAAGGCCGTTTAAGGGTTAGAAGTTAGGTCCCTTCATAGTTGGGCTTCCGGATGTCTCACTAATCGAAACATATTAAGTGTTGTTTTTTAATCAAATAGTGTTATAAACCTAGTTTTGTCTAATTTTGTTGTAGGTATCTTCGGCATTTACAGTGTACTTAGTCATTAATTAGACTATAATAACGTGAGCGGAAACAATTATTAAAAAATTATAGCATTCAATTAACGGTTTCACAAAATGACTATATTGGCAAATAATGCTAATAAAATCTACTGCTTCAATGATCTACTATCTTAGACTTAACATAACAATTTATGAACAAATATAGTAAAACACGGTGTAGTATTCAAATTATACATTAAGTTGTAAATTATTCTAGTAACATTTAATTAATGTAAAACACAGACCCAGTCGATCCAACTACCTTATTTTTGTCAATAAAGTGTCTCAATGTTTTATGAGTTTTTGCATCAACCATCAATTCATTAAAATTAAAATAAAAGCCAGTTTCTGAAACGTTATTGTGGTTTTTAAAGTTAATGACACATTAGATTATAGCTGTCACTGTCAAACTAAAGATGAAAAAAATGTATCTTGAGACTTAATATTAAGTTGAAATTAAAATGCGTTAGATATTGGCTTCTCTAGACTTTTTTCCATTTTTCCTGCAATAAGTATTAATTTTTTTTTATAGTAATAAAATAGATCGACTTGTAACTATTATAATAAGATGTATTATGTGCAATAAATTATATCGTGGATATTAATAAAACAAATATCATTATAATAAGTTGCATTTTTATTAAGTAAAATCATTATGTAATATTTTATTGAAAATTTTCATACCACTTTCAAATCCATACCACTATTGCATTGAAATCAAATACAGGCTTACTAAATTAAAATGTATTCTGATTTTTTACGATTCACGGCTATGTGTATATATATAAGCAAAAAACTTATTTTTATTTGTATCTTTTAAGGGTTCCGTAGTTAACTACAAGAAACCCTTATAGTTTCGCCATGTCCGTGTGCCTGTCTGTCCGTCCGCGGTCTAGGGCCTAGACGCGTAATGCTAGAAAGCTGGGATTTGGTATGTATAGGTACACACATTATCAATAAGTACTAACAAAGTGCTGGAATAAAATTTAGAAACAATAGTTATTTGTTATGCAAGGCTGCAAAGTTGTTTTTTGGCGCGAGTACTTAAATTGAAACCTGAGCTAGCGAAGGATTCTAGGATTGAACCACGAGCGAAGCGAGTGGTTCAAATATAGAATCCTGAGCGTAGCGAGGGTTTCAAAGGTACGAGACGCAGAATAACTTTGCTGCCGAGCGAAACACAAAATTTTTCACCTCACTACAGCGAGGAAAATCCTAGGTGCAAGAAAAACGCAAAAATAATATTTTAAATAAGTGTTTATTTTTTTTCATGCGGTGTCGTGCTGGCCAGTTCGATTATTCTAAAAATAAGGTTGGCGCACTGGCATGAAATAAGTATTAATGCATTTTCAGAGGACTGGCGGTATAAAAAATTTAAGAATAGAAAGGTTCGAATTTTAAAAATACTTTCCACGCTAGGGCACAAAATGCACTTTTGCGCTCAGATTTCGAATGACAAACAGATTCTTTCCGCGCTTGTGAGGTGAAAAAAATTTTTACGGTGCTACCACTACATGTGAAGTGGAAATGATTTATTTTTTTCCCCCTATGTTGTGAGGTATCTAGGTTCATTATCTAGGATGAGGTTAGCTAGGTCTCTTCAAAACATTGAGGTTGTGGAAAGATCATTTTTCGATACAATGATACGTTTCGGAATTATTTACATTTATCGTGTCAATTTTCGTTCTGCACGATGGTCCCCCCCCCCCTCTCCATCTCCAAAAGTCTTATGTTTAGAAATATTGAAAAAATCATGGTAGTTTATAATATACTCAACCTTCAATGAAAACTATAACGGTTAAGTAGGCTCTAATTGTTACCGAGTAATAGCCGACGAACTTATAAAATAAAATTTCTTTGATGAAAACTACTCGAAAAGTAATATTATTTCGATGATATGATATTGGACTCATTTGTAAGCACTCGAAGCACAGCAATATAACGAAACCCTACACTGTGAGTAGCCTGACACGCATTTGACCGGTTTTTAGGGTTTTTTACTATTGATACACGAAAAACACCACAGCACTAGGTGAACTGGTCAACTAAATAATATTGTTATTATAACCAAAACTGTTTTACGCACATAATAATCAGCACAAGTATTATTATAAAGTATATAATTACATAATTTACATACAAATTATAGCAACATTTATTACTTGTGCATACTTCCACGCGGTTTTTATGTGCGTACATTAAACATTCCAACATTTTTTTTTATTCCATTATGTATGAACAAATTATCAAAATTATATACTTAAATTGTCTATGTCTATCCCATGTTGAGTTCATTAAATCAGACTAAATCTATATTTACATGAATAATTCATTCATTTTAACCAAATACAAAAATACCCACATTTTTGTGCCTGTTAATAATGAGTGGCTACTACCCTCAAAAAGATAACAAATTAGACGGATGTCATTTCAAAGTTGTCACGAAAGAAGGAAAGGTTAGACACAAAAAAAATTGTGATTTTTTAAACATGTCTTTAAATATATTATTTTTTGCACTAATTATAAATTGTGGTGAGTGATGTATTTTTGATAATAATCGACCATTAATTTACTGTTCAATTATTAGAACTTGATTAATTGCCAGCATTTGTCAAGACATGTGGTCACGATTAATCGCATGCTTAATTTACATTCACATTTTCGGTAATAATTTTTTTTTCCATGTGCCTAATGTTATTATTGGTGAAATACCGTTATTTTGTTGTTTATTATTGACGTAGTAAGCAGGAAAGAAATATTCTTAATCACTTACTATATTAGCAAAACTAATTAGAAATGGTACCTATTATGTTTTTTATGTTGGTTATTATGAACAAAATAGAACGAAAAAATCTTTATGAAATTAAATAAATAATATTTTTTTAATACAAATAGGTAGACGATATTTTAGGTGACCATTTTTATGATAACAGGTTATAGATCAACAAAGAGGATTATAGAAAGGTATTATAGATTTCACAATGTTCTAAACACATTTCAAGAAATTGAATTCGACTGTACAGAGCAGAATATACTGACTAGATACTTTAGTTACTTTATAGTTATGTTCATGTGCCTTTTTCTCTATCTATCTATGAATACATATTTTCAGCTACATCTAGACATTTGCCTCGATATGCCGAGTTAGACGAAGAAGACAAGCACTTATTCCGAGCTGCATATGACACCCCAGCATACAACCAGGACCAGTACGAGGAATCTGATGATCTTCCTATAGGCAAGTTGGACCTCCTAAAAGACGGAATGTGGGCAATCAAGGCAAAACTTAAGGAGTTGAAGGCCTTTGACAGGGCCTTGGCAGCTAATATGCTAGCAACGAAATTAAAACTCAAGGACTTGCTGGAACATTCTGATATTATCACGAAACACCATCACAAAGAGATCTACGATAAGAAAAAACCCGCTTTTCAATATCAAGTAAGTAATTTGAGATATTTTGTTACGATGTACCTGATTAGTTCCAGATAGCCTGTCTTTCATAAAGTGTCAATATATCTGATCCAACTGATAATTTTCAGAAGATTTCGACCGCTTTGGTACTCTGTATTTATCTTTAAACTGGCTGACGCCCACCCCATTTCACCTACGAAGTCTCGCTGTTCCCATTCTGATATCCAAGATCCTTGGTGTTGTGCGGGTTGTGCCTAACCTCATTGTGTTAATCTAGGTTAACTATCTGTACAAATTTAAATAAATTTGTTAAGCTCATTTTCCTTATAAGATCACACATAAAGTAGGAACACACATCTACAAATCCTCACATCCGTACAAACTTTTGTTTACATTAAAATTTTAATAGCATACACCCAATGAATAAATAAATATTAATATAAAATAACGATTTCCCCCTGTCAGCATAAAACCTATATCCCTTCTGCTCGACGGCTAGAAGAGAAAATTTAACAAACATTTATATTTTTTGTTTCCTTTCAGGCACCATCTCCCCAATACGCGCCACAGTATCCCGAACCACAATACGGCCACGACCCTTACTATGGACATTAACAAACATTTTTATACTCCAAATTCTCAATAATAAATATAACAAATATGTTACAATCTCATTACGTTCTTTACTGTAAAGAATAAAATGTTGAATTAATTTACTTTAATAAATTCTAACGTTATACCGCAGATGCTCTTTGTTTATTAATTTTTTTTTTCACCGTACTACTAGAGCCTCATACGTCATAAGAAAGTGCATTAATAAAATAAAATGTTAATTGGCAAGGTCAGCATTACTGCTGTATCTGTAGTTGACCGCAGCGCGCGCGCAGGGCACTCGTGTACTAGAAGCAAGTCGCTTATCCTTTCCCCAATCAATTCGAATCGGAATAGAAGATTTGGCTTAGTGGTGCATAGTGTCGGCAAACCCTAGAACATCGAAATCTCATATTTTTTTCAGTTTTCTCAAATAAGATGTTCTTATTCATAATAGCTGAAATAGTGGACATGTCTCTATCAATACAATAAAATGAAGTGTATTTGCAAGGGTGTGAAACCATTGTTCTGCGACGATATGATTAACTTTGTGTGGATTTTTTTGGTGGTACGTCTATATTTTTACTATATACAGCTTTTCGTTCCGTGACCTTGCCCTAGGAATTTATCATATCACACAACTATGATATGATAAGTCCATATTAGGACATAACAATTCACTGTCCACATTACATGCATTTAGAAATATGTTCTGGTATAGTAAATAAATACAATAACAAAACTGAATAATTATAAAATACAAAACATTGAAATACTACATTTAACAATCCAAGTCAGAATGGATTAAACAAAATACCAAACATATTCAAACAAGTTTTTATATAGGAAGTAGTAGTAATTTCGTTATAAATTGTAATAATTTTATTGTCTAAAAAATCATACCAACCCATTTCTCTTTTAGGAATACATGAACAGTTAGCTAATATTTTTACAAACTATGTCGCAGGTAATCAGAATTATATTTTTCAAAATCACCAAAAATTAGCTTAGTTAAAAAACTTGGAACAATCTAGTTTTTTTTAAGTTCAAATTGCAAACTGTTTTTTAAAGTTCAGTTTCACAGTCTTCTTACACAAACTAAATTCAGAACTACTGCCTGAACTAGGCATCCGAAGAAACCATACAGGTCGTCTTATATTTCTTAGTATGTGCCTTTTAACTTCCGCTTTGCGACAAAAAAGTCTCGGCGTCTCGGTATTCAAGTCCAGTGGTTAAAAAGAAACGAACAAGCACTATTATGTGCATAATAAATGTCAGAGTGATCTTTATATAAACTGGATCACTGAAGAGTGATTCTGATACAGGGCGAAACAGGTCCTGCTATTCTACTTCCTCATATTTTCATAACAATGTATACTAATATTTTTTTAATACATTTGTTATAGGTGACTTGCTTTCTCGTTACTTTGTACAGAGTATAAAGTCTCCACATGGGAATGTTTAACTAGTATCTTAATAATTACTTAACAATTTTTATTTGCACTGTGAAATTCCTTGTCCTTCTGTACAGTCATTATTACCAAACATATTTGATCTTTGCAACAGAAATACCACTTATTTTTACGATCTGGCAAAGTGATGTCAATGTACTTGGCTATAAATAATAAAAGAAGAATTTTGATACCTATAACAAGGCCAAAGGAAAGTTCACTTCCTTTTGATTAAAATTATAAATGTTGTTAATTTTTTTTTCTGTAATATCTTAAGATTAAAAGCTAGTTCAGTATTCCCGTTCATTATCTTCTACAAAATTACAAACTACAGAACACATTTCCAATACAATAGTTACTATACCAAATATTTATGGAAAAATATTTCAAGAAAAAAGTAAATAACGAA
The DNA here is from genome assembly GCA_905163395.2 of Endotricha flammealis. Taxonomy (NCBI): domain Eukaryota; kingdom Metazoa; phylum Arthropoda; class Insecta; order Lepidoptera; family Pyralidae; genus Endotricha; species Endotricha flammealis. The sequence goes on from LR990865.1 coordinate 9,547,457, forward strand.
AAATAAAGCCCATTGATACGAATTGCATTTATATATGGGAAACAATTGCATTTTTCTTTGTGTCCTCGTGTTATTTATCATCTACAATTTATTTGCATTCGAGTTTAAAATACCGCACGATCTGGTAAATCAGAACCAGTTCTGGCCCTGCACTCGCAATGCAGGTATATTAATAAAGGTAATGAAGATAAATAGACGGTTTGCTCTTCTACATTTCTTTGCTTGGTTTTTTTATCAGGAACAGGATACAAAATATAGTAATCTTATAAGAAGAAAAAAAGTAAATAAGTAATTATACAATGTTGTAGGTGATAATGATTGTTAAAGACTTCCCAAAAATCTAATATGGTTAGTAAAGATGCACATTTGACTCTCTAAGTTCATGTCATACTTAGTTAACATCGAATCTCTTCGAATTTGACGACCTCCGTGGCGTAATGGTTACCACGCCAGACCGCCACCCAGGAGGTCCCGGGTTCGAATCCCGGTCGGGTCATGATAAAAAACGAACTTTTTCTGATTGGCCTCGGGTCTTGGATGTTTATCTATATATGTATTTGTTATAAAATATAGTATCGTTGAGTTAGCATCCCATAACACAAGTTTCGAACTTACTTTGGGGGTAGCTCAATCTGTGTGATTTGTGCCTGTATATTTATTTATTTATTCTACTAATAGTTTCTGCCATGAGACGAGTTTCTAAAGTTTTAAAATTACTTGTGTTAACCATACTTCAATCGTTTATTAATAACTAGCGAAACCCGCGCAACTTCGTTTGCGTGTATCCCGCTTTCCCGTGGGAATTTCGGAATGTATGATACTTTAAAACCTTCCCCTTGAATCACTCTATCAATTAAAAAAAACCGCATCAAAATCCGTTGCGTAGTTTTAAAGATTTAAGCATACAAAGGGACATAGGGACAGAAAAAGCGACTTTGTTTTATACTATGTAGTGATACGAATAACAATTTGAAATACCTTTAACTTTTTACCCGTTAGTAATGTTTATTCTTCTTACTAATATTTATTTTGCTATTCTGATTTTTTTAATTTGTATGTAAGTAGATAATTCTGTAGATGACAAATGATGGTAACTGTTAACAACAGGATAGGGACCAAACAAACAATAAATTTACTCTGTCACAGGTCTGTTACTGTTACTGTTGGTCTGTTACTGTTACAGGTTTTAACGCTAACAATGTAATCGATTTCACGAATAGACATAAAAAAGAATCAGGCTGATTAACAGGAAGGTACATTTAAAGAAAACGGTTACACGTAATAACAGGAACTCATCTACGATGAATTCTTTTCCATAATTGATAAGGTAATCATAGTTATAAACGAAATGATTGCGAGTTAACACGGATTTAATTAATGAACTTTAGGAGAAAAAAATGTTAGTAACTATAATTTTTTAGTTCTCACACTTTTTAGCCACCAAAATGCTAGTGGTAACTACATTTCAGTAGAATAAAAAAAGTACAATTAAAGTTTATGGCTGAACACCATTTTAACTAAAATAAAAATTTAATTATCTTATTGACATAAAAAGAGTTTTACTAAATAGGTACACACACATAAAATGATTTTTATATATACCTACGGTAATTGGTCAGTGTTCCATGTACTTTCGAAAAAAGGTTAGATCGATTTTGACTGGACTCTCACCGTTGATGTCATAACTAGTCATTTAAGCTAATTGAATTTTCTAAGTTTCCATGGAAAATGTTCCACAGAAGTTCTATAATTGCGGTAAAATAATTGTTATTAATATAAACCTTAACGTAGACATAGATCATGAGATAAGTTATTATCCAGACGAACTTGAACTTTCTGAATAAATAAATAGAAATGACAATCAAGAAATCATAAAGCGAAACAGTGTTCCGAATCTATTTCAACGTTAGAATATATTATTTTATAGTTTACTGTATTATGTATTGTCTGATACAACAGTGTTGACCTCGAACCAAATAGTACGTTGCGTGTTTTATGCCTTCAACGAAATTTTATTAATGTTATGTCATTGCCGTGACCAAAGACTGCAGGTGCGACCGACTCTTGGGTGCATGATGCATACTATTATTATTATTTGAATATCTATGCTAGTGGCTTCGCTCGCCTAAATGTTATTTCCCTGTACTTAAAGTTAATTGTCCCGCGGAAACTGCAACATTTTCTTTTCCTACACAATTCCACTTTTTCTTAGAGGTAAACACAATCACAAGCTAATATGGCCTTTATTAAATTAGTTAAGGATCTTATCAAGTTTATTGATGAACTGATTTACATATTTTTCGTGTTTCAATTTTCTTTTATCCCTTATTATCAATGTACCTACTTATAGAGTGTCAGATGTGATATTAAGTTTAGAATAAAAAGTCAACAAAGTTTCTCATGATTAGTACTTAAATCAAGTTAAATCTATAAAAGTATAAACGGCTCTCTTTATAAAATAATGTATTTTGACGATGAAATACCCAGTAGTCCCCTAGCAACAGTCGATATTTCTCAGCGGGCGGCCTTCGCAGAAGCCAAATCACAACGCCCTTATGGTCTACCTACATAATAACTTTATCGTTTGACATAATTTAAAAGATTTTGTTGTTCAAATGATTTTGTTGAAAAAAAAAATATTTTTGTAGACTTTTTATAATTGATAGTTGTTATTTTGATAATATTAAACAGATCGGTAAAACTTAAATACTTTTTTCTTATTTGATTTTACAAATAGTATATATGTACTTAAGTACTTACTTAATTTTTTGCAGATAAATTTCTAATTGTAACTCTGAATTGTGTGATTGCGATTGGCTATTACGCTGATTCACTCTGAATCAGCGTAATGGCCACCAATTGCACCATCCTTGTTTTCCCCATTTTATAATTTTAACAAATAATTTATTTAAATTTATGTAAGTACTTATAATTAGAGTATGGATTTTCCTGTAATATTTTTTGCAACGAACGAGTTTAGAATTCAAAAAACACTGGATATGTATGGTACTATTTATAGGCTAGCATTTATGAATTATTATCGTATATATATTAAATGACTGTTAATCGCGATCTACTTAGATTTTTTATTTGATATAATTACATAAAAATATATTTATTAATGTACAAAGTTTCATCAATCGTGTTGTAAAATAGATTAATTAAACATTATTACTGTATTAGAGGAGCTCGATGGCGTCGCTGTGTGTCGCACTCTAATATGAACACGCAAGTTAAGCGACGTCTACCCTAGCCAGCGTTTGGATGGGTTTCGTTATCTCGAACTTCTCCGACTTCGGAGGGCACGTTAAGCAGTGTCAGTTAGTGTTAAAAGACCCGAGCTTCGTTTTGATTCGAGGGCTCAAGCTTCGACTCGAGCCTTTAAGCATCGAGCCTTAAGAGCTCGAGCCTTCAAAGCTCGCGAGCTCTGAGAACTCGAGGCTTAAAGGCTCGCGAACCTTAAGAGCTCGAGCGCTAGAGGCTCGCGAGCAGCGTGGCAGAGTACGCTCTAATCACTTTCGATTGAAGAGAGACCCGTATCCCAGCAATGGGATGATTTATGGGTTGATATGATTGTATTAGACTTTGACTAAAGAAAGTGCCTGTGTAGTGTGAGTAGATCTCTCAAAATAAACGATTTGACTTTTGACTTCGTGCCAAGTATTAGGTACTTAGTTTTGGACTCTATATCTTTGTGTTTTTCGTATGTCTTATATTAAAAAGTACCTACCTAAGTAATTAATCATTGAAATTGTGTCTGGATGAAACTAAAGCTAGATAGTATTTATTACTTATACAATTTTATTGCAAAAATACTTAGGTAAGTACTGTGTTTATTTGTATATTACGTTTATTTGTAACACAGTTAGAGTTTAACAAGTCACGCGGTACAAATCCGCAGTACAAAAAACGTTTTAATATATTGTCAGTTTATCTTTAATCTGACAGAAAGAGCATTAATATATAATATGGCTTTGAATACATTTAACAAAACAAAGGTCATATATGACAACTGTTTGTTACTTTCCAACTAGAAAGGTCATTGCTTCCCTGTGTAGTTGTCAGCTTCCGCACAACCGCCCACTACACGATACATTAAAATTGCTTACTCTGAGGCGCCTACATTTTTAGAGTTATGCGAAATAATTTGTCTACACGAGAAAAGGACAAAAATCATTCCAAGAATTTTTTTATCGCAACTTCATTTACGTAAATCTCGCTTTACCGTAGAAATTTTGAAAAATTATTTCTTAGTACACCCCTTGACCTCGCGTCGTAAGGAACCTATATTCCAAATTTGGATCTCTAGCGAGCGGTTTGGGCTGTGCGTTGATATTTTTATATAGTATGTCTGTATAGTTAAATCAGTCAGGACTAATCTTACTAATATTATAAATGAGAAAGTGAGTTTGTTTGTTTATTTGTTATTCCTTCACAACTTGACTAACCGATCATTATGAAAATTTGTATACATATTTGTATGTCAGGGGTTCAGAGCCCAAATAGGCTACCTTTATCCCGTGAAAGTATATCATTCCAATGGGAAAATATTTTTTCTACTATAGAGGGGCGCTGTATGAGATGGGCTATCGGCCAACAGATGGCGCCACAAGTCGCGCTATGGTTTGCTTTGTTGTCGAACGAGATCTATGTCATAAAATTAACGCGAGCGAAGCCGCGGGGAAAAGCCAGTTTTATATGTATATAAATATAGATTATTAATACGTGCAAAGATTCGTATTCGTTGCACGTACGTATTTATTTGAATATTAAGCAAAAGATGTCGTAGCCTCAATCTTTCTTTTTCTCTCTTCCGTTGAATGATTATTGAAAATTACTTATAAGTAAATATAATCGAACACATAATTTTACTTAAGTACTACTACTAGTTTTTATTGGACGGTAAACATATAAATTAATCTCGTATGTAATGCTTTTCATCTCTATAAAATAAACGCGGAACAGTTTACGAACTTGCTCTATAATTTTTTATAATTCGAGTATCATTATTATACGGAACACGAATTACAGATGCAACGTACACTTGATCAAGTTTTTTCTACGAATTCTTATGTCTGCTCAAGTTTTTGTGTTGGCTTTATTATGTACGCGATATCAATTGATAAAAATAGTTTCAACTAGTTTTTATCCGTGTTAAGTATTAGATTATTTTTTAGTTAATAAAAAAATATTTATCCAAATCAAATACATGTATGTGCGTGACACCCCAATGCCAAAGAGATCTTCTTTGTCCATTTACCCGTAGTTTGGGCAAAGAAGTATTTTGATGGGAAAAGTAAATATACGGAACCCTACATTTGCGTGGCCCGACACGCACCTACATCCTACATCTCGAAAACGATGGTGTGGACTTTTAGTTTTATTTTATCCCCTACTATCTAAACTCCAGAAGTATTTTTTTTTCTTTTACTGTTCCATCAACACCCCTTAAATTTTATGAGCATTTTGCTTCGTTTCCAAAATGATAGTAGTCTATCGAGTAGCTTAATTCTAAAGAACAGGCCGAAAATCTGGTTTCTGAATAAACTATTTTATTTTCATTTCCAACCAAGCAAGGCTACTCATATTATTTATAGTCAAAGTCCGCGGTTTTATCCGTACCATTCATTTTTCCCGTTCCCGAGATAATAAACTTCCATGTGAAAATAAAAAGGCTCAAAAGAAAATGTTCATGCATGACATAAAATTAATCTCTGCAGAGATCGAACCCGCTCTTAGTAGGATTAGCACTTAGCACTACCGAGCCACTGGGGTGTCATTACTGTCTTTCTGTATTATCGGTCTGCATCGTTTACGCAATCATGCGGCCACGCGTGTACTCTGCTCAGAATTTCCGGACGATTTTAAACGGTCTGCCGCACCTCAATGTTAACTCAGCAATTAAAATTCAGGATATCTATCATAATGATAAACCAAATTATAATTCTAAAATAATAGATTACATAAAACGTAGTACAAAAACAAGTGGGTTGGTATGTATCAGATTAGCATAAAACCATTCTATCTATGTTCTATTTGAATGTTATAATAACAATATTAGAAAACGCGAGTATTGAGATTGGGGTTATTGTTTTTTTAATAGAAAACAAATACAGAAATTTTTTACAAAAACATACCAATTAAAAAACTTCTATGGTTACTCTGCACCACAGTGTGTACAAACTAATTTTCCTACTTTACAATGACTCATTTATTGTGTTATTAATCTTTAATTATTATTTTTTCATCATCTAAAATTGCAGTTTTTTTTATATTTTCTGACATTATAATTGTTTAATATTAGTACCATTTTGAAAGTGCAAGTGCTAAGTTTCTTGCCAGTTCTTCTTAGCACAAATCTGCCGTCTGAACTGGTGGTAGGAAAAAATTGTGACGATTCGAAAGAACTTATATTAGGCCTATTTGAATAAAAATATTTTAAATTTTGAATTTGAATGTATAAACAAATATTATGAAGAGATTCTTCCCTAGCAAAAATTCTTTGGAAAAAAATATCTACATATAAAATCTTACATGAAAATATTGACGTAATTTTAAATAACCATCAAGTTGATCGTCATTAATTAAAGTATATATTCATGCATTTTCTGACACGTTCAAGACAATTCATAGGTTAACGTCCGTGATCAACCTTTTCATGTATCTAGAACATGACGAGGAAATTAAAAAGAATATCATAAATAACCTACACGATACTTTTTTTTTTTTTACTTTACAGTTCATTATCTTGTACCTATTCATGTTAATTATAAGCATCGTGTTTTTTTTTCTCAGTAAAAATCTGAAACAAAACTCGAATGGTAAAATTAAAATGTACGCATTTATTTCAACTGAATTTACATGCAAACATTCATATTGTTTTCAGATCCTACAATGCATACCTGTTGCGCCGAGGCCTTCGGATAATCTGCACAACAACCACAGACATATTTCTCAGCAGTATGACTACAGCGCTCACAATATACCAAAGTACGAAGAACCCTCGAATCTTCACAACGACCAAGTCATATCCGTAAGAATTACGTCATCAGTCGCCGTAGGTAAACGAAAAAGCAAGCCAACTCAAAGGAATTTCGACAAAAACTACGATCTAAATGAACCACCGACGTTGACAGCTTTTACTAAAATAGTAACGGCTACAGAACCTATTAAATTAGACGAAGATTTCGGAGAAATAGTCACCGATATACCTCCTAATCTAATTGGTGCTAATGTAGAATTTCTTAAACAACTCAATGCAAAGAAAGAACTAAAGAGTACAGACGATATCAAATCTTATCTGCACTCCGAACCTGAAACTAAACCAGTTTTAGGGTTTCAAGACGAAAAACAAATAAATAAAAACAATGGCGACATATTAAGAACGTCAATGGCGTCTAGATATGGACATATAAATGATGATCTGCTTTTTAAATCGACTAGTGGAAACGACAATTTAACAGACACGATTGCTGAACCTTCACTAACATCTGAAGTTGAATTCGGATACGACCTCGACGATAATGTTCCCCTTGCAAGATCAGCATTGCGGGCACGTCCTGAACATAAAACACTTATTGCAGATCAGTTGTTAAGTAAGCGGAATGTCACTGGAGAATCTATAGTTGAGCCACTTACGAAAGCTGTCTTAGAAGTTCCCAGTAAACAATATGAAGACAGACAACGTGAACGTGAAAGATCGATACCATCGTTGTTGCCATCTTCCGAAAAGTATTTTCCTAATCTAGCGAGCAAATCCTTGAATGAAAAGGAACACAGTCAAACAACTGTCAGTTTTAGTATTGTTCATGACCCTCCCACACAACCAAATGACTATAAAGAAACTAGTAACACATTCGACAACGTAAACAATTCACCAAAAATTTACAGTCAACCGGCAAAAGTGTACAGTGAACCGGCTAAGTTTTACAGCGAACCGGCTAAGATATACAGCGAACCAGCCAAAATATATAGCGAACCTGCTAAGGTGTATAGTGAACCAGCAAAAATTTATAGTGAACCTGCAAAGTTTTATAGCCCGCCTGCTTCTTTACACCTTCCTCAAGATAGTCCTCCAAACTACACAACTTGGCAACAACTTTCTCAAAGTTCGACGGCCACAACGACAAATACTACACCAATCACAACTATTTCTAATCAAGAAACATCAATTTCAACAAACGCAAAAACTATTCCAGAACATCAACCAGAAAGAAACTACGAAGTTGATGAAAAAATAAGTGTGATGTCAGATGGTCGGATTCACGGAGTTCAGGAATCGAGTACCACTGAGAAATGCAAACAGGATAATTGCAAAGTTGGCTACGTCGTGGAGGGACGACAGTATAAGAAATATAGGGTGGAAGAAAGAACATCAGATGGATTTATTGTTGGTGAATATGGAGTAGTCAGGAATGAGGATGGAGCCTTAAGGGGAGTCAGGTACACGGCAGACAGTGACGCCAGCCCGCGGCTAATATATGACGCGCTGATGAAGTTCCTACAACTGAAATAAAGAACTCTAGTTCATAGGTCAATAAAATAACAATAAACTTATTTGCTCATTTATTGATAAGTATGTATAATATACATGAATAATCAACAATGCAATTTACTTAACAGTTTAAAGACTGACTGATGACTATTTAATTACTTACGCTTGTTTTCGTAGCATTATTAGTGGCTACAAATAATAACATTGTTAATTCACCACTTGATTCGCTACGTGAGATTGTGAGTCGTAATTTTATGAATGTTTCGATTAAAAAATCTAGAATACAAGTATCAATAATGTTATTATAGTAGACATAAGTATTCCTTCAGATATTTTCACAATAAAAATGTCTAGAAGGTGTTAGGTGCCATGGTCGTTGTAGCAGATTTTCATTGATTACTTTCTCTTATACAATACAAATATGTATAGTTTCTTAATATTTTAACTAGTACATAATAAGATATACTGTAAATAAAATTTCGAATGAAATAAACGTGAATGAAAATATTATACTGGTTTTATGAATATTTTTCGGCTCAAACAAAGTAGCAGTACACTCAACACACTATAAGTCACTTTATCGTACAAGCACATTTATTTCTTATTAATAATATTAATCAATATCATCATAATTATCATTATTCTAGATTAAATACTCTATGCTCAATAAGCTGAACATTTCGATACATTATGTTATCAAGTCAAAATATTATATAAGTCGAGATTTCCAAGAGTAATTGTACACCAAAACTTCATTCAAATGTAATGTGTAATTAATAAAATTTCTATTTCGACTATTTTCTTTACTTTTTGAAAGCTTAATTTTATAATAATATTCAAATGTTTAAAAAAACTATTTGATTACATATTAATTCTGTCTTTACGTAAAACATGTAACATACAATTTTATATTTTAGTTGGCTGTTACCACCGCTGAAAGAGTTTTATTAGGTACATAAAATGTAAAGGCATTATAATTGACTGCCTTTTGAGTACCTCCTTAACATACCGGTACAATTGGGTTTTTTTTTATAAGAAAAGTTAAGTGTTTTTCTGAAAAATCATATTAAAATCAAATAAAAAAAAACTAATGGTTTATACAGTTTATGATATTAATAATGTCCTTGTGAGTTTAGTCTTTGAATAAATTATTCGTGTACTAACAATAGTGGAACAATTGGCGTAATAATGATTTTACTCAGATATGTATCATGTTGGTACAACACCTTTGTTAAAAGGTAACATTTTTGACGCGAAAACTTTCAAAGAATACATTTTTTTACACAAATATGTGCAAATATTTAATCTAACAATATAAGTACTTTATAATCTATCGCAACATTATTTCCAACAGTTTTCAATCTAACAATATATTTTTTTATTTCATAAAAAGCGAACAATTTTTAAAGTTACATATTTTCTGAAAGATCTCTGTGTGTCTTCCAATCGCGGGCCAATTCTTTACTTTATGCATGAAATTAACCGGTTATTTTTTCTATCATTACACAAATTTTTGTTGTCATACATTCTTAGTACGTACATTAGTCTGATAACATTTGGTATCGCACCCACTCGTACGCTTCGCCCGCAAGCTAACTTTCAGTTTGATTATGACGAAATTGTATGGGACGAAAGGGTGCGATTTATAACAATTTAAACTTAAACGTACTATTTCTGGCCGAAGTCATAGGTAAACCAAGTAACATTATGTAACTAGTCATATTTTAACAAGTAACAGTATTATTTATAATTTGTGGAAGCACATTCAAAACGTTGCACAATGCTGACAAGCATATAGGTACATTTATTATCATTATTTTAATTCCGTAGCTCTGCTTTAAACAACAGTATCCACAGCACAAGCTAGACAATTAGAAAAGTTACAAACAACAATCAAGCAATCCCTATCTGTCAATATTAATAAATTTTTATATTTTTTTTTATGAGTAGATCTACTTTGCGAAACTTTAAAAAAAAATTCTATTAACATTTTTTTATTGATTAAATTGCCAAAATTATTTCTTACTCATCTAAAGAAAAGAGAGTTCTGATAGTAACAGACAGAGAATACTGAACAGATTTCAACAAATCATATAGGTACTTAATATTACATTATAATCAATATACTACATTAGTTTTACATTGTATCGTATTTTAAATCATAATATTCATGCATATAGCTTGATTGGCCCGTTATCATCATCCGCCCGTTAAGTCCATTGTTGAACCTTCAGGCCTAGGCCTTCCACAGTGACCTATTCTAGGAGGTCTGTATCCAGTGGCTCCCTCTACCTCCGTCAGGTCGTCAGGCCATCTCGAGTGGAGCCACACGAAAACTTTTCGAACCATCGATCGGTTTCATTTATTCGCGATTGGCCCGTATGAACAGTAAAATATTATTTTATTAATTATATTCAAAAAGTTTGATATTACATATTAGAATAAATTTCGATATGGTAGAGAGACATACATACAATTTTTTTAAAGCAAGTTTAAATGTATAATTCATAATAGGCCGTCAAAAAGCAATATTACATTAGATTACATATAAAAAGATGAAGTTATGAAACTCGATAAAGTGAGCTTTGTAATTAATAGTATTATGTATTTAATAAGACTTCATTTTACTAAGACTTTTTCATCTTACAAGTAGTAAAATTTAATAACCATGTCAAATAAATATGATCTGTTAATAGTACGTATAAGCATCTTCTTTTTTTAATTGCATCGATTTATAATAATATTATGTCGTTGGCCTACATCGATTGCACCTAATCTACATGTATTATAATACTTTGTCCTAAATGATGGATGAACGCACAGCCCAAACCGCTGATCGTAGAGATCTGACACTTGGAGAGTGGGTTCGTGCATCCCATAAGAAAGGATTTTCCGAAAGTACGAAAATAATTTACTTTTAAAATTATTTTAATATTCAATTCAAGTTCAAATCTCTATTTTTATATATAATTTTAACATTTGCTTACTAATGAAATAAAAACAACACGTGTAGAAAATGGTCTCATACACCTTTTTTCAATAATTATTTCTCCCCATAACTCTTTTGACTGTTTTTATGATACCATTTAAATAAAGGATGAGGGCCGAAAAAGGCCGAACGGGAATGAGACAAAAATATGTTCCAGCAGTACTTACTGACGCAACAGTGGCAGTGATATTTTGAATGATAAACTGCTAAAATGATATGATTTATTTGACACAATAAAATAATATTTGGTCATACATATAAATAAAATAAATATTAAAACCATTGTAATATTTTAATCTATCTTTCGTAGGTACATACAACTATAACATTTTTAATATTCATTAAACGCACACAGCTTGCATTCTACTTTGTACATTCACATTGGCACTCAAATGTACTATTTGTGCCGGCAAACATACGTAGCTGGTTGACAAGTTAGTTGGCAAACCTACTCTAACGATTGTACATTTTCAACTAATTTGTTTGAAAAATTGTAACATTTATTGTAAAAGTGTGCACAAATATTTCGGCTACATAATTTACTCAGTTTTGAGCAAAACATTAATTTTATTTTCGCAATTCCACTCATAATTTCAGTGCATATCGTTACAACAACAATAACTTTTACTGATACGCTAAAACAACATGTAAGTATAAGTAACTATAAATTGGTCATAAAACTTAATTATCTCAAAGTTTGTGTTATGCATAAGTACAAGATTTCAAATGCATTATTTATGAACCTTCATGCTAAAAGGGTTGATACACACATGTTCAGGTCAGTATTCGGCACAACAGCCGACCTTAGGTAGTCTTCAGGCGATCATGCAACTGAGATTTCTGCAGAAATCGCTCGTTCGCCAAGTGAGTATTAAAAGAGCGGATAGCAAAATTTTATACATTATGCTTGTAATGAATTTCAACTATAACCGCCAGCTAGATCTAACATACTTGTATGAGCACTGATGAATCTGCATAAACTTATGCGTGTGCTGTTCAACAACAATTGCCGAAGTAACCCGATGTATGTAGCAACTCTAATACAGTGAAATAACATGCTTACGCTATATACGACTAAGTACTTTTATCTTTTCGAAACATTTCGAAATCAGAGGATAATTTGTAATAATAATATAGTTATTAAAGAAAAGGAATCTTGAAGTATATTGTCAATTTATTGTTACTATTTAAATAATAATTATAAATATTCAATCATATTTCTACTTACACGAACTATACGCACAAATTGCCATACTAAAAGTGCTTGCTTAGACGCATCATTACAATACAAATCAAGACAGCATATCATTGTTAAAGCCAATACCCTACTTAGTTTAAAAGATTGATATTGTTTCGATAATTTCGCATATTACACATTAAAGACTTTTAAGTCTTGCCTTCATCATAAAAAGACGTAAATCAACTCCTGATATCGATTACTTTCAGCTCCACATGGGTATTCATTTCACTAACCTATGAACATTAAAAAACTTCCAAAATCAAATTATTTTTATCATAAATTATGCTCACAAAAATACTTTCTCTACGTATATTTCCATTGCGACTAATTCTCTCTATATGTAAGAACCCATGCCCACTTGGCCTTACGTCTTTTTTATGATATGACAAACGATCTATAAGAATCACATGTGTGTCTCGCGCCTATCAACTTCGTCTTTACTCAGACAATGCACACATATATTAAGAAGAAACAGTTTTAGATACTATTTGCAAGAACAATAAGCAAAATAATTTTATATTTTTAACACAGAAATAACAATAAATAATTTGCTTTTTGCTGTGGATATTATGTATTATCCATTGTACAAATGTTTTGCTAACTTATAATTAGGCATTCTATAATATTAAATTGAATACGAAAAGGGTACCTTGGTCATTCATGAACCGCTTGGTTACATTTTCAACTAAACAGCTTATCGCCTGTTGTCCGTTACTCTCAATCCATGCAATTTCCTTCCCAGTCTTAGGAGAATTCAAGAGTTATGATAATGACAAAAATGCTTCGTAACTTTAGTGCTTGTTTGCTCTATGACACGTTCAATTTACAGGATTATATATTTTTTATGCGATATTAAAGTATATCTTAATAACATGGGTTACATATATGAACTTATTGTTATCTATAGAAAGTATGTAAATAAGTACGTAATTTTTCAGTTTTTTTTTTCAATGATCCGAGGTGATTTATCAGTATAATATAAAATGGGCAAATAAGCACTAGCGACGACTTACCTGAATAAACAGGAATAAGCGATTAACCGTTTAGTACAAAATGCACTTTACCCTAAAAAAAATAACTACCGAACGGTAATTAGTTGGGGACATGGTATGGAGACTTAATCGTAAGTCTCAGACTCCTGCTGTACCAGTTTGAATCGGCGAGGACTCTTCACGGCAATGGAGCCGTGCCCGTCCAGGGACAGCCGACCCTTCATCTGCAGATATCTGAAGAGGTAAAAGGAGTTTAATCTATTTCTCCTTGAAGGTATTTACGACAATATTTGCCGCATCGAACAACATGCAATGTTTTAACATTTTATATTGTATTGTAGAATACAATGGGCGCTTAAGGGTTAATTCATTATTTCAAAAATAAAATATAATACATAACATTCAGAAACAAAACTAAGTTGGAAGGTACATATAAAACCGCTTACCTTTTGATGTAACGACAAACAAGCTTAGTGGGGCGTTGCTGCCATTCGTCTAATACTTCCTTGGGTGCTAATACCTGCAAAAGATAATATAACACTTTAAACTTCAACCGTACTTCTAACCATGAGCACAAAACCATCTTAAAGTTAATCACAAGATTAAATCATGGCTGTCACTGTCAATCTAAAGAATAAAAAAAGAGATAGCTTAATGCCCGTTTTCATCAACGGCTCCTAGCGGTAGGGATAACCTAACTGGAACAATTTGTATGAGATTTGATGACATAAGATGATTCCTACCGCTAGGAAGCGTTGCTGATACGGTATTAGTTTTCTAATTTAATATTAAAATGTGTTTCTGCTGTTGACTGTATGTCACTGATTATATTACTAGTCATAAGATAGAGAATATAATATTCTCCTAATTTACTAGTTACATGATTTTGTTTTTAGTGCAATTTCTTTGTTTTACCTGATCTCCCTTCAACCTGTCGAGCAGCGTGACGCACACGACAGCCGCTTTGATACCAGCGTGATGCGTCAGTGCAGCAAACGCCAGCGACTCCATCTCAATATTCACGACACCCGACTTGTGGATCCCCTCGAGATACTCCATCTTGTCCGTCTCAGTGAAATCGCAGAATGCACCGTCGAGACGTCCTTGCCCTTGTAAATTAAATACGATTATAAAAAATCTGATAACAAATTATATTCATAAAGAATTAATACTGAAGAAAGAAGAGCGGGGTCTGCTATCACAGGTAACACCATGCAATTATGTCTCGTCAACTCTACTTGTAACCTATTTGATGAATGGAGTATTTCTGACTTTCTTGTTGTGTTGATAAAATAACTTGTTATTAATAATTCTGCAATACCCTGTCAATATTTTAATAGCAGCATTGAGCTCTACTACAGATAAATATGTTCTCCATTTATGGGACAAGAAATATTTTGATAAAGATCATAAGAGATTTCAGTGGAATTTCAAATGTTTTGCTCAAACTCAACTTTAGAAGGTGGAGATTTTTTGCGCAATGATCGTGTTTGTTCCTCAATTGCGAAAAAGGAGCATAACCACATTAACAGTAAATATGACAATACAGTTGAGAACCGAAGAGAAGACAGTTCTTTAAAATTACCTTCATAAAAATCGTAAGTGCACATGGTCTTGCCAGTGACGGTATCATAAGGGTCCTCAGGGTCTGCCAATCCCTTCAACTCACGCGCAAGCCGTTTGTCAAGCTTCGCGGGACGCTGCACGTTCTTCCCCAAAACTGTCTGAAGTAACCAAAACAGATATTTTATCAATAGGTTATATTATATTTGAAAAAGTGTGTTTGTTTGTACTTTTTACACGTCGAATGGAACCATTCGATTGAAATGTTTTTTACGGGGATAGTTTTAGGTCTAGGGAATGAGATACGATATTTTTTATCCCACAGAAATAAAAGATACATAATACTTTCCCTTGATACATCATCGTCATCATCAGCCTGAGATCTCTTCCGGGAAGTCAATGAACTTTACTGTTAATCTGTAGATGCCATTGCTAACCCTAGCTTTTCTGGAATTAGACCTCTACTTCCCAGTACTCCAAGAAAATTTCCTCGGTTTTACTAATCTTGTTACTACCAGATACGTACCACTTCTAAAAGATTCCTCAATGCACCATCAACTGCTTCTTCAGAAATGACAACGGTACCACCTTCGTAGCCAATTCCTCCGCAAGTCCCGATCCTGAAGAATATGGGATCGCGAACCTTCGCGTGGTACATCAGCTTAATGAGCTCATGGAGTAATATACCCACAGATGGTATACCCATACCGTGCTGGAAAAGAAAAGAATAGGTAAGAAATTATTATTAAATAATAAATATCTTCAAAAATAAGTATTATGTGGAAAGGACATGGAAAAAATACGGAACCTGAGATGACATTGCAATCCATCACAAACTTTGTTTACCTACTTGGAAAACAATAACGGTTTATCCAAAGATACCTTTACTTAATAATAGGTAAAGTATATTAATGGGTTCTTTTGAGGTGTGACGGGATAATAAGTAAGTGAAGCGAAAAATGAGTGATGAGGCTTATGTATTGTACCTACATACATACCTACTCGAATTTACTGTTAAGAATTATTACCTAATATTTTAGAGGTAGGGCACAGCGGATAATCCGCTCAAATCGGAGCAGCCCGTCTGGGGAAGGACCTCCACCTTATAGAAGATCGTAGCCAAATAGCATTGGTCTCGGCCATGTTGTGTTCCTACGGTGAGTAAGGTCTCCAGAGCTTTTGGCAACGCGTGAGTGATATCCCCGGTATTGCAAGCGTCTATAGGCTACGGTGCTGCTTACCATTAGGCGGGCCGTATGCTTGTTTACCAAATTATTGCCGTTCCCATGAAAATTTCCAGAATTCCTTTCTTAAAAAACGTGGTTAATTCGTCCAAGTAAAAAACCCTCACAAAAGATACCACTGTGTAAATTCTTTCTTCGTCATTCAGGTCATTAGTTACCTGTCTGTGCGTTAATGATCTAATTAAAAATTTCATGCAGACAACCATAGAAAGACAAAAGAAGTACTAACACTTATAGAAAGGACAGGTCCAACTTTGTACATAGAGTAACGGTAGGAGAACTGACTGATGTCCTGCAGCGTAGTGCCACAGGGCAGCTTGTGTCCGATCTCCGCCATGATAGTGTACGCAAACTGCTCCATCCTTTTGGGAGTGCCACCCATACAAACGAACTGTAAAATAAGTTTTATTATAAGACTCTTTCTCTTTATCATATTGAATTAGTATTTGGAATAGCATAACCTCAATTGGTTTTTTTTAATAGTCATTTATGTACCACTACTAGGCAAAGGCCTCGCCTCTCCTTTTCCAGTAACCTCTGTATGCTTTTTATTCTTTCCGTTTGCTATCAAATTCCGTCAGTTTATCTGTCCATCTCTTTCTTGGGCTTCCTCTTGGCCTTTGTCCAAGGGTCAGAATCTCAAATACACATGATTATTTCAGTGCATCGTTTCGTGTTTTGATAATAAAATCCATTGTTATATGTTTTTGAAAACAATGCAAAATCACATGTTTTTGCATCTTAGCATAATGGTTTACAAATACAGTGCTACAAACTTATCTGTGCCGATTGCGGGGGCGCTAGGATCGAAGCTATTGAAGGTAATTGTCAAGGTTTTCAAGGCGTATTCATTAGTTCTAGTTTTTCCCACCGAAACAGATAAGTTTGTGGCACTGTACATACCTTTACGTCACCGAACATCTCGACGAGATCGTGCGATCCGCTGCCAAGGGCCAAATGATACAGTATGTCCTGGTCCATGAGCTCGATGTTCGGATTCCTGAGCCGCACTGAACCATCGGGATATCTGACACCAAAATAATAGATCAGTAAGAGCATCTAATTACTTGTAACAATATATTGTACTAGCGCTCCGTCCCAGCTTCGCACGAGTTTTTGTAAAGATCCCTACTTTTTTTTAAATATAATATTATAGCCTATGTCACTCGCAGATAATATAGGCTAGACACGTATAGCTCCCCAACGGTGAAAGATTTTTCAAATCGGTCCAAGAGTCTTCGCGTTTATTCGTTACAAAAAAAAATACAAATCTTATCTATTTATAACATTACTATAGACATAGATTAGTCCTAAATATTATTAAGACCGTTTCTTGTAGTAACAGAACACAAAAAAGGACAGACCACACATCCAGCATCATAATTTATATTTGGAACTGAAACAAGTACCTATTGTAAGAATCGTAACGATGTTATTTGATAATGCAAACGACCTATCGGATTATAAGGAAAGCAACACCTCCACCACTTTCCATGTACAAGTATACAGCCAGCCAGCCAGCATACATACGTAAGTATTATAAAATTTCTGTGACATACAATAGAGTCCACAGTAACCTCAGATGAGTCTACGTCTTTAAATGGATTGATAGACAAAAGATTGTATTTTGGAAGAGATTAGTTGAGATTATAAAATTGAGAACGATATTCTGTAATTGTGACACTGCATAATATGGCGTAGCGTGTTGGGATATTTGGCAAACATTAATCATGTGTGGACAATCATATTTCAAAAAGTATTTTCCTTATTTGACTAAATAACAAATACGTGTATTCGCCATCTTGCCGATTTCATATAAAGTTTTAGTGTTTGGCACCATATCTAGAGTCCAGCCTCCCAAATATGGCATTTACGTAATGGACAAAATAGTTTGGCAAAAGCAATGATCCGCCAAAAATAACCACCCAGTACCAGTGAAATTGAAGCATATTTTAATGATAGCCCACTTGTAGCCCATTCTAAACAATATCCTACTACTCGAAAATATTATTATGAATGGACACATGAAATCCTATACCATAAGGAATGAGATTCAATCAGTTAAAAAAATAAAATAATTATATTCCTCCAGATAGAAGCACGTGGCAGTAATTGGATGGGCAGGAAATTATATTTCCTTTACACATCCAGGAACAGAACTGTGCACCTACATCCTACGTCAACGAAGAACAATTTTACATAGACATAAATAACGTTAGGTAAGTACCAACTTTGTAATGTCTTCGCTATACCGCGCTGTGCAACACCCGTTTTAAATGCTCAAGTAATTATATGAAGTAATTACTCGGATCTATTCTGCTAAGTACCTATATAAAGTTGAAGAAAGATGAATACAATAAAAAAGTCTTTCAGGGTGTGCTCACGAAAGAATAGTGCTTGAAAATTTTAGGGAATACTTGAATTCCGAAAGAAATGTTGGAAAACAAGCATTTAACAATTTTTGGTTTACTTGATTATCCGAGTCAGATATACATAATGTTACGAAAAAGTCTTACCGACATTTAATCAATAATATTGATATGATAACCTATCCCATTACGATACAAAGGTGAGAAGTTCAATTAAAATGATCGATTGAGTATAATATCGTGCAACGTGAGCTGTTAATTCAATTTAGGTGGAGCCATTTTTTGTAGTCAGAAAAAATGTCGTACCGTATGTATGACGACGCTTGAAGAACCGACTGGGGCTTTTCGGGCTTCTCTTAGTAAGAACCATTATGAACTAAAAATCCCTGACTGAATGAAATCAAATTGTAAGACATTCGCTACTCTGCGACAATAAGTAGCGGGTATACGAGTAGGCCAGCAGCTATTCTCGTAACAAAAACAATTAATATATAGAGTCAAAGTCACGCCCTATCTCGTTCATTTCATATTTTGTATGAGCGAGACAGCGCTTGTGATTGAGGCTAGATTTTAACAGTTTGCCGTTACGAGAATAGGCCCGAGAACAATCGATTGCAGTAGAACGGTAATAAGCTTGCGGGTCAATATTGGCCTAATCTTACACGACATTATTGGCCCAATTTATTTTATTAATATGGTACGGTAAGCTCATGTAAGAGAGTCGAAATCAACAACCTTTATAAACGCTAAGACTGCATGACTCTCAATAAAATTGTTAGTACAGTGCTACAATGATATTTATGAACGTGACAGATGTGCGAGGGCGTTACTGTGGCATATTTTCATACATTTTGTCAAAGGCGGACTGTCGAAATGTGACATACAACATGAACGGGAGTTGTTGTATATTACATTCGTTAGTTATGGAAGAAAATATTGGTAAAGAAACAAAAAATAATATAAACCTAACGCCATCTGCTTGATCGCCGGATAAAACCTGCATTTCTTCGTCTGTGTGATCTTGGCATTCACTTGCATGACAGTTATTGTTGCGATGTTCCGGTGCGTTCATGGTCACAACACGAGCACGTTCTTGGCCAGATTCTATCACGGCACCTCCATTGCGATACGGCATCGTGTATTACTAGTAAAAAAATTATCATACAAAATAAAAACAAAATAATAAAAGTAAATAAAGAATATTATGGATCACTTTCACAGATTCCATTATTCAGTTACATAAAGATAACGTATCTGTCAAATAAAATGTAACATTAAAGATTTGCTTCTATTAGCAAGTCGTGGGTCTCGATTAAGATATTTGAGCCTATTTGTCGTAAATGAAAAGTTAAATCCATAGAAAGAAGAACCTGTGGAAGAACTATCTTTATAAAATAAACATCAATCAAATACTATCATCACCAACAAATTCTAAAAAGAAAGCAATCAACAAATGAAAAACCTTTCGCGCGCGATATTCACTTTGTTTCTTTTTTTTTATTTTAAAGAAAATGACCAGTATCGTTATTCGTACTGGCAGAAAATAAACACTAAACTAGCAGAAAAATTATTTCTTTTACAACATACTCGTAATTTTTACAGATTTCTTAAAATATGAAGTCAATGAGTCAATGTCAAACTTCGTCCTTTTTTGACGTCAGTTAAAAATGCGAAAAGCAACAAAATTTACTCTTTCAATTCTCAACCTTGACCTACAATACATAAACATAATAAAATAATGTTATTTGCTTCGTTAATGCATAAAAATATACTCGAATGTCACCTACAATATAACAAAACATAGGAAGTTATCAGAAGCTTATCTGTCATTGACGATTGTCTTCAAACGGCATCATAAAATTGATTATAGTAAATCATTCTTCTCATACCTACATCATTTTATATTTAACTAGCTATTGCCAGCGAGTACGTTCGTAATTTTTAAATGACAACCTTTTTTTCTTGACATCAGATTTAATTGAAATAAAGCATAATATTATGATTCAAGCCAAGCTCTATCTTCCAGTGAAATTCCGTTCAATAACTTCGAAGGTATGCACGTAAAAACGATCGATCTATCGATTATGCTCTGATGGCCTATTCTCGTAACAAAAACTGTTAAAACATCAATCTCAAGCGCTATCTTTTTTTTATACCACAAAGGTGGCAAACAAGCATACGGCCCGCCTGTTGGTAAGCATCACCGTAGCCTATAGACGCGTGCAATACCGGGGGTGTATCACTCACGCGTTGCCAACCCTCCCAAATCCCCCAAGTGGAGCTCTGAAGAACTCACTCACCGTAGGAACACAACATGGCCGAGACCAATGCTATTTGGCTACGATCTTCTGTAAGGTGGAGGTCCTTCCCCAAACGGGCTGCTCCGATTTGAGATTATCCGCTGTGCCCTACCTCTCTTATCTTGCTCATATAAAATAAATAAATAAATATTCTTGGACTAATCACACAACGCCATCTAGTACCAAACTAAGCAACTAAGCTTGTACTATGGGTACTAGATTGCTTATAACTATACTTAAATACGATTTCTTTGTAAATAAATATAAAACACCCAGACCAGGGCAAACAGACATATTCATGCACACAAATGTTAGCCTTGCGCAGGATTCGAACCCGCGGCCCTTGGGATAAAGTGACCATTGCTAGCCACTCGAACACCGGGCCTGTCGAATAAAACACAATACGAGCAAGATACCGCCTAAGATTGAAACTTTTCAACTGTTCTTGTTACAAGAATAAACCCGCATGTCAGTTAAGCGTGTGCGTAAAGCATTCCCTAGCCCTAAAGTATAAAAAAGGCTTTCATTCATTGTATATTTATCCGATCCCTTATCGTCAAACTGCAAGCATCCACTTCAGTTTAGAATTTAGGAAATCACATTTTTTTTAAAACAGGAATGCAATGTGATCATTTATTATGAAAACGAATCGAATACGGAAACGAATTTTTCTAGTGTCCGAAATGGTGGCTTAAAACGTAGTTTATTTTCTTTATCCAAGTTGTAAATGACAAGAAAAGTGCCTGTGAAGATCTAATTTCTGAAATAAACGATTTCATTTCATTTTATTTCAATCTACATTTATACTTTCTTTTATATGAATTTCTCAGAAATTTTATAAAAGCATTTGTATATTATGGTATTAATTGCATAAACACGTGAACTCAGAATTATATTGAAATCACAAATAGGTCAAGCGTAGTTAGCCGGCACGCGATACATAAAAGCATACCGCTTGTTAAAGTCTTAATTAAATGTATCCCTATTTGATTTTCTATTTTATAAAACCACTAGCGAAACCCGCGCAACTTCGTTTGCGTATATTTCGCTTTCCCGTGGGAATTTTGAAAAATCCTTTCTTAGTGCTCCCCTACGTTATAAAAGGAACCCCTGTGCAAAATTTCAAGTTTCTAACCCTTATAGTTTAGGCCCTGCGTTGATAGTCAGTCAGTCAGTCAGCTTCTCCTTTTATATATATAGATAAGAATCTGAGTATATAACAATAACAAATGTTAGTAGGTACCTACTAACATTTGTTATTGTTCCACAACTTAACGCACAATTGCTTAAAAATGTTTCAAAGTTAATAACACATTAACCCGCTCCTTCTCTTTACTTAATTTGACAGTGTCAGATTTAATGTCTCAACTTTAAAATGTATTTCTGCAACTCACAGTCAGCCCCAAGTTATGCAAGCATGAGATTTAATGTGTCATTAGCTTTGAAATGGTTGTTTTGTTGCAAACAACCATTTAACCAGTATAGTTAACTATACTTAAAACTAAAAAAAAAAAAATTTTAACTTTATAGTACCTACCTAAATGAAAAGTATTATTTTGACAATATAATTTTACGCAAGTCTTTTTCTTTTGGATAAACAAACTTTTTAAATATTTATAAACAAACATGCACATTTTTGCTGGTTTTAAGTAAAACCTAATAAAAGGATATAAAAAGTATTAATATTAATAGCAAATATAAATAATCCTATTTAAAAACGAGTCCATTATCCTTGAATTCTTACCTTTACTTCTTCTGAATGTCAACGCAGAAAATATTTTAATACGTTCAAAATTTTACAAATATTTTAATAATAGAGAAATAAACACGTAATATCTCAATAAGTAACGTCTTGATGGATCAAGTTTGATTTGACGAATAATCAACTATAAACACAGTCATAGAAAAAGCCCCAACTATCAACCGACACATACAGTACACTACATACAACCAGTACCCGTCCCGTATACGTCCGAACTCAACATCCATTGAACGCTCACTACCATTGTTATTAATGATTGATACTTCACAATGCTTTATGTCACGCTAATGTAACGTAATAACCTTATAGGAAGAAATACCAATGCAACTTTGTAGATCTCATTCATGCTTTTGACATGAATTTTGTACGGGGAAATACCAAATAATATTAATATTTATATGGACTGACATAAACATCTGTGCATCTATATCACTAATAAAATCAATATAATCTCAGTAGTAATAAATTTTTACTATACTAATTTTATTGTTGTTAGAGAAAAGACTGAAAATTCGTAACACAGACTTCGCTCTTTTGACAAGAGATACTAACAAAGATTCTTTTAGTAAGTACTACTTACTAAAAGAATCTTTGTTAGTATATACTTACTAAGTAGTATAAAAAAATAAAAAAATATCTGTATTACTATTAATTTATAATAACTTTAATTAACTGAATAATTCGTTATGTTATGTTACCACAATATTATAATTTATAATACTTACCTACAGACAATTAATATTTATATCCTTGTTATTCGTGAATAAATAAATAGTCATTGTCTTTATACTGTGGTAAATGTCTGTAGGTAAGTATTATAAATTATAATATCCGTGGTAACATAACATAACGAATTATTCAGTTAATAAAAGTTAATATAAATTAATAGTATAATAAGTAATACATCACATTACATATTACTATAAAATTTATTTATGTAAATTGCACATGTCAAGCTTAAATCTAAAACTTATGCTACATACATTTATTCAGCATTGGCTTCTATTATAGATACAACACTGTATAAAGAGCCCGCAGTGTTCTGTGTAGAGCCCTTTTGTGATTCGTTTTGGCACAGTTTATCAATCTTATTTTTTGGTAATTTATAAAAAAAAAAGGTTTTTATTTTATTTATTTTCAACCAAAAAACGAGAAACTTACGGCTATCATTACAGGTCATTTATCTAATGCGATACTGAAGAAAATTATACAAAAATACGCCTTTTTAAACAAAGAAACAAAGTCTTTAAATTCCAGCACCAAACAGCTGAGTACCGCTGTGTTAATACTGTTATTCATATTTAAGTATGTGTAGCTCTACATTCTCGCAAATTTGATTGAAATCGAGAGTGCAAACGGTGTCCTACTTTGTTCTTTCCACAACGATGCGGGTTAGGGTAGGTTTGTGGAATCGCGCAGTTGATACTATAGATCTGTCGATGGCGAGCGATGCTATGGCAGAAGAATGTTGTTGACATCATCTCAATTAATTCCTTTGAGCAGAGCCAGCATTGTACAATCGGCAAAACACACAACTGGAGGCAAAATCTCTCCGGCCGTAAACATAGAATCGTCGACAATTTTCAGAACTCGTCTCTAACGTAGGGATGGGTCCACGGACACCCGCCGGCGGGGTTGCGGAGGTATCACCAGTGCCCGCGACCCCGCCACGTGAAGGCGGAGAAGGTGGCAGACAGTCAGGTTTTTAGTCAGTATCCCTCATTGGCTAGAGAGGTGAGCCCGACAGACCCCCGTCGCTTCCCCAAATGGCGGGACATGCAGTAATGCATTTTCCTGACTTTAAACAACAAAAAAAAGGCTTAAGTTAGTAAATACGTGCTTCCGTACAGACTCGTATAGTAGAACACCATGTGAGGCCAGACTTGAGCCTTAAAATGTAACAATCTATGGCGCAAGTTGTACTGCCTTGCTCTACAGAGAACACGGAGTTTTTTCATGTCATATTAACCTTCTCATTCAAGTGTCAGAACTGAAGATTGCTAGAGATTTCGATTTTAAAATTCGTTGCTATTAAAGATGGTCAGGGACGTGTTTACGAAATGGAGAACTACGGAAAATGGGGTTCCATTCTATGGATGTATTTTATATTTAAACATAAATAAAAAAACAGACAAACTAGTTACTTATTCCAGAAAGAATAAAAAACAACATAAGTAAGTACCTACTTATTGCATCTTTTTCGCATTTCTTATATTAGGTACCATATGATCATATGATGCAGGATTAAAGAATAATTATGAATTCTAAAATTTTTTGCAAGTCTTTCAACAATGTAAAATTTGCATGTTTTGCATCTGTATACGTATACGATTGGTTTGAATAGCAATCACACAATAGGGTTTGATTGCTGAGCTAGTACGACCCTTCCTTTCGCACGTTTCTCACATAATAGCACTGTATTCTGTATAATTATTACCATCATTGCACGAGTGTGGTATTATACTTATTGTTTACGTGCTTAGAAATTAATCCGTGAAAGGACCTATTGTACTATTGCTTAACTAATTTCGTTGCAGTAGCGTCAATGACGTTATTTATAAGAAGATAAATATAATACACTCACACATCCATAATTCTAGTCAGAATTCCTATGATTCTTAAACATAACTTATGTATAAAGTTCCCATGTATGTATGTTAAAAATTCTCATGGGAACGGTAGTAATGGGATGGCGTGGGTACTACGGCAGGCGTCTATTTTAGTGTCATACATTATTCTATGTCCGGTTGCGGAAATGGAATCCGCGGCCAAGATATCATATTTATAAAGCCTATGTAAATTTACGCATCTGTCTGAAGTAGTGTAGTAGGTAGTTCACTAGTACTCTTGCTTTGAACTAGTTTGAACCCTCAAGGTTTCTATAATATGATATGATTAAATACAAAGTAGTTTTACAAGAACCCTTTAAGGTTTCAATCGAGGACCCTCGCGCTCGTGAAAGTACCCACTCCACGCGTCTTAGAAACCCTAACCAGAAAAAGATCCGATTTCCTTTCCGATGTTCCTGAATACAAAAATAAATTCACCAACGGAAATTGGTACCTGTGTGTGTAACCTTAACATATATAATAATAGATACTCGACTCCAATTTATATATTATTTAGATCTCATTTTTCATTTTCGGAGAAAGTACATGTTTTATTATGTACCTACAGATTAAATATTCTTTAATCACGTAGTCATGAAAAAAATACGTTTTTTAAAACAAAGAAACAAAATCTGGAAAGAACTTCCAGCAGCAGACAGCTAAGAGCTGCATAATCTGTAAGCAAATTACTTTTAATGATCCTCGTAGGTACTAAAAAGACTTCTGGAATTACAATACCTATGTACTTTTTTATATCACAGTAAACGCACAGGCAGTCCACGTTGCTTCGTAACCAGACACATTCAAAGGCTGTCAACCACAAAGAGACACATTTAGTCCCATGTTTCTAAAATAAAATGTTTAGTCGTCTCGCATTCATATTTTATTCGATTCCAGATGCTTATCAGCGCACCGCACCCAATGAACATAATAAATAATCGCTGGTATTAATAATCATGTTAACAGAGAATTAGCTATCAATGATAAAGTTAATTCTTTTGTTCCATCCATTGTAACAAATTTATAATAATAATATCAATACTTACTCATCTCGTAGTTCATCTTTATCGAAAGACATGTTTTGTTTGAACACTAGTCACTGACACTACACGTTGACCGATATTCGTTCGTTGTATGGATCGATGGGTGACACAGTGAAGGCGCGGGGCGACTGCTTGCTGTCAACAAACGAAGGGTATTCCGCCCAGAGACGGGACGCGGGTGGGCGGCCGCGGGAAACCTGCGCAGATGTTCTGCGCGACGCGTACTTCTAAAACCATACAATGTTCTCAATCCATATAAAAATTGTAATGTGCGTTAGAAAATTGACTTCCAATCACGTAGTTCAGAATATACATTGGTTGACATTGATAATGAATTTTAACTTGATTTGCTTATCTGATAAATAGGTCCACAATGTACTTGTTACTTGTTACTTGTTGTCTTGCGGGCCTTCTCCGCAATTAGGCAGCCTATGTGCCCTTTGTGCGTGCGAAGAGTGGGAGCTGGATCACTCCAGCCATCCTAATTCCTCCAGGAAGCCGGCCAGGGACTTGACGTCGCTGAGGACCTCTCGGAGACTGCCTGGTGTTCCCAGGTGGATTGCCCGGTATGCTGACACCTCACTGCATTCCAGCAGGACATGTGCCGCAGTTTCTTCTGCCGACATGCAAGCTCTGCACAGGGGACTGTCTGTAACACCTATGGTGAAAAGATGTTTGTTAAAGCTGCCATGACCTGTCACGGCGCTGGTTATTAATCTTAGTTTTTGTTTAGTTAAGTTAATTATGGATCTGGCGAGGCGAGCGTCCACTTCAGGGAGGGCTTCTTTCGCTTGTCTATAATCTGTGGTGTCTAACCATAGTTCGTTATGTAAAAAGTTAGTATGTTTTAAAATGTTACCTTTATGCCAGCTGACTGGCAAGGGGAGAATCGGTTCCGGACCAACTGATCTGTTGCCTGATCCCCTCCTCGCCAGCATGTCAGCAGCATCGTTACCTCTATCGCCACTGTGTCCTTTGATCCACTGCAGTGTAATGTGGTTTGAGTGCCCTGCTTTCGTTAAGGCATCGTGGCATTCCAGAACCAGGCTGGATGTCACCACGTATCTTCCGAGAGCGCAGAGCACTGATTTGCTATCGGAGCGAATGAGTATGCGCGTGTTTACCACTTTTTTAGCAGTTATTGCATTGGCAGCTAGTAGGATACCCATGCATTCTGCTTGGAATACTGTATTGTGTTCTCCTAAGGGCATGGAAATGTGTATGTTTAGGTCTTCTGAGAAGACTCCCGTGCCGGTGCCCTCGTCTGTTTTAGAGCCATCGGTGTAGATGGTCAATGATTTGTGGGCTGTTTTCAGGTTGCTATCTTCATGTAGTTGGATTTTGTATCTCTTATCGAAGATATCCGTTGGTAGTACTCTGTCACACGGTGCTGTTACAAGAGGGTGTGTCATCCATGATGTGAATATGTTCTTGTAGTGTTTAGAGTTGTCATGTCTAGTTAATTTTAGTTGTTTGAGTCTAAGAGCTGCCTGCGCTGCTTCCTGTTGCACACATAAGTGTAGTGGAGGAAGGTTAAGCATGGCTTCCATTGCTGCCGTCGGGGTTGTTCTCATACAACCAGTGATCGCACAGCATGCTTGTCTTTGTAGGCTTTGTAGCTTGGCGGCGCATGTCACTTGTTCGGTCTTTTGCCACCAGACTAGAGCTGCGTATGTTACCATTGGCCGTATAACTACTGTATAAAGCCATTTGAAGATTTTTGGGGATAGACCCCACCGCCGTCCCACTAATTTGCGGCATTGCCACATAACAATGCCGGCGGATTTGGTCTTTTTCTCAATGTGGCTGTTCCAGTTGAGCTTGCTATCTAGAGTAACACCTAGGTATTTGACTTCATTCGATAGTTGTAATTGTGTACCGAATAGGTTCGGGGGGCTGAAGTTACCGAGCTGTCGTTTGTTAGTAAACAGTACAAGCTCGGTCTTGGATGGGTTTACACATAGCTCCTGATCTTTGCACCATTCCTCCAGTATCTTTAGGGCAGACTGCATCGTGGCGCATGCGGTGCTTGCGTTTGGTCCTGTCATGAGGATGGTGATGTCGTCAGCATAGCCCACGGTATAAAAGTATCTTGAATTTAGTCTGGTGAGCAGGTCATTGACAACGAGGTTCCATAGTAGCGGCGATAGTACACCCCCTTGGGGGCAGCCTCTCGCCACCACAGCCCCCCCGCTATCAGGGCCGCCCAGCCGGACTATCCTGTTGCGTAGCATGTTGACAATCCATTCCGTCATCTGAGTTGGGACTTTATGTCTTATCAGTGCTGTTTCAATGCTACGGAAGTTGGTTTTGTCAAAAGCCCCTTCAATGTCAATGAAGGCCCCTAGACATACCTGTTTATTTGAAATTGCTTCTTCGATCTTGCCTACCACTTGGTGGAGTGCGGATTCTGTAGATCTGCCCGCGCAGTAGGCATGTTGGTTCTTATGGATAGAGAAGTTCTTGATTAGGCGACTCCTCAGATGTTTGTCGCAGATTCTCTCCAAAGTTTTTAGGAGGAAGGACGTTAGGCTAATGGGTCTATATGCTTTTGCATTGGAGTAATCCTCTTTTCCTGGTTTGGGTATGAAGACTACTTTAACCTCACGCCATGCCAGGGGAGTGTAGCGGAAAGCTAGGCAGGCTTGGAAGATCGTGGTGAGGTGGATGGTTATCTTTTGTCCTCCCCATTGTAGTAGTCCTGGGAAGATGTCATCTGGTCCTGGTGCCTTGAAAGGCGAGAAGCTGTTTAGCGCCCAGCTCACCTTCTCTGGTGTTATGATGTCTTTAGCAAACGACCAGCAGGTCGTAGTTGGTACTACCGGTGAGTCGTGCCATCTTGGTGTCATCGTTAGCTGGCAGTCTGGGAAATGTGTGTTAAGTAGGATTTCCTCGGTTTCCTGAGTGCAGGAGGACATCGTACCATTAGGTTTTCTGAGGCACCCCACTTGCGGAAGATTTTGCTTGGCGAGGATTTTCCTCGCTCTGTTTGCTTGTTGGTTGGTGGATATCTCTTCGCTGAATTTCCTCCAAGCGAATGATTTCCAGTATCTGATACGCTTTTTGAAGAGCGCTTGGGTTTCCTTATAGGCATCCCAGTCTGATTCCGCGCGTGTGTTAAAAGCCCTGTTAAACTTCTTTCTCACCTTCTTTTTCAGACCTTCAAGTTCCGGGCCCCACCATTTGTTGGTCTTGTTTGTGTTGTCTTTGGGCAGGGTGAGAGGACAGGACTGGTGGTAGCAGTCCAGGACGGTCCCGGTAAGGGCTGTTACCTGTATGTCTATGTCTGAAGTGCTAGTAATTGTCATCGTGTGATGTTTGGATAGATCGCTATCTGCTAGCAGTCGGGAAAAGCGGCATTTGTCAGTTTTCCTTGGATATCTTCTTGGAGTGGGTACGATGGTGGGTAGCTGTATGTCAAAGCGGATCCACCTGTGGTCTGAACATGATGCCTCGTCAGAGACGTGCCATTCGTTGATGAGGTTCACTGCGCCCGGTGTGGCTAGAGTGAGATCAATTATGGTACGACAGTGTCTCCCTACAAATGTAGGTTCATTGCCTGTGTTTAGTATGTCGAGGTTAGTAGTTAGTAAAAAGTCAACGAGTTGATTACCTCTGTTGTTGCTTCGGTCCATTCCCCACAGTTGGTGATGGGCGTTGGAGTCCGTGGCTATGATTAGTTCTAGGCTGTTTCGCTCGCAGAAGCGTACCAGGTTCGTCACCTCATCTGGTGGCGCCGGGTCTCCTTCGGGCATGTAGATTGATGCTAAGATGATGTCATGGTTGCCGTTGTCCTGACTGTTGACTCTGACAGCACACAGATCTCTGGAACAGAAATCCGTAAGTATATGTGCAGAGATGTTATTAGATAGGTAGATGCCGGCCCTGGCATCTGTGTTGTTTGCATACATTAGCTTACCTCTCAGGCTAGCGAGTCCGCATATGGAGCCGCCCCTTAACCACGGCTCTTGTATCAGGGCAGCTAGAGGTGCATTTTTGCTGTTTACCTCCACCCACCGCCGGAGTTGGGCTGTGGCGGTGATGCTGTGGTGGAGGTTGCATTGGACGATGAGTGTCCTAGAGGGGGACGCCATCTTGGCATTCCTCCCCCAGCTCCAGCCTTCCGAAGTCGAGGTCTTCTTCCCCCAGTAGCTCGGCTTCGGTGTAGGGGACCGGTTTGGCGGACGTTGTCGCCCTGCCCTGGTCCTGGTTCTCAGGGGTGGAGGTCACCCTCAGCGGTGGCGGTATCGCTGCACCCTCATCTCCCCCCTTGCCGGGAGGGATGTTGGTGTAGCGCCCGCTCGCGTCCCTGAATTTAAGGTATACCGCCCCGAAGCGATAGCTCAGTTTACGGTTTCTGGCCATCACTTCCGGGATGATATCCTCCGGGATGCTGAGGGTGAGGAAGGTTGCTCCCTGTCGCTCCTGTTTGTGGGCCGCATGCACAAGCCATCTCTGAGGCTGGGCCCACGCGTTGGAGACGTTGAGACGTCTCCCTATCAGTGAGACGTCGGACTCTAGCGCAGGCAGCAGAACCCCTGCCCGCACTCTACGCGGAAGGTCGTCCGCGCGGAATACGGCCAGGGGCTCCGGCTCGAAGGTTCCGACGCTCGTTTTCACCCATTCAACGGTGGCCTCATCCTGACAGAGCAAGCAGAAGCCGCCGTCGAAGAAGTGTGGTTTGCCCGAGAAGGCTGGTCTGGGGATGTTGGGGTCATCGCTGAGGGCAAGGACATCAAACCTGTCGAGGAGGAATACCTCCACCTTCGCTGCAAGCTCACGCGAGATAAACCGCGTTGTTGCTGCAGTAATGACGATCTTGATGTCTCCGCCCCCGGCAGACGCCGCTGCTGCCGCATAGGACGCCGGGCGTGGCCCATGAGATTGGCTCAGCCTTGGCTTTTTGGGGTCAGTCTTTGGTGACAGAGTCTCCTCCGGCCTTCCCCGCTTAGCCTTAGCATGGCCCCCCCCACCTGCCCCGCCCGGTCGCCCTGATGCTGCACCGGTGGAAGTGCCAGCTGGTTGTGGGTTGTCCGTCTTTCCCTCCTGCTGGCCGGTTGTGGTAGAGGGGGTGCCTTCTGACTTCCTCTCCTTCTTGCGCTCCCTCCTCCTCCTGTTCTGCCGACTCTTCTTGGAGGACCCCTGCGGGCGGTCCCCGCCCGGAGGCTCAGCGGCTTTATCGGGCCGCTTCGCCCCCTTGCGGGACCCGCCCACGATGGTCCAACTAGACCAGTCGGCTGGTGTGTTTGTGGCGGGCGCAGTATTGGGTGTTCCCTCCACCGCGCTCGCTGGTGAGTTGTGTGCAGCGGAGTCTTGCGGGGAAGCCCCGGGTTGCCCCGATGCTTGACCGCCCGACTCCGCTGAAGTGTTTGTAACGCCGGTAGCCTGCTGAAGAGCCACAGGTTTCCCCGCTACTGCTACGCCTGCTGCCGGCAGTGGTAATGGTGCGCCACCGGTCACATCAGGTTGCCCCTCTGTAACACGGGTGGTCGCTGTAATATTTGTGTTGTTGTTTGTAGAGTTTTGTATTTGTGTTTTATTGTTCTTTATTGAAGTGTCCATAATTGTTTTAGTAAGTGGAGTTTCATCCCAGAGGCTCCCACCCTCCATGGAGCCCGCAACGTTGGGATCGCCCGTCGGTCCTGCCAGACGAGCGATAGGACTACCCCTGGGATATAGGGCGGATGAAGGGGCAATAAGGGCGCCTTCCGCGGCTCGCGAAATGTCCGGAGAACTACCAAACATCCGCTTGCTGCATTAGACGACCCCCTACGACCCCCCCCCCCTCCCTAGCCACGCCTCCCTCTAGCAGGAGGCGCTGTTGACCAAATACCCCGCAGCGGCTACTGCGGGGCTGCCGTTTTGGCTGAAGTCGGGGCCAAAGGGGCGTGTTGCGGACGTGCGACGCCGCTCAGCCTCCCAGGATCCCCTCATCCAGCCATACGGCGCTCAACTGCGCTGGCCCACGGCGCAGGTAGGAATGTTTTTTTTTTTTTTTTTTTTTTTTTTTTTTTTTTTTTTTTTCATCAACGGCGGGCCCACCCCTACAAAACCCGTCGGATTCTGGGTCGAATGTCCTGCAAGAAAAAAGAGACTGAAGAACATTAGATATATACATGTAACTACTTGGGTGGCAGTGGATATATATTATAAATACATATACGTAAAAGAGATAGAGTGTGTGTGGGGAAATAGGATATGGAGGGATTGGAGGGGATAGGGATGGCGAATAGTTGGACTCAGGAGAAAAGGGGTAGGAATGCTCGAGGGATGGGAGTTTCCCCCGACCATAGCCCCTCATATTTAGCTGCTGCCGGTCCGGGGAAGTATGTTGGTGTGTGGTACCCGTTTTCAACCAGCAGCATTTCCAGGGTGTACGACCCCCTTGGGGCATGCCCCGAGGGGGTTCACCTCGAGTCTGTGCCTGAGCAGACTCGTGATGACGAGGACGTATACGCTAGGGCTTTAACCCAGGTGAGTCTAACTGTCTTCGGGACCACACTCCCCGAAGATACCCACCTGGGAATTACACCCCTTAACTTGTCCACAATGTATTAATTCGATTGTGTTGAACTGGTGAATTGACGACTGAACAAAACAACTATTGTAAGAAAATGACAATGAACATTAGTTCTCTCGGCTTTTCTGGTAAAAAAAAATCAATTATTTCCACTTGAAAAGGTATGTTCAGTTATGACATATCATGTCATGATCATGAGACATTGACAATAAAAGACCAATGATATAATAATAATCGCTATTTCATGTACCGATCGTCTTGGTTTCCGAATTAATGGCAAATCCATACTAACACTATAAAGTTAAGAGTTTGGTTGAACGCACTAATCTCAGGAACTGGCTCGAAATGACTAGCAAAACCCGCGCAACTTCGTTTGCGTGGCTCCCGCTTTCCCCGTGGGAATTTTGAAAAATATAACTAATGTATACGCTAGCTTTTCCCCGCGGCTTCGCTCGCGTTAATTTTATGACATAGATCTCGTTTGACAACAAAGAACCCATAGCGAGACTTGTGGCGCCATCTGTTGGCCGATACAGCGCCACCTATAGTAGAAAAAATATTTTCCCATTGGAACGACATATTTTCACGGGATAAAAAGTAGCCTATATTGGGCTCTGTACCCCTAACAATATGTATGCAAATTTTCATAATGATCGGCTGCTTAGTCAAGCCGTGAAGGAATAACAAACACACAAACTCACTTTCTCATTTATAATATTAGTAAGGATAAAAACCTTCCTGTTGAATCACTCTATCTATTAACAAGAACAGCATCAAAATCCGTTGCGTAGTTTTAAAGATTTAAGCATACATAAGGACAGAATTTTATACTATGTAAACATAGAGGCTTTAAAAAAAAAACCGACTTCAAATATTATTAAATTTAAATGGGACCACCCTTGAGGTATTACCTATAAGCCGAAAAAAGATTTGTTCAAATCGGTTCATAATTGGCGGAGTTATCGCGTAACAAACATAGAAAAAAAAAACATACGGGTCGAATTGAGAACCTCCTCCTTTTTTTGAAGTCGGTTGAAAATCACGCTACGTAGACGAAGTTGGCTACGAGCATCCTGGGATTTTTAGGAATTGTAGTGCATAGCTGTGCTACTTAGGTTGCTGATACTAAAATCAAATTATAAAAATCTGGAAAACTGTGGTTATGGTAGTTAAAAGCATTTTCGAAAACTTTTTTTTTTTTTTTCATTAATAGAAAATTAATAAAAAAATATCTTTTTTGGAGTAGGCATGAGCAGGCCCACCCTTTGGTGCCCGCTTATCGTTGAATTTTGGGACACGTTGTTTACATAATTAAGGCTATGTTTTGTGTGATATATAAATAAAAAATACAAGTACTGCTTACA
Source organism: Endotricha flammealis (assembly GCA_905163395.2). NCBI lineage: Eukaryota > Metazoa > Arthropoda > Insecta > Lepidoptera > Pyralidae > Endotricha > Endotricha flammealis. Next base: position 9,581,946 of record LR990865.1, read on the forward strand.
CACTTTATTTTGGAATTACATAGGCAAATATCACCAAGAACACTTCAGTTTCATACTCATACCTACATTTACTTTTAAACAGAATACATTTACAGTCAAAATTTCAAAGGAATGACGGCCATACCATAAGACCTATTAACATTTTCAATAATAAAGCCGCAAAGAGGACTTCTACAAGAAATATTAAGGCTTCCCACGATACATATTATGGACGAACGTCGTACAGATCACATCAACATTGAATAAAATGTGTCAATCAATTAATCCGTAGCAATAGTTACACTAGGTCCGCCTAGATATGCCATACTTCGGTACTGCTAGATACTTTGCACATCTAGCTAGACTGCTAGATGGAATAGCCGGAGCTAGACTGCTGATTGTGAGAAGCCAGCAGTAAACATTAAAAATTTATAAATAATTATGATTATACAATCTGGGATGTGGAAGACGTATTAACTAATTAGTTGGAATAACATAGGGATTAATAAAAATGTAAGTGGAAGTCAAGTATGGATAAAAAAAAATCTTGAGCGTTCTCCTAAAATTGGCGAAACAAGAGTCGGCATTTCATTAAACATACTTAAATCTAAATAAAAATTAAAAACTATTAAACAATATTGTATATTATTGAAATTATTATTTTAGCTTAACACATTTTGACTGATATAAAGTAAAATTAAAGCTTACAAACCAGCTTATATACAAGAGATCAAGAAATGAATATTATGCAGTAATTTAAAATGTTGATCTAAATGTTAATTGACCGACTTTTTATTAAATTCATTTGGTTATAAAATATAAAATAAAATTGTTAAAAAAACAATATAAAAAATATTTCATTCTTGGGTTACGGGTAGCACAGTAGCAATAAATTAAACTAATTATATAAGAAAAGCCCACATAATAAAACTACTGGCTTGGATGGCGCACTCCATGATATAACAAAGTAAATATATGAAGGTACATTTTTGTTTACACTATATACCGTGCGTTATCTTGTATTTTGTCGCATAACCCTTTGCGATTTTGTCGCATAACCCATTGCAACAATAGTGATAATTAAACTAGATTGCGTCAGATAAAACTGAATCCGTGTTGTTATTACAATTGTCTATTTTGCGGCCTTATTAAACTTCAACCAAATTAAATTGATCCAGATTATTTAGTCGTATTGTTGTTAAGATCTTGTTTGATCGATAAATGAGATAATATATTCTTGGTAGCAGTGCCGGCTTTACTTATGCTGCGGTATGGAGCGGATCCGAGGCAGGGTTTAGTAGCCGCGAGCTCCTTGGTAGCGACATCTGTTGACGGTCCAAAGACCACCATAAACAACCCACCGGACACACCGTCACAGGAGCCGACATACGCGTACCGCTATTATTTTGAGTATTTTAAACCTGTTTTTACATCTGTCAGTCATCAAAAACTGTGAACCATCTGTAGGCTAGAAGCCGGCGCTGCTCGCTATACTAGACGGCACCAAAACTCGCGCTGACGTTTAACGAATTTCGAAACTGACACTAAATTTTGGTGGCGTCCAGTATAGTTCAATGAAGTGAATTAGGTAACTAAACGAGTTTATAAGGTAATCACGTTTAATAGGTAACATCCAATTCACATACCACCTCCTACCCTATACACCTGAGAGTATACAAAATCACTAAATAAACTTCTGCTTAGTTTAACATAATGGATTACAAAAAAGAAGACTATAGAAACTAATCTTCCATTTCAAATAGTGGCAGGGAATAGAGCGAGATGGCACATAAATAAGAATAGACGTTAATAAAACCATTGATTACAGTCCACACTTGGAATATGATTAGGGTGTGGGGTGAAATCGGTCTTATACCTATAATAGAAATGATCAACCCGAATATTATTCTGATAGTAGTCTAGAATAATATCACGGACTGTATATATTATACTTATGAATGAAAAAAAAATCTGAACATTTTATATGATTTGGTGAAATATGCTCTAAAGGTCCATTTTTAGTTTGGGGCCACCATAAACTCGTCACACTTTAAGAAGAAGACCACAGTTGTTTTTGTCTCACCGCCGACGAACACCGAGTATCCAGTTGCAGAGCCACGAATGTCGCTCGGGGTATATAGCTCGATTAGTTCGTCGTTCGTAGAATCATAAAGTGTGTCATAATTTACAAATGGCCCCTAAGTGATAAAATATACTAAGAACACTCAAAAATATTGTTCAAGTAAATTTACACTACTGACTAGTAGATACAATGTACAACTTATGAATCACATTATTCGTCACGCGTAAAATTAATATAAAATTTATCAAAGGATAGTCAATTGGAAAATAAGAAAAATATATTTTTATAATAATTAATATTTCGAGCCTCTAACGGAAAACTTGTTAAAGATACGACGACTTAAAGAATGACTCACGTCACGCCATGCCGAATGCGACATTTAATATTAATATTATTATGCTGCCACTTTAGTATTTAGTCCCTTTTGTAAATAAAGCTTACCATCAGGCCGCCCGTATGCTTGTTTGCCATCTTTGTGGTATAAAAAAAATCATTTATCCCATGTCCAAAGGCGTAGCTAAAGTCAAAAAGGTGGGCAAAGTCTACTCTAGGTAGACAAATAGGCCCCTAAAGAGTAGACGCTAAGCAGTTGCGTAACCTCAAAGACAACTGCTTTAAACCAGGAACTAGCCTTATTTTATTTCCTAGAGTATTTTCAATTAACATTGTTCTAACAAATTCCTGTCTACATCGTATACATCTGCGTGATTCATACATCACTTAATCGAGTGGGTGACCCCCAACATAGAGCGTGTTCATTATTTCGGATGGACATAAAAAAAGAATTCCAATTTTCTGCATTAGTCAACATGAGTCATACTATAGAAGTCCGTATCTTCACAATTTATACACACATTTATGATAATCTAAATAAAATTGGAGCTAGCTATAACTAATTCAAATAGCATTAATACGAAAATGATAGACATGACATTAATGTTGGAACTTGGAATATAGTAACACTATGACTAGTACATTAACTAACTGGAAAACTAACTGGTTAGAAACTATTTGTTTTATACACCTTTATAAGTCCATTCAGAATAATAGAAGACAAATTGTAAACAAACGCATTTATCATCTCAGGTACAAGAAGTCCACTGCTAGACATAGGCCCACGCTTCGAGCATGATCGGCTGGCAGCGGCCTACATTCAGCGGCATTCTGCCACTTTACTTAGGTCGTCGTCTGACCACCTTAAAGCAACGCAACAATACATTAAAATATCATTTAATAAAGAACAGTTATACTACGTTAAACCTTGACTAAAAGGAGGCGAGTTCGCGCCGTGCTAGTATGCTCAAATTTTTTTGGTGCGTAGTAATTCGCCAACGCGCGTAAGGATTCGCAGCGAATTCGCTCCTTGTAGACAAAGACTTACTGATTTTTAGACGACATTTTTTACTCTTCACAAATTTTGTATAAGCGAATGATTAATTTTTCTCAGAATATCCTGAACGGACTATGGTGTACTACGTAAATGCATTGGCCTATGACCATAATATTCACCGTAAAAAGACAAATCAATTGCTTCATTCAATGTAGCATACTCCGGCCCAGTCCCACAAGTTTCTGGTATGAAACTTATCAGTAACAATTAGCATATCTATCAAATAAATTGACAATTTGCATGATTTTTATAGTTTATCTTCATCTAATAAACTAAATCTCAAGATGTAATGTATTTTGAAAATGTCACTTAGAATCTTTATACATACGACCCCGCACAATAAGTGGAGTTGTAACACAAGTAGTTATTATTGAATTATAATTTGTTTGAAGCACAGCAAAAAATGACTGATACGCAAATTATTTTTAGAAAGATAGCGGACTTAATTGTATAATCTATAAATACAAACGAATGAGCATACTTTCAACAACAATTAATAGTCATGTCTATCATATTTATGTAGGCCTACGCAGACGACAGACTTTCTTTCTGGGTATATAAATATAGTATAGTATGCATTTTATGCGACTACAAAACAGTAGCAGTATCGGGCATCCTCTAGGGATAACCTCTCTATAACAGAATATCAAATATATCTTTGTTACTTACATATTGTTTGTATTTAATATCTGAACCGCATTTTAATTCCACGTAGTCTCAAGCTATCTCTCTTTTCTGTGTTTAGTTTGACAGTGACAGCCATATAATGTGTCATTAACATCAAAAATGGTTTCGATTCAGTTAGAAAGTTTATACAAAATTTGTAAGTAACAAATACCTTTTTTAATTATGATCACTGGTGAGCTCTTTAAAAAGCCGATGTAAATGCCTGTATTCACCTTGATTAGTGCGAGTGCAGGCGATTAGTAATTCACCCTCAATAACTACGATGCAAAACATTTAGATAGTAGAATTTTTGGAACTGAGGGTGATTCACCCTCAATTACTAATCACTTGCACTCGCACACGTCAAAGTGAATTCAGGCCTTGACACAGCGTAACCGAAAGTCTGTAGTAAACGTAGGCCTAGACGTACGCAAAAACAGGTGCACACGATAACATACAAAGACATTCCGTTTGTACAGACGTACGACGTTGTACAGACGACAGCCAATGAAGACGTGGGTAAATAAGATTTAAATTTTGTAAATATTGCGTGAAGGGATTTACGCGAATTATTTATCAACAGTATTCATACTATACTATGTAATTAAATTTCATAACGATGCTTATATTGTTAGCGTCAAAATCGTTGCTCTTACTCTACACTTTTCATTGGTTGTCTACAGTCAACGCCACGAGAGATAAAACCTGGCGTATCACGTGATCGACCTGCGCAGTAGACGATTTCCATACCATTTCACTAGAAATCGTCTACTGCGCAAGTCAAATCAGCAATCAATCAGGTCTCATCTCTCGTGGCGTATGTACAATGTATGTACATTACTGCAATACAAACACATGTTACCGCGTACGTCTTTACTTGGTAGCTAATGGAACACATACGAAATTAGGTTTAGTAAAGGTAGTTTTTCCTTGGGAATATAGCATGGGGTTCCTTGTAGTTGGGATCCGGTTGATTGCGGTATTTCCGGGCGAGCCAAACAGCGAACAACTGGAATATACAAAAATCTGTGATACAATTCAAAAGTCATTAAAAGTACTAAAACCAATTTTATTATATTACTTTATGACATGCAAAAGAAACGTACATGCAATATTTAAAACGATTACCAATTTATAAAGTAAAAGTAATAACTAAATTGTATAACAATAAAAAAAATATAAGAGCACTCGGCCGGATATCGAGGGGTCGTGGGTTAGAATCCCATCTGGGGGGAGGGGGTAAAAATTTTCCTAACAGTACTAAGTTGACCTAACAACTATAAATAAAAAAATATAATTATAAATTGTAAAAAAAATACAAAACTGGTAGATTTACAATTTACATAATTTAATAGGAGACCTAACTATTTGCTACTGCTACAGTCTGTAAATCACATGTCATATATATATTTTAGTTAGTTAATTTATATTGCTGTGAAAATAAATGAATTCTACACAATTCACACAGGGCCTAGTTCTTTTTTTTATACCACATCGATAGGCGACCACAAGTGCCGTTCTGGAGAGTTCTAAAGTAGGCTAGGCTTTCTCGTGTTATGTGTACGAGATGTGTACTGTTAATGTCTGACTGACACAAATGTCTTTACATGCAAAAAAATCATGAAAGAAGCCTCTGATAGTAACATGCTACTGAAGTAAAATGCAACATACAATTATGAAGTAACCACAGCTTAATTATGTCCAATCAGGTACAAGTAGATTAATAAAACTTGTGTATGTTAGTAAGTGCAAAACAATATAGTCTATACATTGCAGTGCGAAGTGCGTAACCCATGCTCATGCAGTCACGGGACGTCGATTCAATACTATTATGAGGAAAGTATTTAGAATAATATAATTTTTTTAACAAGTTGTCTATTCATAGATAAGAACCCAACAATCTTAGACTAACTATTCTGTTTTTAGGTCGTTTAGTGACTTTATTGAGAGTATTTACCCATTTCAAAATAAGCTCTCAGCTTCCTAGTTGATAAAAATTGCTTCGAGTCCAGAGATTTACTATTTGTAATTACTTGTTATGATGTCTGTGCTATTATCTATACTAATATTATAAAGAGGAAAGATTTGTTTGTTTGTTTGCATTGAATAGGCTCCGAAACTACTGGACCGATTTCAAAAATTCTTTCACCAGTAGGAAGCTACATTATCAGGGAGTGACATAGGCTATAGCTTTTCCCGAAATTGAATGTGGTTTCCACGGTAACGGGTTCAGAGCTTCACGCGGACGAAGTCACAGGCAAAAAAGCAAGTGTTATGATAAAATTAATATTAAACTACTGTAACATCAATCGACGTCCCGCAGTTTTAAGCAAGCGAACGATAGACCAATCCACCTCAAGTGTGTTAATGTTGCATGTCCCAATCGTCAATTTACAGAAATGCACTGGGGTTAGCTCGGGGATCCTTTTGATTACGATATCTTACAGTCAACCACACACCCAGAAACTGTAAAAATCCATTATTTGTTAATCACAAACATAAAACACAATGTTAGATTTATTAAAGAATTAAAGCAGATCTAGAAAAGAAATATCTTTCTGTGATATATGCAGTACCCTGTCAATGACAACTTATATATCTCTTATATTTAAATCAGTCGAACTACGGAGCGGATGAGAATCTATGGCGAAGAGAGAGTGATCAGTGATCATTCATATTTTTAGAATTCATACGCTTTTTTACATAATAGAGGGTCCGTTTCCACCGTACTTGCAACATAGTTTATATTTCCAAGTTGCTGTCGGACATGACTTGCAGTTTTCCACTGCAAGTCCATGCTACTTTATTCTATCTAAAAACATTTATAGATCTCGTCTGAGAAATTTCAATATGCGTCCGATTAGATTAGAAATTGATTAGAAAAGGTTTTGTTGACTCTTTTTTCATTTCTCCAAAATTAATATAATAAGGCTGTTTCCCAATTGATAGACTATCTGGCAGACTGTCGAGAAAATATCAAAATTTATCTGACAGATAAGTTAGCTGAATTTTAAGAGCAAGTGGTAAGATCGGGCACAGATCCAGAATAAGGATTCTGGATCTGTCCTTGAAAATTTAGGAAGGAATACTTTACATGTTATTGTTATTAGTCAAAACAATTGCCCTTTTAATATTGCATGCTGATAACCATCGCATCGCATGAAATTAAGCAGTAGGAATGTTCTACTCACAAATAGATAGATAAAATCTTGCCGATTGCAAAACTTCCTGTAATTTCATTGATGCACGCATACATTTTGCTTTTACATTCATAAATAGGCTTTAATAGTTCATAAAAACAAATTGCCATACATAGTTTATTTAGGTAGTTATTATTATTATGCAAATGGATAGTTTTTATTGGATTATCAAAATTTTCAAAAATTTTGTAATCCATACTAATATTATAAATGAGAAAGTACTTTGTTTTATTATTATAGGGTGGGACGCCTGCGGGGCACAGGCGGGATAATTCCGGAAAAACATCTATTTCAATGGGTTTTTTTTTAATTTCCAATGGTACTATTACGCGGGCTATGCCGCAGCGGGTGACAGCACGTATGTACTTCACACTGTCATAAATATATTACAAAACCTAAATAACTTTATCAATTGATATAGTTTCGACAGTATTCAAATGTATTTTACATAAGTCAACAACTTTATTAGAAACTTATTATGAAAAACATGATACACTATCTTATTGGTAACAATATACACTATCTATTGCATGTTACGCAACGAGAAATATCAGAATGATAAATTAAAGTAAATTTACCGTATCAATGACCTTCTATATCAGTAACTTATCTACTAAATTCAGAATCAACAAAGAGAACAAAACAGTTTTATTTACGTACCTCGGTGAAACTGAAAAATAGTCCGATGCCACCGCACAGTTTGAAAGCGTAATCAATTGTCTCCTTCAACATTTCCATGCATGGTGGACATTGGCACTCCGGTGTTATTACCGTACTCTGACAACAGAGTTTCTGTAACATTAAAATGATATAATTTATTTAAACTATTATAGGCCATAACTGAAACTTCCTCTAGTCAGTGTAGTGTAACAAATTTCCACCTGTGTTTGCATTAACTACGGCAACAATAGATGGACATTAAGTAGTGATGGTCATGGGTATCTCAGAAAAGCTACAACAGTTTTCGAAATCAAAACGAAATTAACATATTGTTTCTGTAAAAAAAAATAAGTTACATAAACCACTACCTACTACAAAAAAAGAATTATGAAATTACTGTTCACTCTGGTGATGAAGGCTGTATCAGAAAAAACAAAATATTTAACAAAGAAATCTGCATAAGTACCTTGCTTTCAATTGTCATAGCAACAATAGTGCAATTGTATTCTAATTTGAAGGATAAATTTATTTGAACTTACATCCACTGCATCACAGGAGAGATTGTCAGTAGTGTTTGATATTCTATCCTGGAAGCCACAGCATTGGAATCTTTCCTGAACTTGCATTTTGTTGACTTGGTTCCAGCCCTAAAAAATATTAAATCATATTTATTAAGAGCACAACACTATGATTCAACCCTGATATATAAGAAAGTGACAAATGAAGGTCACAGAATGTAAATATCATAAAGATTGAACCATATAACACATAGTTACTTTATACAGTTTAGTTATATCTTTAGCTATTTTTCTATGAATTACTTAAACAATTATTTTTTGAATTATTAAAATTGTTTCTAGGTCAGCGATGCCTTGCGCAAATAAAAATTACCTGTTGTGCCAACATCTCCTGCTGGTCAGAATTTACAGCTAAACAAGCGCATGCCACTGAAAACTGAACCAGGAACAACATAAATAATATCACCATGTACTGTTGTTGATGTTAAGGATAATTTTTTAATAAAAATTCTAAACAAATCTTAGAAGAACTTTCAGCATTAAGTACACACTTGCCGAACCATAAGTTTAATGAAGCCCTAATAATAGTACTAGATTATTTCTAACCAGATATAAAATTTTCTGTAAAAACCAAAATTAGTTATCTCTGTTTATGCCAACTAGTCATAAGTGGTTTCACTAGTTTGTAAGTGATCTATGTATACTGTGTCCTATTGTTGTGATTTGCAAATAAAGCATATTCTATCTATCTATCTATCTATCATACTGGAAGAGTCTGGGGGAGGCCTATGTCCAGCAGTGGACTTCTTGTGGCTGAAATGATAATGATTCTCTTTAATCCTCATCCAATCATTCTTCCTTCCCCATGATCAATAATGGCCACCAATTAGGAACACAGTCAATATTTTTGCTTATAAATTAAATGTTTTATGTAAAGGATACAAAGAACAGCATAACTTGATGGTGTTTCACCGCTCCAGCCAAACCTAGCAGGGATATTAATATAAGGAAGACTCCACAGGCGAGGATGCCTCCAACTATGGGCAGGTTTCCCCCCAGCGACGACGCCTGCCCGTACACCGCCACTGATATTAAGATAGACGCCACCACCTGACACAAATTAAAGATTTTATATTCCTTACACCTAGTAAATTACAACGCAAAAAACGACAAAATAATAACTTACCACATATAACATATTTAATGCTATTAAAGCATTTTTAGAGCAAGTAAATCCACCACACATTGTTCTGGTTAACGAAGCAATACAATCATACAATGACAGAGATCAGAAACAATCTGATTTTGTAAGATAATGCACGTAACACTTCAAACAGAAAACTAATAATGATTTAGATCAATATTTACTAAAACTGTAAAATAGATGCACCTTATTATAAAGAAAGAAACCTAGGTATTTGACGAAATAAGTAACACAATCGGAAGTGAAATATCGTAATATTTATGACCCGAGGATTGGGTACCAAAGTAAGTACTGTGATTTGTTAAAATTGACAAGAGGTTATGATGTTGATGTTGGTAACATTTTTTTTGACATACAAACTTACATATTGACTGGTACTCTCTGTTCATAGTTATTTTACCTCTGACAGATTATTAAATAGGTTTAAAACCACATAGAATACTCAAAATAAGTATCACAGGAATAATAATAATAATATTCTGTAGCAGAATAATGTGTGAGCTGACATAGACAGACTTCTCGAGCAGTTAGCTATTGTCTATTGATCAACATAAACCGCTTTTGTTTTTAGTATTATTTTTTACATCTGTCAGAGGTAAAATAACTGTGAAGTACTGTGAACAGAGAGTACGTGAAGGCATTACAACAGTACCACTACCATACGTTAAAAAAAGTATTGCTAGTACTAGTACTAGTTGAATAAAATATTCGATTTTTTGAGCTAGTTCACATTCTATCAAAGAGGGAGGATAATGATAATAGAGTAAGACCCTGTATGTGTACATACACGTATACGCGCGTTGGCGTCGTGTTTCGTGCTAGATTGAGCTCTTTACTATGTTAGACATTACGACGATATGATCGTAACTCCGCGATGAAACGCGGCGAATTCGCCCTTTCTGGACAAGGTCCTAAAATAATTCATAAAATTTTTAAAGTATTGCCGCCATCTACCGGTACGAAGTTGACCGGACCACGAACGTACGCACGACTCTGTGTGACTCTGTCGAAGCGCGCCAACGTGTGTGGTGTGGCATGCACCACAAACTAAATAGAAATGATACATGCACAGAGTACGTGGCATGGCAACCAAACAGTTACACTACCTGTTGATTTTTTTGGTTTATGCTGAATCAATAATTTTATTGTAGTTTAATTAAAACAGAAACAAAACATGACTATTTTATATTACTTGTCTTATTTATTTACTCATTTTACAAACTGCTAGATCATTGTCGCACTTGCAACCCTATCAACACGTATTTCATTTAGCAGCGCCCTCTTTTATTTTCACAATATTAGTAGGTAATCAAAGAATTTAGTATAAAATGTATCTATCAGAGAGAAAAATAAAAGAGGATAGTAATAATGGTAGGTATAGAGTGGCAACTCCGGGATGAAATCGGCATCTATGGAAGGTGGTGCCACCGCAGGGATTGGTGGGTGAACTAAAATTTCAACTATAGCTATACATAGTATGTATACCCTTCCCTATAATTTCTGAATAATATATATTTCTTTGTTAGCGCCCCAAAGAAGTCCCCTATCCGAAGGAATACATCAAATTATGAGTATTTAAGTATTCAACTTGTATTTTATTTACATTTCATGTAAATAAATAACATGTAAATGAAAATTGATAACCGTCAATTCATAGGCAACAGCGACATTTGGGGGATTGGTGGAAGAACTAAAATTAAAAAAAAAGCGGCGGCCATTTTGTACTTCACTTATCGTCTGACGGACCATTCGATAGCATTGACGTTATTTATTTTATTAGTTATTTATTTACATGAAATGTAAATAAAATACAAGTTGAATACTTAAATACTCATAATTTGATGTATTCCTTCGGATAGGGGACTTCTTTGGGGCGCTAACAAAGAAATATATATTATTCAGAAATTATAGGGAAGGGTATACATACTATGTATAGCTATAGTTGAAATTTTAGTTCACCCAGTGTGCTCCCCCTGTATCTATCCGAGAGAAGAGAAAGGAATTTTTAGGAAGCAAATTTTCATCCATTGACCTAAATTTGTAAAGGGCGTACCTAATTTTTTTTATCATAAAGTTAAGTATTTTTGGCAAATAAGCATTCGGCCCGCCTGATGGTAAGCATCACCGTAGCCTATAGACGCTTGCAATACCGGGGGTATCACCGTATCACTCACGCGTTGCCAACCCTCCCACCAAGTGGAGTTCTGGAGACTTTACTCGCCGTAGGATAGGAACACAACATGGCAGAGACCGATGCTATTTGGCTAAGATCTTCTGTAAGGTGGAGGTCCTTCCCCAGACGGGCTGCTTCGATTTGAGCGGATTATCCGCTGTGCTGTCTCTCTTAAAGTGGAAAGCATTTCAAAACCAGAAATTTTAAGATTTTCAAACCATTATTATTAAATACCTAATTTAGAACCAAATCTCTTTTTAAGATTATTTATTTTCTTTGTTCAAGAATTCTCATGTGATAGCATAAAATCAATTACTTTATCATACAATAAGGTTTTAGCTTCAGTCCCCCAAATGAAGTCAACATGACTGAACGAAGGATGAGGTACGCGTATTTTTTCCATCGGCTGTCCCAACTCCCTCCATAGCCGATCAACATCGTCCAAATGCGCAAATGGATCGAATTCGGCATAATGTAGATATACTGGAGCAGTAATTAGTGAGAGATCCATGTTAGGAGGCGTGAAAGTCCAGTAACGCCTCCAATTGACAAGGGCACCATGGTCATAACGTCTAAAGAAGTCTTGGTTGATGAGCTGTCCATAATGTACTATCTGACGCAGTGAAGCCCCCGCTGGTGCATGCCCCAGTTTCACGGGAAACATCGTCTGAAAAGTTAAAATTTAAAAAAAAGGTAAAAAAAAAAGAAAAAATCTCTTATACAAATAAATGTACGGACCAAATAAGTAGATAACAAAAAAATATATTATAAGAGCTTTATTTAGTACCTAGGTACCGTACCCTGTTTTAAGCTACCTATACTTACGCAATCTAATCAGGGCTCACATGCACAGGGTCCAGAAATCTAGGCACAAGGAAGGGAAATCTTCTTTAGTCAAGGTGTTCGAAAATAACATAATAAATAAAGTTATTTTTTATACCACAAAGGTGGCAAACAAGCATACGGCCGGCCTAATGGTAAGCCGTCACCGTAGCCTATAGACTCTACCCCTCTTCTATCTCTTAAAAATTATTTATTGAAAAACTTTACTCCGCATTTTATAAAACTATACTCACAGCATTATGAAAATCTGATCCTCCCCCAGCAATGAGAAAGAGTGCATTAGAACAAAGAGATTGTGTCAAAGAACCGTCAGAACAAAATGTCCTCCCCATCCAGCCATAAAAGTCATTGTAAGACAACACACCATTAATACCAATTAAACTGGCTAAAGCCTGGAATATACAAACACATCAAATAATCAAAATGTTATACATACTTAGGTAGGTACTTAATAAGTAATGTTGAATCACAATAAAAGGCACAATAAAGGAGCTCGATGGCGTCGCTGTGTCTCGCACTATAATATGAACACGCAAGTTAAGCGACGTCGACCATAGCCAGCGTTTGGATGGGTTGCGTTATCTCGAGCTACTCCGTGCTTCTGAGGGCATGTTAAGCCGTCGGTCCCGACTGCTGTCGATGGATGACAGTCGTTAAGCCAAGTCGGTAGCCTTAGGGCGGTTCTAAAACACTGGCCTCTGCCAATCCGCATTGGAGCAGCGTGGCAGAGTACGCTCTAATTAACTTCGATTGAAGGGAGACCCATATCACAGCAGTGGGATGATTATGGGTTGATATGATGAATAAAAGGCTGTAAAACTGGTTTGCTTTCGCAATTTTCTTTTACCAACCAGTGGTCATATTTTGCTTGTTTCCAACATGGCGGTAGCTTATAAAGTATTTAATACTATTACAATTTAATTACATGGGTATACAAGTTTTGAAATATTTAATTAAATTAATTAAGTATTTATTTACAATTCACAGTAACTAGCGTGAACCGACTGGTACCATGGGAGTACCAAACATATCATGATACCCACCTCTATACCGGTCGCAAAAGGTCCTAGAGTCACGAATACAGGATTAGTATTTGCCTCCATATACGCGACGGGCCCGAAAGCGTGCATGGATATTATTTTATCATTATACTCTGGACGAAGAGTTCCCATTGCAAAAAAGACAGTCGTTCCTTGTGAATGACCAACATAATGGAGGCCAGAGTTGCCTGTCGTTTCCAAAATATAATCTATGACGGTGGGCAAGTCTATTGCTCCCATTTCTTCCCAACTAAAATACCAGTAGTCCCTCTTAGTCTGACTAGAGTCTGGATCGAGAGAAACATGCCTTCTGGAATAGAAGTTACCACGACTATTTCCGAGCCACACATCAAAACCAGCCTCGGCAAGTAAGTAAGCTAAAATTTAAAATATAAATAGTTAAGTACTTCCTTACATATTACTATTTTAGAACTATTTTATTTTTCTATAAAGCCCACCATTCACTACACGAGCCCGGACCCGACTCGCAACCCGGACCCGACCGCGACCAATCCGCCATTGCCCATACACTGCACGAACCCTCCGCCAACCCACCGCCAACCCTCCACTCGAAGTGTGAGTTTGGTGAGCCCTACACGTGTATTTATTTAATATGCCGCCTGTACTATCTAAGAAAGTTCTTTATAAAAATAAATAAATTCTTCCCAAAACGGTTTGTTATCGTCGAAAGACATATTTGAATAAAAAAAAAACAAATAAAAACAAGGAAAAAAAAAACAAATAAATACGAGCGCAGCGCGCAGTCGAAGTTCGACACTGACATAAAAAAGTACTCTGTGACACTGACTGAGTCGACAGACCAATCTGCCTTGCACACACACGCGCGGATTAGTCGGGTCGGGCGAGGGTTCGGTTGGCGCTCGCGGCTCGCCGCGAGCCCGACGACGCCAACGCCAACCCATTTGACAGTCTGGCGGACCGGTTCGTCGCTTCCATACACAGGCGGATTAGTCCGATGGCCGACCAATCCGCCGGACCAATCTGCGTGTGAATGGTGGGCTTAACACCTTATCAATATTATAATTCATAACTAAAGTATGCTTGTCTAGATAGTACCGTAATAAGTTTTCCACTAGCATAGATATTCGACATAGATTTATTATAACATATTCGGTGAAAGTTACAAAGCTTTGCTTAGTATGGAACTAGATGGCGTTGTCAACCTAGGTAAATACCAAAACAAGAGTTGCAAAATTACCGAATGCTGTTCCCGGGCCCATAATAACATAATCGGCTGATGATGAGAAAAGGCCATGATAAAGTAGTACTACAGGTCGGGGAACACTTGGATCATTGTTTTGGTCACGACCGTGAGGTATCCGATGAAGTTCTAGAATATAACCATCTTCTGAAATAACTGTGTGCACTTCTACTGGATACCCATACTTGCTTATGTGACCCGGCTGTAATAAAAGCATTTTATTTATGACGAATAAAACATTTTTTAAAACATAAACCTACTTACTTGTCTAATTCGTCTGAGAGTTATATAGGTACTTGAAAGTCCTCGTATGCGATTATTTCTATACAGAACTCTAGAAGTAGTTATAGAATTTGAAATCCTGTTGAAATTTTCCGAAATCTACTACATTTTTTTTTTTCTTAAATTAACAGAACTCTCCGTAGATTCATTAAGCCACTTGTAGTAAAAGGGTTTTAGTTACAGGGTTGCCTATCCTGCTCCTGTAGCCTCACTAGAAGGAACAGTATACTTCCTGTGACGATAATGATTAGTTGTCTACACTTCTACATAGTTATAAAGTACTCAGGTAAGCACTTACCGCGTCTAGCAAAGCGTCTTCCAATATATTATTAGAATATCGACCTGCTTCAGGTCCCTTCATATAATACTCTTCAATCCAATCAGAGTTTGGGGACCGCCGAGCAAGGGCTGCCCCCAAGTAAAATAATACCAGGAAAACACACGTTCGCATCTTACCATTCAACCGATAAAATGGATCAAAAATTGTATGTTACTCATGGTATGAACCCTACTTCCTACTAATATTATAAAGGCGAAAGTTATGTGTATGTTTGTTACTTCTTCACACTCAAATGGCTGGGCCAATATTTACGATATTTGGTATGCAGGTAGCTGATACCTTGGATTAACACATAGGGTACTTTTTATCCCGAAAAGTACGCGATTCCCGTAGGATTTGATCAAGTCTGATATAGATGGCGCTGCTGTGCATAAATAAATACACGCAAACGAAGTTGCGCGAGTTTCACTAGTTAATAGATAAATTACGACTTAAGATTATGTTAATGATAAAAATTAATTAACCTAGACAGCTACCTAAATATGTAGATATAGTTCTAATCAGTTCCGCATTTCTCTAGCATAGTACGGGGTAAAACTCTGATACCCGTTTTAACTAACGCTACCTAGCGTCCGCCCCGCCGCCTCCTAACTCATACAAATTTAGAAGTTAGGAGGAGGTTAGCAGGCATTAGTTAGAGTTAGAGCATCGAAATCTGTGAGAGCTGATCTCGCAAAAATTATGCGTAAGTGAGTCCAAAAAATAACAGCAGGCATCTTTACGACTATATTCCATACCTACAATAGACACTCTATTGTAGAGTAGATTGTCTTTTCTTTGTTGTTGCCTAAACTCTGCATCCTGACACAGAGATTCTATAGTAATATAAAATCTCTGTGCTATCAGAGATTACAGATTTGGTCGATCTGATAAAATATCAAAACAAAAAACGATCAAAAAATAAAAATATATTTATTTACGTGCACACTTTGATACAAAAAAAAAGTGTGCACTTAAATACATGTAATATTTTTAAGTTATTATATGGACGGTTAAAAATTACGACGGGCCACTGTCCACGTAAATGATTTTTTTTTTTCCTGATATTAAATGAATGTAAACATAATTAAAATCCGTTCAGTAACTACGAAGGTGTGCGCGTACAAACATGACTGACAGAGAAAAAAAAAATCGCTTCTATTACTTTTCTTTTATTTGTACTCCCTATCCATTTTTGCCAAATATGTTCAATGAACAAACTGTTTTATTATATGTATAGATAAAAAGTAATAAAGTAAATAGGTAAAACATATGTTAATTATAGAGTACCTAGGGTGACCTAGGTAAAATAAAATACAGAGAAATAATATTTGGTACTTATTTATTACTATTTCTGATAACTACCTACCTATATACAGTCAATTCCAAAAAAATGCATAGAAGTTCGTTAGTTCATACTTATGTTAATGTATCAAGATTAAAATTTTAAATTTTATACATATTGCAGCTTGAAAAATAATTCTACGATTGTTACGAAACAAGTACTTCATTTAAAACAGTACCATCATCATCTAAATTGTTTCCATTATGTGCTTTGAGTTTCTTTTCAAAGAAATTCTTACGGTGCATCAATGCTATACGGGGTTGCCGTAAAAAGAAATTTTCATTACCTTTCACACTGTATTTATTTTCACCCTCTTTACCCATCAATTCCCGAAGGGCTTGATTTCTCTGCAGTATTTTTTTATAAAACGTAACACCGCTTTCAATAAACTCAGGTCCAAGATCGCAAAGCTTCTTATCAACATCTGCTTCATAATATACTTCCGTCATATCTTGCAAAAGGAAGTATAATCCTAAACCGAAGAGGCCAGTAATAGAGTACAAAGTACCTCGTACTCCTGACGGTTTAGCATACAAATTGAACTTATTATTAACATAACGTGTTAAATTGTATACCAGAAATAGACATATAAATGGATATGTTGATTCATACATAACTTTATTGTTTTGTACCATCAATATTTCCCTACATATTGCAAATTGTTGAACTTTTTCCGGTAAAATAAGTGCGTCAGCTAATTTTTTACCTACTTCTGAATTCCAATCTATTTTTGACTGGTTTACCTGTAAAAAAAGATATAATTAAACCCTTGTAAGTTGCAACAAATAGTGCTGACCTAAAAGACCTAAAATTTAACAATAGTTTGTAATGTATGGTATCCGTAAGGGTTACTATGTATTTTTTTATTTCAGTTATGATTGTGAATGGTGTAATAAAAAAATTACCCTAATATCATGTCCTTCTAAGTCATCAAGTGATTTGTAAGTAAAATTGACTGGTATGCCCACAGACACACCAAATCTTGAACTGGTGCTCCCTGAAATAATAAAGATAATAAAATTATACTCAACACCAAAGCTTCTGGCTCAATTTGTTGTTATGCACTGAGTAATAAGTATGATTTTCGATATCATTTTGTGAGTGTACACACCAGGAAAATTGGTGTTCTGTATAACATTAGACTGGCATTAAAATAATAAAAAAAAACACATAAATAAAGGGTGCTATAAAAAATCACACCAAATATACAGAGCTCATAACATAATAATATTATGCATATATCTAGACCACAACACAAGATCATAAAAATAAAGAAGAATGTTAATATCTTACCAGCATGAAATAAATCATATCCAAAGACACTAAATGGTGAGATTAATTTCCTGTGTACTTCTGAGACTTTGAGTAATTCCAGACATTTTTCATAACGATCACATAGTTCCTTTGGTAAAACTGCAGGTTTTCCATTACTGAAAAAAAAAATACACTTTTAGTGCCCAATTATCTAAATTCCAGATCAATTTACACAGTTATCAATTTATTAGACCCAAATAAACAAGGCCCAGGCAAGAGGAGCTTAATGGCGTCGCTGTCGCACTCTAATATGAACACGCAATTTAAGCGACGTCGACCCTAGCCAGCGTTGGGATGGGTTTCGTTATCTCGAGCTTCTCCGTATTTCGGAGGGCACGTTAAGCCGTCGGTCCCGGCTGTTGTCAATGGATGACAGTCGTTAAGCCAAGTCGGTGGCCTTAGGGCGGTTTGAAAACACCAACCTCTGCCAATCCGCATTGGAGCAGCGTGGCAAAGTACGCTCTAATTACCTTCGATTGAAGGGAGACCTATATCCCAGCAGTGGGATGATTATGGGTTGATATGATGATGATGATGATGAAACAAGGCCACTATCGAAAACTAATGTCAGGAACACCAAAAACTATTTTTCAAGTAAATTGGTATACCTACAATTTACTTGAAAAATAGTTTTTGGTGCCAAATTTGCCAGCAAAAAAGGCGTTTGCCAGCCCATACAAAACATCAAATTAACTCTTGTACCTACCGATATTTATATAATTAAGTTGATACAAACTTACATATAATAATGAACAAAATATTTGTATTGATCTAGGAGAAAAGTCTGCGGTACAAATTTTGCTGCGGTTAACGCTACGCTAGCACCGGTAACTACAGCAAATGAAAATTTTCTTCCAGATTCAGTCAGAAACCATGACACCGGTCGTCTTGTTACCATCTTTTCTGTTGTTGCTTGACTCTTATTATTAGTCGTTAATTAATGGTCATGTTCTTGACTATTGTGTTAGATATTAAATATACCTACGAGAAATATAAATATAATATCATAACCTAAACTGAAAAAAGTGTTGTCTCGCAAGTCAGCTCCAGCTGCTGTCAATTCAAGAGTTTCAAGACTACTCAAGTTGTACTCGACTCGTGTCAACTCGACTCATATAATACGCAACTCGGCTTTTGTTTGTACGTACGTGTACGTGGTTTTTTTTAAACCTACGCCCTACGCCATAATTATAATACATCAATGGAACAACATTCGGACATAACTTTTTAAATGAATTCACTTTTAGAACTAATAAATTATCTTGATAGTCGTAAAAGCTACGTCTACCCAACTCGGTCGATCAATCAAATCGAGTAATTTTTTTTTGTTGGCTCATCTCTAATTTTGAGTGACAGCTGCCAAATGAAATGTCAGTGTCACCCCATAGTTTTTTTTTATATCCTAGGAATCGATTCGAGATCGCCGCCTTGTCAACGAAGGTCGTCAAGATGGCGACCTCGGATCCTCACCGTACCACGTTGCTTTTTTAAAGTGTACTTTTTTGATAAAAAGTGTTCATTTAAATACTCGACATTGGCGAAATTGTCAATGTGTCGTCAAGACACGACAGAAACGCCATTAATTAAGAAAAGGAAGGAAGGAATCCTAGGAATCCTAGTCAAAAAAAGCTAGAGTCAAAGCCTTAGATAAAGTACCTGAAGTCAAAGCGTATATCGTAGACAGAAAAAACGCGAATACCTTGTCTGTAGTCTCATGTAGTCTCAACTCTATACCACCTACCAAACACTATCCTCTTTGCTCAGTACCATAACCAAACCATAACCATACCGATGGCTCCTACGTAAAGTGGGTGACAAATCTACATCGAGCTAGGACCAAGTATAAGAATGGACGGATTGTATTTTAGACGAAAGAAATACATGGGTATTGTCTTTCACACTAATATGTGCCGTCTTAAGTAAAAAAGAGATAGATATATCATTGTCTATAACGTCTTTTGTGCTCATGAAGCCAGTATGCTATATAAACTTTTGTTTTTTTATACAGGATCACTAGAGATGTGCCGTGTCTTTATCGACTAATATCGATTTAATATTTAATGTTCATTTTAAGATCTGAGAACACTTGACAAATCAAATGATTAAAGACAGAAACAGATGCATAACCCCCTAGTTTCCCTATCGGGGTGAGTAGAACCATAAGTCATTTAGTCAAACCACAGCAACCTGATATTCGTTCCAAGATTACCAATGACGAACATTCCTATCGTTATCCCCCATAGACAGTCCGATGTTGGAGTGGGTATGATCACGTCGGCTTTTACGACATACCCTGGGAAGATAAGCAGCTCAAAGGGTTGGTCTATGTTTTTTATTCAGTCCCAGTCCAGCTATAAATCAATATTGCTGACAGAAATATTCTTTAACAATTAAATACACACTATCGACACCTATCGATAGGAATGTCAAATACTCATCTATCAGTAACTTTAGGTATTTATGTTTTTTTTAAATATGCCAAATAAAAAGATTACCTACACTCAATGCGGGTGAAGAATAAATAAAGCAAATAGGTACTTATAAGGTTTTTATTCAAAATATTTAAATTAAATAAAATCATACATCATAATCATGATCATTTTGTAATCATTATACACACATGTAATAATAATTATAATATCTAATAGGAATTGTTAAATAATCCGTATAATGTCACCAATTTAACAATTCTTATTTTAAAAAAATCAACTAGGGATCAAAAAACAATAAACAAAGACTTACAGGAATTTACCTAAAGTGCTTGATGCTTAGTTATTTACTGCATCTACTGACCACTAAATAAGACTAGTTTATTAAAATGATTTCTAATATGTTTATGATTAAACGTCACATAATACTCCGTAGCGTGTTCATCTAAATTACCTGCCCGATAGCAAGATACATCGAAATGTAATGAGCACAGGCGAGAATATGGCGAAGGTGTCCAATTATCTCGTTTTATGTTCTTAATCCACTTGTTTCTTAAATTAGTGTCAGGAAACCTGAAAAACACAAGATCTATATTACTTTGATTACTCTTATCTAACTAACCCTCATCCCAATGGGCAAGAGAACTAGGAATAAATTAAACCTTAATAAAAACGCATACAATTTATTATTTTATCGATACAATGTGACAACTCTACTTACAATATTTAAGGTACATCATCTGTCAAAGCTCAATAAACGTAATGTATAAAATCAAATCTTTGTATAAAAGTAATGGGTTTGTTGAAATTATGCGTCTGCATCGTCTTTAGGGTTCAATTAACTTTACAAAAACCGATCATGTAATGTATTTCCTGCACAAAAAATATAAATCATGTAGTCGATAACTTACCTATGAAAAGATATCCTTTGATCGCTTTCCGTTGTAACACCCATTCTACTCTTACAACCAATGGCTACGCAAGCTATGGTTCAAAACGAAAATCCGTATCACAATTTTTCTTTATAAAAAGTCCAATTATCACCTCAAAACACAAAAAATCCAACACGAGCTTTGATATCCAAGCGGCTACCAAATGTCTCAAAAGTTGACACGCTGACGTTCTAGACGGTGATGTTTGTCCATGTTTGTTTCTTTTTTTCACACTGAATGTTGCTATAAGCAAGACAGAGAGCAAAGACAGTTTCATTGTCGTTCTAAAATTTAATCTGTCCATTCTTATACTTGGTCCTAGACATCGAGCTATACTGCACTGTGCTATGTTTGGTCAACTCGCTCGTCTAATATTTTAATGAGGCTACAAACAAACCATGCTATGCTGCGCTGTGTGAGGACTGTGAGGCTACGCTCTGTTTAAAAACGCAACAGTCACGAGCGAGGCGCGCTAGCTGAGCCGCGCTGTGCCGAACTGTGCTATGTTTTTTATGGAGCTCGGCCATGCTGCGCTGTGTCGAGCTGTGCTAGGTCTGCTATCACAATACAACTGTCTGTCAAAATAATGTCTATTAAAAAGAAAAACTCAACCACGAAGTTTTTACTAAAAAAAATCATAGAAGTTTTTTTATTACTATGGGAACAAGCTATGCTAGCACCACTTTGACAGCTGCCAACCCCATTTGTTTATCGAGGGCAGTGGTCAGATTAAAAAATTAATACGTTTATTTACGTTTTTTTGAAAATAAAGTCATTTATGACGAGATAAACGACTACACGAGCTGCTGATTACTTTGAATACTGAGCTAAGCTTCATGACTTCATGTCAATTTTGACAGCGCTGTCAAAACTTGTTAAAATAACGTAGCTTATGAAACAGCACAGCACAGCGCAGCATAGCAAAGCGCAGCACAGCTTGATGTTGATTTGTCACCCTAAGTGTTAGCTCATTATAGATTGTGTTTCATTTGACGTATACTGAGTCATTTACAATATATCAGAAACTAAATAAATTAAACTAACTAAATAATTTAAATTACCAGGTAAAGTAGTTTACTGTCAGTAAGCAATGTTTAAAAAAAGCAATCCTAGACAAAAGCGTTTAGAAAATATTTAAAAAATGACTTTGACACGCTCTCCTGTGAAAGTTGAATATTTCAGATGACTCACTTTACGTAGGTCATACATAGGTTACACGGTCAGTCTGGCGTCAGTTCAGTCCATCCTTAGAGAAAGGATGAATAGAGTTGTCATCAGGCGTATACCCGTAAGGGAGAGAAACAAAGTACATTGATTACGTAGTGTTACCAGAAAAGAGAATATTACCCCATGATTTACCCCATGTTTTTTTTTTATATTTTTATATACGATAAATAGGACTATTGATGATTTGCGATGTATTTTTTCTTATAATCATCAATATATTGAGACTTCGATTTATACTTGTATAAATAAATCAAAGTCGCTGTCCATGCCTGTTTTACTGTATCTTTGCTAACTCCTATTGTCTACTATAGTAGTATGGGAAGGTTGGTGTGACTACAGATCTCTCTCCATACAACCGATCCGTATCGGTTGGGTTGGGTAAAATAAAATAAAATAAAATTTAAGCTTTTTTGTTAAAGAAGACAGTGGAATGGCTTGCATGTTTGTTTTAAACTTTACTGATTGTTTTCAAATATATTTTTTTATCGTGATGAGACCAGAACCTCTGAGATTGTGAGATGTCTACGAACCCGTACTAGACTCCAGAGTGGCTGGTGAACTATGGTATATACATATAAATTAAAGTCTGTTCGCTGAGCGTTGATAAATATTATGAAATGTCTTGGAATAGCGACTGTCGCTTAATTATCGCATACTGTATACCTAATGATTATATACAAACAAAAACATTGTTATTCCATTTAACTTCTTTATTATATATCGACAAGAATAACTAGCGGGCCGCATTTTATAATGAGTTTAGAACCCCTGATTATATTTTATTTTTATCAACTCTCGGTGAACAGACTTTATACAGTGCCATAATCCTGGCATATACCGTGAGCAGAGACCCATGCAGTGCAATGTACTTAAAAGGGACTATGGAAAAAATTAGGAAAAAATTGTAGGATTAGCGGGGCGGGTCGCTAGTAATACAATGAAACCATCATACTTCATGCAATAAAAAATAAAAAAAACATTTATTTTGCAAGTAGATTTACAGGAAATACTTTCGCACGTCAAAAAACTTTTTTTTATCCTACCAGCACTTCCACGTGAATGGCCTGTTGAGAAGTGCCGCATGAAACTCAATAAACAGCATTTTTTGAAAGCCAATACTAATACATATTTAAAAGTAGTTAAGTTTTTTATACATTGCAAAATATGTTTGGTGTAGAGTAACTTCTTAATGTTTTTGTATAAGTATATAACTAATATATTTACTATTTATTGACCTTTAAATAAAATTAGCTTATTATAAAAGTTTCTAATATTTTCTTCGTTGTTTATGGTCTTGGTACAATAATGTAACCGTACGTTTAAGTATTTGTTACAGATTGCTTTAATGAGGTTAAAAACTGCCTTTTGCTCACTTCAGATGTCGCTTTGTTGACTGTTCCAAACATTTGACAGCTAGCTGTCATTTTCCATACTATTTTAGTAAACATCATATTTGTTTTCTAAATAATTCCGAAATATGACTCATTGTGCAGCTATCGATTGTAAAAATGTTCCAATCTATTTATTTTCCAAAGAAATAAAACGAAGAAAACTGTGGGAAAAGGCTCTTCGAAGGAAAAATTGGAAATCCAGTAAATGGTCGAGGTTATGTGCTGCCCAATTTAGACTGAAGATTATAATATTAAAAGTAATTAACAGACAATGAAAATTTATACCGAACATTAAAGAAAAGTGCTGTGCCCTCTATATTAAATCAAATCTGTTAACCTACTAGCACAAGAACGCTCAGATCGATTGCTAAAAAGAAGTTGCATGAAACGGTGTATTGAAACGTCTCGTGGTGATCCAATTCCAGGACCTAACCGGATCCAAACTCAAAATGAATGTGATGCTAATGAAACTTCTTTTACTGATCCTCCTGGGTCTAGCGGGGTCCAAACTCAAAATAACTTCAAAAACATGTTTTGTGTCATATATGCTGTAATTTTAGAGTGTATTATGTAATACTCATAGGTATAAGAAAATAAAACTATTTAATAGGTATTAATTTTGTTTTATTACACTGTCATAATCAAAAATCATAATTTTATACAGATATTTGTTAAAATTAGTGGTTTAAAAATAGGTTTAACAAAAACTTTACAAAGGTAATACTCATAAGTATAAGAAAATATTTCCAAGTAATCATGGTCCATTTCAATAGCATATGGATTGGCAGGTTTGATTACTTGGAGATAAGCCATTTTACTACTAGTAGTACAGGAGAAACTGCTAGGATTTTGACATATCCTTCATAATTGTCCATTATATTTTCCTGGTAAAACGGGATTGCATCGGGGAATTATAGAATACTTTATTCGGTTTTTTAAATGTCATCAATTGTTCTGTGCACATTTTGTACAAAATTATAGTTTTAGTAGGCACTATATCTTCTATGCCATGGAGAACTGTAAAAACATGCTTACAGTGTGCTTCTACTCCTTTTCCAGTTGCACATTCGCAGTGACTCCACTATCATGCCACTATTATCCATTTGTAACAGAATGATATTTAAAGAAGCTTCTTCATTTGGGCTTTGCATTGCACATGGAAATAAATATAACTTTCCTCAAAGGCAACTCTCACGGTTATTAAGCTTCTACTTTCAAACAGTAGTGTATCTCCCGTTCAGTGTTGCTTGAAATCTGAAACAACATGTATGTCATTAAATGTCTAATTCTATCTGAAACATTAAAATAACAAGGAACAATAAGGAAATCATGAATGTATGGTTTGTTACCTGTCTGCAAACTCTTGAATGTGTAGTTTATAGAGTGGTGGAAGATTATTGCTGGAATTAATATCTCTGAACTTATCCATGGTAGAAATTTCAGGAATATCATCCTCAAGTTCGTCTTCAACTTCGATGAGGTAATTTCCATCGTACGCCTCCAGTCTACAAAAAGAAATTGAAATAAATAAAAAGAACACAGCAAAACCTACAATTCACAATAATGCCTGTAAATTATTTACCTTTCGATTTTTAAGGATTTTTTGCTAGTGGTCTTGGCTCTCCGTTTCCGCAGTTCCTCCTTCAATCGTAATTACACTCCAGGTCGCTTACATTTCTATGATTTTTAGCAATTACTCTCACATCAAACTTAAACAATGAACCAATATGGCGGGTCTTGGAACAGTCAACAGTGACGCCACCTACGATGAGCTTTGAGTTTTTAACCTCATTAATAATGGACAGTGAAACTTAGAACCTCCTCTTTTTTTGAAGTCGGTTAAAAACTATATGTGTGGGGGGGGGTTTCTCGTCTGTACAAGCTTGTTTTATATAGATATTATTTTTAATTTAAGTTGTCACTATTTTACCTCAATTGTGGGTAATATTGCATGGGTAAATTCAAGTAAATTGCTGGTATCCCCAATACGCGTGGTACCCGACTAAATTTAGGAGACACAGGAAAGTGGCCGCCTGGCTTCATTTTACTTACCTACTTAATTTGGGTGTATAATACTACAAAATACGATTATTTTCTTGAACATTTACGTTTTATTTCGTTATTTCTGTACATTGAAGCCGTCATTTGAGCCTTAATAAATATAATCTGTATTCATTTTTATCAATTAGGGCCGAAATAAAGTCTAAATAGTGTACTTACGAATGAAAGGTTATGTTGTCGATTTTACGTTCACTGCGGCTATTGCAGCCTAAAACACTACAATGCACCATAGTCTATGAACGCAAAAACACATAAAGTCAATCACAGAACACAGTTTTCACCTTGTTTTCACCCTGAAAATTCAGATTTTGAGAATTATAGAAAACCGCTCTCGTTAGCTGGGCACAGTTAGCGACTGTGCCCAGCAAAAAAATAGTATACGTCGATAAGGACAAAAAATGTTTCTCTAGCTCTTTTTGGCCTTGGGAATATTGTATTTACTCATCTCGCTCACTCCTACCGTGTCGCCTCTATTTATCCTTTCTCTAAGAGTCCATCAGTCAGCTCAGAATGACGGGAGAATTATCGTCTAACCGGTTGACTGACGGACTGATGGTCCAGAACTAGGACCAAGTATAAGAATGGACAGATTAAATTTTAGAACGACAATGAAACTGTCTTTGCTCTCTGTCTTGCTTATAGCAACATTCAGTGTGAAAAAAAGAAACAAACATAGACAAACATCACCGTCTAGAACGTCAGCGTGTCAACTTTTGAGACATTTGGTAGCCGCTTGGATATCAAAGCTCGTGTTGGATTTTTTGTGTTTTGAGGTGATAATTGGACTTTTTATAAAGAAAAATTGTGATACGGATTTTCGTTTTGAACCATAGCTTGCGTAGCCATTGGTTGTAAGAGTAGAATGGGTGTTACAACGGAAAGCGATCAAAGGATATCTTTTCATAGGTAAGTTATCGACTACATGATTTATATTTTTTGTGCAGGAAATACATTACATGATCGGTTTTTGTAAAGTTAATTGAACCCTAAAGACGATGCAGACGCATAATTTCAACAAACCCATTACTTTTATACAAAGATTTGATTTTATACATTACGTTTATTGAGCTTTGACAGATGATGTACCATAAATATTGTAAGTAGAGTTGTCACATTGTATCGATAAAATAATAAATTGTATGCGTTTTTATTAAGGTTTAATTTATTCCTAGTTCTCTTGCCCATTGGGATGAGGGTTAGTTAGATAAGAGTAATCAAAGTAATATAGATCTTGTGTTTTTCAGGTTTCCTGACACTAATATAAGAAACAAGTGGATTAAGAACATAAAACGAGATAATTGGACACCTTCGCCATATTCTCGCCTGTGCTCATTACATTTCGATGTATCTTGCTATCGGGCAGGTAATTTAGATGAACACGCTACGGAGTATTATGTGACGTTTAATCATAAACATATTAGAAATCATTTTAATAAACTAGTCTTATTTAGTGGTCAGTAGATGCAGTAAATAACTAAGCATCAAGCACTTTAAGTAAATTCCTGTAAGTCTTTGTTTATTGTTTTTTGATCCCTAGTTGATTTTTTTAAAATAAGAATTGTTAAATTGGTGACATTATACGGATTATTTAACAATTTCTATTAGATATTATAATTATTATTACATGTGTGTATAATGATTACAAAATGATCATGATTATGATGTATGATTTTATTTTATTTAAATATTTTGAATAAAAACCTTATAAGTACCTATTTGCTTTATTTATTCTTCACCCGCATTGAGTGTAGGTAATCTTTTTATTTGGCATATTTAAAAAAAAACATAAATACCTAAAGTTACTGATAGATGAGTATTTGACATTCCTATCGATAGGTGTCGATAGTGTGTATTTAATTGTTAAAGAATATTTCTGTCAGCAATATTGATTTATAGCTGGACTGGGACTGAATAAAAAACATAGACCAACCCTTTGAGCTGCTTATCTTCCCAGGGTATGTCGTAAAAGCCGACGTGATCATACCCACTCCAACATCGGACTGTCTATGGGGGATAACGATAGGAATGTTCGTCATTGGTAATCTTGGAACGAATATCAGGTTGCTGTGGTTTGACTAAATGACTTATGGTTCTACTCACCCCGATAGGGAAACTAGGGGGTTATGCATCTGTTTCTGTCTTTAATCATTTGTTTTTGTCAAGTGTTCTCAGATCTTAAAATGAACATTAAATATTAAATCGATATTAGTCGATAAAGACACGGCACATCTCTAGTGATCCTATATAAAAAAACAAAAGTTTATATAGCATACTGGCTTCATGAGCACAAAAGACGTTATAGACAATGATATATCTATCTCTTTTTTACTTAAGACGGCACATATTAGTGTGAAAGACAATACCCATGTATTTCTTTCGTCTAAAATACAATCCGTCCATTCTTATACTTGGTCCTAGGTCCAGAATGACAAAAATTAAATATTTTAAACATTTTTCATCATTCTGTTGTGAATGACAGCAGACTGATGCCAGACTGATCGTGTAACCGCTCGAATCATTCTCGCGTCAGTCAGTCACCGACACATAGAGTAACATAAATAACCGGAGAGTCCGCGACGCAATGGAGCGCGATTTATTATATAATAAATTTAGATGCGTGTAATGTTCTCTTTTTTGTAGCCAGGTTTTCATCCATCGCTTCCTTTTTACGGGTTTCTTTATCAGTAAAGCGATAATTATAATAGCACAGGCTCTTTTTTTCTTCAAAATATTCATGGCTAGGCAGGATCAGGTGCCTCACTTGACTTGTCGTCTTCACTTTACGAATTTAAACGTAATTAGTTTTACACATATCATCAGTCTGCTGTCAGTCTGGACTGAGCGTGTAACCGTGTTTTTCATCCATCATTCTGGCATCAGTCTAGCCGGGACCAAACTGATGGATCAGAATGATGCCAGATTGAGCGTGTAACCTATGTCTAGGAGCCATCGATACGTAACGTACCTCCACACTCGGTACAACATCTCAGTACACAGTCTCTGAAACTCTGAATCAAGGGATGTCTTGATTCAGGGACTGTATGTACTGAGTGGAATTTGTTAACGTGATGACCACAGACATGTGATGACTTCAAAATCCGACTTCACTGAAGAAATTTATCGACATTAGCGTGATGACCACAGACGTGATGACTTCAAAATCCGCCTTCACTGAAAAAATTTTGCTATCATCTTCTTCGGGGCGTCATAACGTGGTCTTAACTCAGCTCAACATTTTTCATTTTTTTTTTTTTTAGACTGTATACTGAGTCGAGATAGCATGACTACCACAGACGTACCTATATAAACCGTCTATACTATATCCTAGGACTATATCCATGTAAAAATGTCATTGTTGTCTATCATGCAGGGTTGCCAGATTGGGGTTTTTTTTCGCGATTTTGGGGAAAAATTTTACTCTCGGCGAAAAACTGGGGAAATAGAATCTTTGGGGAAATTTTTGGGGAAATAAAATACTTGATGGGGAATTTTAGCGAATTTTTTTGCACTTTTATACTAACCTAACCATCTTTTTTGGACTAACATCCTGGCTAAAGTGTAACAATCAATCCAGAGCCATTTAAAAAGCTGCTGTCTCTCTCTCTACTATTCTATAAAGTCTAGCTATCTAGTATTATGCCTCTTTTGTTTTGAACGTTTTGAACCAAAGAGGAACTCACTTGATTTGCCATCTCTCTAGGGTATAATGCCTTTTGCTTCAAATTGCTGTATCTCACGTAGTTGTTAAGGAGGGAAGTCCTTTCAATACGTCCTACTCCGACTATCTTCTTTCTGATTAAATTCGTTGTGAGTTCCAAGACAGCTGTAGTTTTCTCCCCCGGGACGTCAATAAGCTTCATTGCTTATTGTCTATCTGAGGTCTATGTTGTATGTACTAAAGTTATGAGAGTTCAAAAAAACGACGAAACGTTTCGAGAAAAGGTAGGTAGTGTCATTGCGCTCCGCTTGGCTCGTCTTGGCAAAAAAAATAGTATGGAAAATGACTGATAGCTGTCAAATGTGTAGAAAATTAGACAAAAGCGACATCTGAAGTGAGGAAAAGGCAGTTTTTAACCCCTTTTATTTGTAACAAATCTTTTGGGGGTTTTCTGTTGAAAACGTATCATTTTGGGGAAAAATAAAAGTCAGTTTGGGGAAAATCATAAAATTGAATCTGGCAACCCTGCTATCATGAATCATGATGACAGTTCATGATGTGTCTTGCTTGTCTGTCAGTGTCTTGTCTTGTTTGTTTTGTTGTTCGGACTTGGACTTGGATGGATTAAAAACCAAATAAAAACGGAGAAATATAATTTTTGGTCCTACCTAATATTCTTTAAAAAGTAATATTATTTTATACTACTGCATAATAATTATTAAATCACAACTTTATCTATAGGTAATTGAATAATTATTTCAGTATTTTTATCGGGACTTCTTATTTGGTCTGAGGGAATTAAATGTTTTTATTTTTTAGTATTTCATTTACTCCATTGAAGAGGTTGTAATACTTTGTGGGAATACGGAATCATCATGGATGTATGCCGAGCTTGTTTAACAACTGAGAATAACATGAATTCTATTAACGATTTTTTTGTAACTAGTTACAACTTACTGACAAACCTGCATGTAAGTAGCATCATGGTAAAGCCTACATGGTAGCCATTTTCTTTGAAATAAAGTAAAAAAGTAGTATTTAATATTAATAACATGATAGATAGTATTGAAACAATCATTCATGTATCTAGTTTGTATTGGGTCCGGTGGAATCTATATACACTTTTTATTTCCATAACAACACGCAGAATACTAAATGATAACAAAGACTGTCATCTGCGTGCATTGCCTAACTATAATTGAAAGGCACTAAAATAATAGGAAGAATTGGGTCCATTACACTCATGTTAATTATTTTTTGTAATGTTTTAGATTGCGCTATCTGATGGCATGCCACAATATTTTTGTGAAAATTGTGCTCACACCATCAAACTGTTCGTCAAATTCAGAGAGAAAGCGTTATCTGCTGATGTTATGTTACAGCAAATTTTGCAGGTAGCCAGGTTTTATTAACATTCTCAATCCCATCTCTGCAAATTTCATATACACAATAAGATTATATATTATGGTAACATTTCTAGCATCTGTATATGACCTGCGACACGGCTTTAGTATGAATGGCCATACCCACCAGTTGCATAGTTTTCTCAGTACTCTATATTGTCTGGTGTTCTGGAAGGCACTCTCTCTAAGAGGCTGAAGAGTAAAAGAGTTAAATAATTAGGGAGGGATTTGCCATTGTGTGGACCCCCGGAATGTCACTCATGATTGCACCATAATATGCTCATAGCCAAAAAGACTGATGGCATAAAAAAAATATTGTCTATTATAAATTCATATTAAGCAATGTGCCGTGGTCACTAGAATAGGAATGCTACCTTTTGTTCAATATGTTAAATGAATTATTTTACCAGTAAATTGATACCCTCTTTTATTCTAAACTTCAGGTGCACATCTTGTTATTCCATGTTTTAATTAAAGAAATAAACGCATGTCTAATCATACCTTAATTTTGTTTTCAGGGCAATGGTGCAGACCACCAGCTGGTCAAAATTGAAAAGAATGAAGATGGACAACAAATAATTATAAAGAAAGAAATCAAACTTGAGATTGATGAGCCTGCCATGTCCAGCACTCTTTTTGAAGCCATTAATGATTTCTGTTCAGATAATATTGATTATAGTGAACCTGAAGAAATAAAAGGTACGAATAATATACACACTTTTATCTCGTCTCATCCTAGGACCGTAAGGGCGGAATTTCATCTCGACGCATGATGTGCGCCATATTTTGGCTCTGTGGTTTCATTTGTTGGATGATGTGGGTCAATGTTTCTACTGAAGCACACACTATACACAATTATTAACACAAAATACCTAAAAGTTTTGCGCGTCCTTTGCAATGTTCTCTCAGATTGACATTGAGTAAAATATATTATGTTTCAGTGAAAATGAGTACAAGATCTAAGAGTAGAAAGAAAACAAATGGTCATAACAAGAAGTCTAAAATGTCTACTAAAGAGAATAAGGTTAAAAAAAATACGATTAAAGATATTAAGGAGCAAGAACAAGATTCTCTTCTTTGTGGTATGCTAGAATAAGTCTTTAGTTTAGTATAGTTGCCTGTTGCACTACTTGCTGATAAGTTACAGTTAGTCAAATTGTCAGTTGTTGTATAATTCTAATAACATGGATTAGAGGGCCCTCTGAAGAACAGATAACCACAATAAATATTTCAATAATAATGGTAGGGGTAGGGGACAATTTGACAATTATGTCTTCTCCTCACCTTATATAATTAGATTTAGACTATTATATTCATAAGAGTATAGATTGTATTTTCAATATTATTAATGAAAGAGATACAGATATTCTTTTACACGAAGTTCGTTTGGCTGTGAATGTTGTGTCATGCACATACACATTCGTTTTAGTGTGTGTAACTTCGGTGCTCGTAATCTCGGTTACGCACACTAAAACAATAAAAAACACAATATTCATTGCCAAGCAGACTTCGTGAAATAGAATATCTATGCCTGTAACAATGTATTTATACTTTTAGGATTATGTAAACTAAAATTTGAACATGAGGATGCACTGACTGTCCATTTAGAAACACACAAGAAGGTTGGCATATGTGAATGTGGAGTATGTTATGAAACATTCATGCATTGGCCACAACTTTTTGGTCACAGGTTGTCACATTTGCCAGGAAAACAAAGGCGTTGTCATATATGTAGCAAACGTTATATGGCAGCGACATACTTGGAGGACCATTATTTAAAAACACATTATGATGGAGAGGTATGTATGATAAGTAGATTTTTTATAATTTTAAATGAAATGTGAAATTCTCAGTATATAAATAAAAAAAACCTAAAATCTCAAATATCTCGAGGACTACTAGACTGCCCATACATTGGGGTAGTTCAATTTGTAGCTTTTGAGCCCAATACGCATGTTCCGGATATACGTTGAATTACAATTAACCCTTTATAATGGATCGCTTTATAATGATTCGCTGTCAGCTGCTACTATGACGGTTCAAATCAACCCTAATATCTGTTACTGTTTTCCAGGACAAATCTCTGAAATGCAACTTTTGTATGCGTGTATATGCAACACCACGAAAACTAACTAAACACAAGCTTCGTAGTCATAGCGTGAAGTCGTTTACATGTGATTATTGCTATCGAAGGTATAATTATCTTAATTTCTGTGTTCAATCCTTTACTGTCTATCTGTTTATGTATTGTGTATGTATACAATATATGTTTTTACTTATCCTTTTCGTAAAATAACGATGTTCCTACTAAAATCGCGCCTTCTATACATATATATAGAAAATCTTTACATAGTGTAAAATGAAGTCGCTTCCCTGTCTGTCTGTCCTTATGTATGCTTAGATCTTTAAAATTACGGACGGATTTTGATGCAGTTTTTTTTTCAATAGATAGAGGGATTCAAGAGGAAAGTTTATAATATATGTATATATAAATATAATATATTTTTTCTGATTGGCCTCGGGTCTTGGATGTTTATCTATATATGTATTTGTTATAAAATATAATATCGTTGAGTTAGTATCCCATAACACAAGTTTCGAACTTACTTTGGGGCTAGCTCAATCTGTATGAATTGTCCCTATATATTTATTTATTTATTTATACATTCTGAAATTCTCATGGGAAAGCGGGATGCACAAACGAAGTTGCGCTGGTTTCGCTAGTATTATGTAAAGTAATGCTTGGTTTAGTTATTGGGCCCTTGCTAAATTTTGAATTAACAGTTTCTAATAAGATGTGAAAAGTAATCTGTTATTACATTTTCAGCTTTAGACTGAAAACAGAGCTAATATATCATATAAGGAGACACGGTGATTTTTATGAGAACAAAGAGTCAATAAAAAATTATATGTGTGATCAGTGTGGTTATTCTTCTAATCTTCGAGCTAATCTGAGGGTAAATATAGTATTATGTAAGACGCTTTTTTATGATATTTGGTACGTAGGTAGCTGAAACCTTGGATTAACACATAGGATATTTTTATCCCGAAAAGTACGCGATTTCCGTAGGATTTGTACAAAAATCTAATATAGATGGCGCTGCTGTGCATCAAATTAAAGGCGGTAACACCGCGGGCAGCAGCTAGTAGGTATAACCATGGGTATAACATAAAAGTATTCAATGGTCTACCACCCCATTAAATGTTAGACGTGGTAGTCGATAAAAATAATATAATAAAAATGTTTTTAGATGCACCAATTACGTAAACACACGCCCGGCAAAGTGACATGCCCAAAATGTTTTACTATTTTCGTGAGTCAAGAGAAATTTAGTAAACATATATGCCAAGAGGTTAATCTGTTATGTCCTGTATGTGGAAAGGAATGTGCTACTAGGAAACGGGTAAGTGAGGGTTTTTTATATAACGCCGCATTTACTTTTTGTAATTTCCTTGAGGAAGTTATTGCGTCAAACAACATCATGAATGTAGTTACATATTTCAATCTGTTGTTCAAGGTATACGGCGGAAAATGTAAAGTCACTTAATCTATCTTTATCTAAACATATGAAATGGTTTGTTTTAAATGACTGGAGCCAAAACCGCTGATTCGTAGTGACCTGAAACATGGAGGGTGTCTGTGTATGACGTAGACATCCGATAAAAAAAGGCTTTCTGAAATTCCCACGGGAAAGTGAGATACACGGAGACAAAGTTGCGCGGGTTTCACTAGTCCTACTAATATTATAAAGGAGAAAATTTGTGTGTATGTTTGTTACTTCTTCACGGTCAAATGGCTGGACCACTTTTTGTGATATTTGGTATGTATGTAGCTGATACCTTGGATTAACACAGGATTCTTTTTATCCCGAAAAATTCGCGATTCCCGTAGGATTTGGTCAAAATCCGATATAGATGGCGCTGCTGTGCATAAAATATTTAAACGCAGCTAACACCGCAGGTAAATATTACATTAACTATATTGATCGTTTTCAGTTAAGCATTCACCTAGATTCACATAGTGACGTACGCAAGTTCAAATGTAGCCGTTGCCCGGCGACGTATAAATCGCGCCAAGCACTGGCTGTACACCTGAATCGACATGACGGGAACCGCACTAAAGTATGTGAATTCTGCGCAGCGAAATTTTATTGTAAAAGTACACTTATCAAACATCGTCGTATTCATACTGGTAAGGCTTTAAGTTGTATTGTTTCTGATATTATTTTTTCACAAGAATGCAAAAAAAATCTCAAATCATAGAAAAGCTGTCAATGTATTTACAGTCTATGTGACAGGCTGATTGGAATATTCTCGTAACAGAAACAGTTTTAATCACATCTCGAACTCACGCACGATCTCTCTCAATTTCTATTTTGTATGAGTGAGACTGCACTTGAGATTGACTGCCTTTATTGAAATAGGCCTATTACAAACTCTTTTGAATTGTCACATTTTTTCCTACAACTAGTTCAGACAAAAGATTTGTACTAAGAAGAACTGGCTCTATTCCTTAGGTTGATAAATAAAATTACAATAGACTTTTGTCATATCCTGTTATCTTGTCCATTTAGCAGACAGAACTACTATTATTTATATTACAAATGATATTATTGTTTGTCTAAACTTTACCTACATACATTTTTGATTGTTTATTTATATATTTTGTGTGAAAGGCCCGGTGGTCGAGTGTTTATCAATGACCACTTTGTCCTAAGGGCCGCGGATTCGAATCCTGCGCAAGGGAAATATTCGTGTGCATGAACAGGTCTGTCTTGGTCTGTCACTGTCAAACTAAAGAAGAAAAAAAGATATACCTTGAGACTTGATGTAGAATTAAAATGCATTTAAAAAACTGGTTGTAAGTAACCCGTCTCAATTTTACTCCTGTAATGCCCTCAAAAATATCTTTTTTTTTTCAGGGGAAAAGCCGTACGTATGCAAAATATGTGACAAAGGATTCACTGGAAACCACAATTTGAAGGTTCACATGCAGGTCCATGGCGAATTCTTAATTGTCAGACGGGATAAAAATAAAGAAGACAATGATAAAAGTGTTCCCAAAAATATTGTAAAACGTGAATAAAAATCCGTGCTTCGGACGTTACATCAACGTTAATCCGTCGGTCCTTGTCGATGGCCTACAGGTTGCTTGAACTCCATTGGAGCAGCAGCGTGGCAAAATACATTCTAATCCCCTTCGATAGAAGGAAGACCCGTATCCCTGCAGCGGATTGATATGAATGAATGAATAAAACTGTTATTTATTACTAAAATCGTTTTTATTATTAGACAATATTAC
This sequence comes from Endotricha flammealis, assembly GCA_905163395.2. Taxonomy (NCBI): domain Eukaryota; kingdom Metazoa; phylum Arthropoda; class Insecta; order Lepidoptera; family Pyralidae; genus Endotricha; species Endotricha flammealis. Next base: position 9,618,587 of record LR990865.1, read on the forward strand.
ATCTAGGTAGAAAAGTAAATGTATCACATACAAAAAAAAGTCTTTGGCAAGTACGTAAAGTACATTTGGATATGTTGGAAGTCAAATGATCCAGCTGACATAAGTGTCGATTTATCAAGTCCTTTTAATACCTCCTCCTCCTACTCCATCTATTTTCTTTCTGATTAAATTCGTTGTGATGCGAGTTCCAAGACAGCTGTAGTTTCTCCCCCGGGACGTCAATAAGCTTCATTGCTTATTGTTGCTTATTGTCAATCTGAGGTCGCCGTTGTTGGTCCTGGCTATACAGGAGACAGCGGTGGGAATGTGTGGTGGGCTTGTCCCGAAAAATGACGAGCATCAATCTCGATTTCTTTGCACTATTGGGCAGTATTTTTAATAAATACCTACATTCAAAAATATGATACAGTGATTAAATTTATTTTTACATAATGTGGTCACAACTCAAAATGACAAAACAAAGTGCAAATAAAAACTTTACATACATACACATTAGTATTACTTTATGATATAGGTACATGACCATTCAAAAAACCTCACCACATCAAGAAGAAACTTGTATACATTTTATTGAAGTCAACTAACTATACAGTCAGCAGCATATATGTATATCATCAAATACTGAACATGTTATAGTGACAAGGTACTAAAATTACAACATATCGCAGTTTCATACTCGAATCACTTGATTACTAACATAACCATTGTTAACATTATTAAAGTATAAAAGGCATATAAATATAAAAAATAATAAAACAATTACATAGTAGTTGAAAAAGTCTAACCGTTATTTACTACTTATATAAGTTACGTTACAAAGCACAGACCATTGGTTAGTTTCAGCTAAACGTCCCTTTCGCTGTGCTGTACGCTTAATTAACTACAATACATAAGTACTTATTGTAAAATTATCTTTCGTTTCGATTTCAAGTAATTTTGTGTTCAGGCTTAAATACACTCATAAATTAAAGGTTTCGGATCGTCGTGTTTGGTTGGTTACCTTCGGCATATACAGCTAGTTCCTGAAACGTTGGCAACGAGTGAGTGATACCCCCGGTATTGCAACCGTCTATAGGCTACGGTGATGCTTACCATCAGGCGGGCCGTATGCTTGTTTGCTAACGATGTGGCATATTTTTTTTTTTATTCCACATTAAGTCTCAAGCTATGTCTTTTTTATTATTCAGATTGATAGTGACAGGTATTATTTAAGGTGAGATTAACTTTAAAAATAGGTTTCAGAAACTGACTGTTACTAATTTAAATATTGCGTAATTATCCTCTAGAACTGGTCTATTTACAATTAAACTATGTCTATTTTCTTTATGGTAATACACTAGTTATATGTACAATACATAAAAGTGTTGGTAGAAAAGGCAGGAGTAAAATCACTAAGACAAAGTAAATCTTATGAATAAACATATTCATTTTCTTACAATATAACTCACGTGCAATCATTAAATAACTATATTAAAATAATGCGCGTCACAAATTTTTTGAAATTTTTTTTTGAAATTTAATTTAATTTTTAAAGTAAAATCGTTTGCGGGAGGCCTTTGTCCAACAGTGGACTTCTTGTGGCTGAGATGATGATGAAGTAAAAAAAAACCTTTTAATAATAGTGCTAAATTGTGAATGCAAAAGTTACAAAAACAATAACAAACTTACTTAATGGGGCCGTTTAAATATGTAATGGTTTTTCAGTTTGCAGCCTTGGATCACAAATAATGTAGGTAATACTTTTCACTCAGTCTTTTCTTGAGCATTTATATTATTTGCGTATGAATAATTACCTGTATATTATATTTAAATATAACAAAATATTTGGGAATCCAAAAAATAAATAAATCATTTAATAATTTAAGTACGCTTAATGTTTTCTAGTCTTATCTAGTTCTTATACATTTAAATGCAACAGTTCAATAAGTCATGTAACGATCATGATCACCATCAAGCGGCAGAATGCTTGTCTGCCACCTTAGTGATTAAAAAGGCCATAACTGTACGCACTGGCTAAAGCAGCAATCATCAAATGTGAGAATTCTTTATTTTTTTGTACTTATATAAATTGGGAATCTTATGTACTATGCGCGATCAACTTGTTTCTAGATTAATCAAAACCTTTTTGATAACTTTTATGTTTTGTCTCAAACACAAATTGAAGAATAAAATAATTAAAGCAGTTAAATAAATAAATTTGACGTGTTGCACAAAAAATACATACAACCGTTAATGAAACTTACTTTTGTAATTCACGATTATATAAGAGATCAAAAAAGGAATAACGATTTCGCTTAATTACAATGCTTAATACTAATTTGTAAAATGTAATTGAAAAGATTGGAATCGTATCAAGAATCGCTTAGTATGTATACTTAATCTAACTTACTTAATTTATTTATACAATATTAATTAACAAATTAAATCTATAATTTAATGTCTTTGATAGTGGCAAAATAATAAATTAGGTACTAGTGTTTCTTTAGTGCTATTAAAATAGATGACGTAGAAGATAGCACATGTGTAAAATATATTAGAAAAATAATATAACAGAAACGACGTTAGATATTACTCGAATTTACACTTTAGTCTGACTATAGCAGAAAGAATAGTTGTATTTCGATGCATATGGTGTGACCGAACAATATAGTGCGTTTTACATTGTGTGTTCGAAAGCGGGCGGTAACGACTGCGTAATGGTAGAAAAAGCAATGAATGATTAGTAGATGAAAAAAATTTAATTAACATAATTATCAATTTAATGTTCCTGTCTTGAGCATTTTGCCATATCTCGTACTATTATGGACAATGTTTACTATCAGAACTAAAAACTATATTTCATTACCGTATTGCGCGTTGGGTATCCTTACAACTGTTTCTCTGGTACTCATTTTCTCTGTATCAATAAGAGATCCTGAACTATGCTTCTTTGATTTCGGGGCGAGTGGTGGTACCTCGCTACATGTGGAGCAATTGTCATCTGCTGCTTTTAAGGCTGAACTGGCTGTGCTGAACTTCTTGAGGCTACCACCAGCTGTTAAGGAGCCGTTTGATGAAGAACTATGTGGGGGTAAGAGGGGCACTCTCTCTTGTAGGTCCCTACTAGAGCCAGTAGGCCGGTGACCACAAGCACTGCTTCCAGATTCAGACGGCGCGGTCTCAGGACACCCACCCATCTGTATCCAGTCTTGAATCCTGGGTAGATAATTTTTTTATTATAGGACAGCTTGTTTCTTTAAAATGTTTGAATCAAACTACATAAAAAAAATATCACACCTAAATTAAATTAAGTAGAATTTATTCTCGTAAAGAGGTGCTATAGGTAAAAAACAATTTCATGAAAATGACCTGTTAACAATGTCCTCAAAATTAGGGCGCCGTTGTGGCACCTGCTTCCAGCAGTCCCTCATTAACATATACATAGCGGGAGGGCAGGCGGCTGGTGCAGCCAACAGCTCTCCGCCACGCACCATAGATATTACTTCCTGGTTGCTGTACCTAAAAAATTGGAAAGATAAGTGAGATATAACTACGTTCAGTAAGTGCTTTAAAGGAAGTATTACGTATTTTGGTGTAATAATAAATAGTACAGACAACTGCACATCAGACTACTTGTTTTTTTCAACTACCTTGAACTTTGTGCCATACAAATATGGCAAAAAGAATCTATTGAACCTAATATATTTGACAAAGTAGTATTCCAAAACCATAGTTTATTTGATATCAATATATTCAAAAGTTATTCCATAATGGAAATTGGAGCTGTTTTTTTTTTCTTACCCATAATATGGTTGCAATCCATAACTGTAAATTTCCCACAACACCACTCCATATGACCAAATGTCACTTTCTGTAGTAAATTTTCCGTAAAGTATAGACTCAGGTGGCATCCACCTCACTGGCAGAAGACTTTTTGATTGTACCTGAATTTAAAAGTAAATTGAATTAGTATATTACAGTGTTTCCATAGAAACAAAATTAAAATATTAATTTCAGTACTTACTCTATAATAATCAGAACTATAAATGTCTCTAGAGAGTCCAAAATCGGATATTTTGACTACAAAATCATCAGACACCAAACAATTTCTAGCTGCTAAATCCCTATGCACATAATGATGTGACGCAAGGTATTGCATTCCAGAGGCAATATTATATGCTATATTCAATAACCTCATTGGAGGAAGGCCCTTTCCTGAAGGCGGGGCTCGTCCCATAAGGAACTCATGCAGGTCTCCTCGGGCCATGAACTCAAATAACATACATAAAGGTTCTTCACGAAGGGCCACTCCCACAATACACACAATGTTCTCGTGGGTTAGCTCCGAGATCAAATCAATTTCTCTTCTGAAATCTGCTTGTGTTTTTGCAGATGCATTTTCTTTTAAAGCTTTTACTGCTACATATTGAGTTTCACCATTATTTTTCAAAGCACCCTTATAAACTTTGCCAAATGCCCCCTCGCCCAATTCTTCCAAAAACTTGATTTGTGATAATGAATACTGTGGTATCCTTAGTACTCCATTCCCACGGGTATTCCTTGTCAAATGAGGCTGATTACTCATACTTTGTGAAGTAAGCAATTCATTCATTTCAATTGGGGAATTTAATCTCGAGTTACCATAGATATTCTTATCTGCATTTGGCAAATTTATATCTCTGATTGTAGCAGCATTACCTTTATTTTTATGTCTATAGCATAAACAAATTATAAAACCCGTAATTGATAGCGTTAACAATAGAAATACTACTACAATATAAATCCAGATCTTATGAGCACATTTATGTATGTCACATAATTGCTTTTCAGTCTTTCCATCCTTTTCCGTAATACACCACGGTTGCGATTTGATACCACCAGGATTCCTGCAGTAACTGTGCCTTCCAGCTAACTCAGGGTAATCTGATACTCGCACATGCATTTGTTTTGACCATGGAATACATGCCAATCCATTGGCTGCAATATTAACTCTGCCCAGATAACTATTTCCATCCTCCCAATAGCACTCATCATCTGAAACCATCACAGTTCCTATACCAATTTTGAGGCAATCAGGATCATTCTCAGGCAAATCCTGACAATCCTCTAGTGTTAATTGCTTTCCAATGTGCGGATGTCTTTTTGCAATAGCATATTCAGTCTGACACAGTTCATTTTCTAAGATCTCACAATCCTGTTTACAAACACGCCTGAGCACAGTAGTGTTGTATCGAAAATTTAGCATTTCAAATGTAACATTTTTATTTAATTTCCCATTAAACAGAGGACTGGTTCCATGTGGCAAATTTTCAAACACTATCTTTGGTGTGTCATCGTCATAATCTTCATTGGATGTTGTTGAAGATAAGACATTCAAAATCTGTGTAGCTTCCTTGAAAAAATTATCATTAGTCACTAAAGGATCTCTGCATATTGGGAATGTAGAATAGCAGAGGCTGGGCAAGGCAAATCCTTCACATTGAGAACTAATGTCATTTGAATATCTGGTCACTTGCAGTGCTTTAGTCAGCTTATCTTCCATGCTGAACTGTGAAGTATCATATGGAATGTAAACAAATTGTCCCTTTAAATAAGGTGAGCATTCACTGCCCACATATTCCTGGCAAATAGGCTCTAGTTTTTGTGCTGTTACATTTTTCTGCACCTCGGTTTCTTTTGTGGAGTGAGCTCTCATACTTAACATCATGTCTGGTGTTGTTTTGACAGGAATATCTAACTTGTTGTCCTGGTCCTCAGAGGGAGAAAACAGTAATGTGTATTTGGGTAAATCATACTTCTCTAGATTATCTTTTACAATTTTTAACAGTGATGTTTGCTTCTTCTCATAATTTTGTTTTATGACACAAGTATAATTTCCTTTGTCATCACTTTGTATATCTTTCAAAGTTAAATTAGATCTTATTGTACCATTACTCATATCAATACTGGTTGATATGTTGATTCTTGATGAGTTTATCAAAGCTGTGTTATCTTTCTGCCAGTAAACCTTAACATTTTTCATGAGTGTTTGCTGAATATGCTCAGGGGGAGACTCTGTCAAGGTAGTTTCTACACCCTCCTTATTCTTTAAATACCTCTCTACTTTAGTAAAGTTTAGGACAGCCTCACATTTGAACCGCACATTGGCACCGAGCGTTTTCTTCACCACAGGTGGAAGTGTTTTAGAGAAGTTAATGTTAAGTTTTATATGCCATTTCTGCTCTGGTAATGAATTACTTTTATGTAATGAATAACTATCTGTTTTTTCCAACGTTGAAACTTGACTTTCACATGAAGAAATGCATAAACCAATAATTACACAGAGGAATTTCATGTTTAACACTTTCCATAACACTTCACTACACAATATTTTTTTATAAAATTCCTATAATAGTCCACATGTAGCGACTATATAATAACACAAAATGATAATATTTTTTTATGTTAGCATTTTCAATGCTACTTAATTAATCAGCAAGAGTCAATCAAAAGAATATTTATTTTATTTTCGGACTATCGACTGCGAAACTACCCCTTTCTAACAATCGCTTTGACATTGACGTAACATGCTTTTTTTTTAAACTAGGAATGTTTTGACGACTTAAATTTTTGTATTGGAAACCACTCCTTTAACTTGGTTGTTTAATTGTGATGTAAAGTGAAGAAAACTATTTAAAAGTAAGTAATAGGAAATTAAAAATAATCGGAACACAATCGTTGTTCAATACTCAATACATAAGTATTTTATTTCTGTATCATTGATGTAACTGTAACTTGCAGTGTGAATTAATTATACCAAGATTATTTTAAAGAACGAGTTTCAGGGCAAGCACTTTATATTATTTTTGTATCCTCGGAATGATAGAAATATTATTCTAACTCTTCTTCCAATTCTTCTTTTAGGATAAGACCTCCGAGCAATGATGAATCTGGCGGCAACCATTCACAGCTTGTGTCTTCAGAGGAACATGCCTGTGTATAAGCACCATAAAAATTAAATAAGATCAATCAGTGTTATCTTACATAAATACACCAATAAAAAAATGTTATTTTACTATAAAATAATCACCAAATGTTAGAACCTAGGTATAGTGGTACAGTCGAGTCCATAATCATTGTAGCATCGCACAAAATGCATAATCATGATAATGAACCAAAACTATAGGTAAATACCTGACATTTGCAGCTGGCTGCTTCAACATAGTGGTATATATCAGTTCCGGGTTGCACTCCGGGGTCGCAATGCCTTAATTTGACTGATGCCGATTTTCTTTCGTTATGAACACACACAGGATGATGAGATTCCTTATAAGGGAACTGCCAGTCAGAAATCTGAAATTTTTTAAAATACAATTTTGATGTGTACTTAAAATCTACCACGCCGAACCGCCAGCCAGGATGTCCCGGGTTCAAATCCCAACCGGGTCATGCATGATGAAAAAAGAACTTTTCTGATCGGCCTGGGTCTTTTATGTTTATCAACTTAAGTGTATTTGTTATAAAATATAGTATCGTTGAGTTTATATCCCATAACACAAGTCTCGAACGTACTTTGGGGCTAGGCTCAATCTGTGTGATTTGTCCTTATATATTTATTTATGTTACACCAATGAATTCAGACCACTATTATAGTTTGGTTGTAGTTTTAGCAATTTTTAAACGGTTTTTTTATACAATGCATTTGTTTAGTATAAATAGAACAACTGTAATCGTCTACAATTCTAATTTTCCATATACTTTCTCTCCCGATTTTCTACCTTGTAGCAGGCAAAGCGGCGGTAATTACTTTCCATGAGGTGGCCATATAAAATTTCGCGAAGTTGTGAAGAAGTGGGTATCCAGTCCACACTCACGTATTTCCTACCTCAAAGGATAAACAGTAACCCCAGCAAGCCATAACTTTTACATCATCCCAGCATCGCCTGCCATTGTGATCTGTCTGCATAGTTTTATGTGTATATCGCCTGGGCTTGCATCGAGCACCTAAAGTTGATTCTGTGCACCATATTAACAAACACCATGACACAAAAACCACTGTGGCCGCACTAAATCTTGGCTTATTCCAGCAATCCATCTTACGCAGATACTTAAATTTATTTTATGTAATAACATGAAATGTAAATAAGAACTGCTAAATAGTACCCCACATTTATCGGGCAATATTACACTGAAAACTGTAATAGAAAAAGGCAGCATCTGTTTTATAAAGGGAAGACAAGCATCTACGTCATAACATTTCTTTCGGCCGAGTTAATTTCAGAATGGTTTTCAAGCCATTAGCTACGCGATTATGCCGTTAAATTCTGAATAAAAGTAGAATATATTTTAGAAGATTTGAATGTTTTCATTATATTAACATAAAATGAATTACAGCATTCACAGCTTATAGTATGAGAGCATACAGGGTCTTTTGTTTGTAAAATTTGATCTGTTGCAGAAAGGAACATGGGTCAGACTTTTAGCGTTCAGCATTTCTTTATTTATTTATTTATTTATTTATTATTGCACATGTTTACAATACAATTAACATAAGTTACAGATAGGACTTAACAACTATTGTACTTATTTGTAAAAAACATGGACCCTGGTAGGGTATAGCAATATAATACAGTAAGCATTGCGAATTATTATAAATAAAAGTTATGAATTATGATACATTAAAAAGTAATTAGCATTCTAAGAAGTGATATAATCTACATATTTCTTTGGGTTCCCGTCGGACAAAAACTCCCTCACTGAATAATAGCATTTTTGTAGTAAGAGTGTTTGTAATTTGTTTTTATATTTATTAATTTTTTGTTCATTTTTTATATAATCTGGTATTTTATTGTAAATTTGTATAGCTCTATAGTAGGGTCCCGATTTATATATTTCTAGCTTTGGTTCCGGTAAAATTAAGTTGTTATAACGGCGTGGGTTTTTATCAAGTTCGAAGTAGTGAAAGTGTTTACGAACAAAGAGAGCGATTTCGAATATGTAAAGGCACGGCAAGGTTAAAATATTAAATTTTTTAAAAAACGGTCTGCAGCTGTTTGGTTGATGAATGTTTGCTATGATACGTAAGCATTTCTTTTGCATAACGAACAAGTCATGCACATCTGTACTATCGCCCCACAGGACTATTCCGTAGCGGAACCAAGCCTGTGCATAGGCGTGATAAGCAGAGAGAGCGCAGTTTATATGTGTATTTATTTTTAGGGTTGTCAAGGCGAATAAAAATCGGGATATTTTCGATTTAATGTTTAAAATGTGTTTTTTCCAGTTGATGTGACTATCTATGGTAAGGCCTAAAAGTTTGAAATTATCTTTTTCTTCAATATGACTTGCAGATTTGAATGAGTTTAGGTTAATTGGCTGCTTTTGATATGGTCTAAATTGAATAATTTTGGTTTTACTTTCATTAATTTTTAGATTATGTTTTAGTAACCACTCTTTTATCAAATTAAAGTTGTCTGTAATTTGTTTGTTACTGTCGTTTCTATTGTCACATTCAAATAACAGAGCTACGTCGTCGGCAAATAGTATGCTTTCCGAATTTATTATTTTTGATAGGTCATTTATATAAGCAAGGAATAGTACGCAGCCCAGTACGCTTCCTTGGGGGATAGATCCGTTCACTGTATGCATATTAGATTTTATTGTTGTAGTTTCATGTTTACTATCATCTGTATATTCTATCTGAACAAATTGTTTACGGTTTGTAAGGTATGACTTAATCCAGTCATGGACCGGCCCTCGAATTCCCATTCCATGTAGCTTCACCAAAAGGACGTCATGTCTTACCATGTCATACGCCTTGGTCATGTCTAACATTACACCCACCGCGTAGTTTTTATTCCTTAGATAAGTTAAGATCTTCTGGATGTAGTTATAGACTGCCAAGGCTGTAGAGCGGTTCTGTCTAAAGCCGTATTGGTTTTGATTGAGGATTTTGTACTTTTCTAAAAATGAATATATTCGGTTTGTTATTGGTTTTTCAAAAACTTTGGATATTGTTGGGAGAAGGGTAATCGGTCGATAATGGCTGGGATCAGTCGCGTGATATCCTTTCTTTAGGCATGGTTTAATTTTACCTATTTTGAGTCTATCGGGGAAGGTAGATTGGTCGTAAGACTGGTTTATTAATGTCGTTATTACTGGGGTTAATTCGTCGTTGCAAAATTTAAGTAGAACTTGAGGGAAATCATCTATTCCTGTGCTATATTTATTGGGAAGTTTATTGATTATTGACTTTATCTCTTTCTCTGTTACTGGCTGTAAATATATTGAATTTAATGCTGGCTCTTGCACATTGTATGATGTTTGGTTGTGTGTAGTAGTGTTAATATTATGATTTTGGCTGACTGATACATAGTATTCGTTAAAACAATTTGCAATGGATTTTGGGCACTTTAGTTCTGTGTTATTGAGTTTTAGCGTTATGTTCGTCTTATTTGTATTCAATTTTGGTTTGGTTATTTGTTTTATAATACTCCACATGCTTTTTGTTTTGTTTGGTGATTTGTCCATTATTGTAATGTAGTTTATTCTTTTTGAGCTCTTTATACATTTTTTTAATATTTGTGAGTATTGTTTATAATGATTTATCAATGTGTTACTGCGTGTTTGATTTATAAGTGTCTTTAGTGCTCTCTTATTTTTACAGGCTTTTTTCAGTCCTTTGGTCATCCACGTTACTTTCATCTGAGGTTTTTGTAGTATTTGTTTATATGGTATGTGTTTATTTAATAGTTCTTTAAGTTTGTCATCAAATTTATTATAATTTATATTTATTGGTGTATCTGAGGTTATTATTTGGCTCCAGTTAGTATATTTCAAAGCAAGTTTAAAAGAAGTCATATTTTTGGTATTAAAACATCTTTTTGTGGTTTTTTGAAACTTATTTTGCGCGTTTGTTTTTAGTGTGAATTTATAAATTATACCTTTATGGTCCGATATACCCAAATCTTCAACTGTTATATTATACGTATTGTTATTTGTAAAAATTAGGTCTATGCACGATGAACTATTATTTGTGACTCTAGTAGGGATATTCACTATTTGTTTTAGATCGTGTTCCAACATGATGTTAATGAGTTTGGAATGGTTGTTTGGATTTTTTCTTTTGTCTATATTAAAGTCTCCTGTTATTAAAATATGTTTGTTGGTTTTTGACTTGATTTTTTCTAGCAATTTATCAAGAACTTCAAAAAAGGTGTCTATATCACGATCGGGTCTATAAATATTTATAATGATAATATTAGGTTTAAGTTGAACGGCACAACACTCCACCACGTATTCGACTGAAAGTTCGGATATGTCTTGCTTTTCTTCGTATACTTGATCTTTTTTTAATAAGATTGCTGCGCCTCCTCCCCTTCGTTGACTGCGGTAAAAACCTGCACCAAGAGTGTAGTCTTCTATTTGAATTAGGTCTTTTTGATCTGACGTTATCCAGGTTTCTGTTATGCATGCCGCGTGGATGTTTAATTCTTGTAAAATATTTTCTAATATGGGTAGCTTATTTTTAAGACTCTGTGTATTTTGTAACAGTATGGTAACTTCATCCTCGAAAGGGCTGCTTATTGGTTGTGTTTGGTATTTTGTTCTGTCTGGTGTTATTGTTCTTTTCAGTACTGTTGTTTTGTTCGTGTCTTTCTACATTGGATGAGATATTTATTTCAGGGCTAATTTTCGGGTTGATGTATTCCCTTCCGTTTATGTATAATTTATTATTTCTGAATATTGCATGTTTACCATCAGCTCGCGCTTCTTTCAAGACATTTCGTAATTCTCTTCGTATGGAAATTTCGTTTATGTCTAGGTATTCTGTTATTGCGTATCCAGAGCCTCTGAAATATTTACTATGCCTAAGTGTATGTCTGATCATCCGCTTGCTGATTAATTCGATTTCTAAAGGCCTTTGGTGCCCAGGACCTCGTTTACCGATACGACGTATTTCTTCGATATATCCTTCAAGGTTGACTCTTGTTATATCGTATATTATTTGAGTGACACGATCTTGAATATCGTCTTCATATTCTCTGTTGAATTCTTCTAGACCATGCAGCACAAGTTTGTAGCTGTTTTTTGTGTTATTTATGGGATAATTCTCTGTAGTAGTGTTGCAACTATTGGGTTCATTTCTTGATCTACTTTGTAGGGTTTTCAGCTCATTTTCCATTTTTTTTTATTTGGTTATCAATCATTTTTACTTTAGTTTGCATTCGTTTTTGTTCTGTTGATAAGACTTCGGTGCGATGGTTTAGTTCGGCTCTTATGTTATCTATTGCGTTGGAAATTTCTGAGTGTATAAATGTTTGTATTTCTTTGATCATTGTTACTTTGTTACTTTCTAGTTTTTCACTTATAAATCCAAGTAGTTTATCCTCAATAATACTGGTATTTAGATTTGGCATTAAGTCTTGGGTATCGCCTAATATTTCAGAATCATTGAGTATGTGATCTTCAATTTCAGAGTTAAGTAACTGTGACTGTGACTCTATTGGAGCTTTTTGTTTTTTTCGTAAAGTGACGTTCATATCCAGTGGTAAGTTATCTTTTGTAAACTTATTAGCGCTTGTATCCTTTGGTATGTTGGTGTTATCAGGCTTTCGCATTTTGCAGATACATGCTTGGCATTTCCATGCTGTTTTATGACTTGGAGTCATGGTGTTCAGAAAACGCTGCCATGACACATTTGCGCAATCTAGGTCATAAGTTTTGTTACAAATTGAACATGTAAGATATTGCCTGTTAGGGATGACTTGTTTGCATCCTGCGCATTCCATTTTTATTTCTTTTCGTTTTTAAATTAGAAATTTTTATAGTGTGGTATATAGTTCCGGGACAGATTTGCAGATGGCGCCACTTGAAAGCGCGATGTTGTAGGTGTTATGGTTCTCTATCAAGGGATAATTAATAATGGTGTTTGAGGTTATCATTTTGTAGATAAAATTGAAACTTGAATGTATTTTAGATTAATATCACTGAATGGTAGTCTCATTTACTTAGGTAACACTGGTTTATTATATTATTTTAATAGTTTATTTCTCTAAGAATTATAAATCACGTAACAAGGTTATTATGGTATACGTCTTTACTGGTTTACTTTTATATTTTTCACTTAGCACAGCACACACAACACTTAGTTTATATACTTATTTATTATGTTTACATGTTTGTTTTAAATATTTATTAGTTTTACACTTGTTTTTTAATTTTATTATAATTTTACCGCGGAGGCAATGTTTACTGTACGGCGCGCGGATTTTTTACTTATGTCTTAGGTATATAGGTCAAGTAGGTATCAAAAAAAAGGTCAAGTCTATGGAAGGAGTAATTAGACTGCCAACTAAGTAAGTTTACCATAATATGGATTATTTTGCCGCGGTGATCGGCTTCTAAATTAGACGCCGATCACCGCGGCTAAAAAGTACCGTGACGTGACTGCTTGGTGCTTACTAAAACTTTAACCACGCGGTTGCAGCGTCTCCGCAGCAGATTCATCGTCGTCCCGTGCGTGACCATTTCACGGGACTATTTATTTTTTAATTGCATCAGAAACATTTTTTTTCCTTACTCATAATATTTCATTGTATGGTAACAAATCCAGTATAAAACTTTAACTACCTACTACATTTCAGACAAAGAGTAAATTAAATTATGACAAAGATCTCATTGATGTTATTGAACTTCATACTTTAAACCTGACTATTATACAATTATCTGTGCTTCAAACGTCAGATCAAGATCAACAGCCAAATATTCAATAAAATTTCCCTCCTACAAATTTTTGATTCTATAAATTTGCTAAAGAACAATATGTGATCTATTTGGCTATTCTTACTGTGCTTAAGCAATTTATTTTGCATATCCTCGTGAATATTATTTTATTTGTTTTTATTTTCCAGCACATAACTACTATTTGAATCAATAATTTTCTGTTATGCAAAGCAATGCAAGAAATACACGGAACATTTGGATTGGGTGGTAATGGTATGTTATCCCTATTTACGTACCCCTACATAAGTAGACTATATACTAATATAATAGTGCCGGCAGAAGTGAAAACTTTTTAACACAACAATTTCGCACAAATTGCTTTATTTATCTGACGATTTATTAAATTGTAGGAGCCATCTAGTCAAACTCAGTGGCATTACAACAACAAATTATTGACTTCACTCAACGGGATTTACTGTAAACTCTGTTAATTAGAAAGTTCCAATATTTACCGTTAGATATCACTAAAACCACTCCCTCTGTAATTTTCGATCACGTCACGTGTCCTGGCGCGAGTTTAACATTTTTTACCCATCACAAAATAAAGAAGTTTTCATTTCAAAAAAATGATATATTACTTCTCTTCTCGACTGTACCTCCCTCATCAAAATAACCAAATCACACACTGTGTAACCCTGGCCTACACCATGGAATAGCCGAGAAGAAGTTAATGAACTAAGAATTTACATTCACGCCCTGTGTAGCGCTTACTGTACAACTTGGTAGCGCCTTCCTTATCAAAGAATATGTAAAATATAGTCCCTATCATAGAAGGGCCCAAGAAATTTCGTGTTAGATTCGGTGCACATCTGACGGAAGATCCGTTTAGCGTATTATCGTTAGTATGCTCAACGCACTAACTCATCATTGGTTGAATGTGCAAGGTCGAATGTTTAATTATGAATTTCTCTGTTCTGGCGTTATACAACCGAGGATACGCGACGGATCTTCCGTCAGATATGTATCGACCCTTATACGTGGGCATGTACTCGTGCATTAAAGATTTGTGGCAACACTACTCACATGGCGCAAACCATGGAGGTAATATACATGGAGTGCACATAGTATCTTCTTATCACTACATAGTATAAAACAAAGTCGCTTTTTCTGTCCCTATGTCCCTTTGTATGCTTAAATCTTTAAAACTACGCAACGGATTTTGATGCGGTTTTTTTTAATTGATAGAGTGATTCAAGGGGAAGGTTTTAAAGTATCATACATTCCAAAATTCCCACGGGAAAGCGGGATACTCGCAAACGAAGTTGCGCGGGTTTTGCTAGTATTACACATATAATACCGTGATGTCCGTGATAGGGTGACTGACAAGTAATGCACAGCGTAAACCCTTGGACATACAGACTTGAAATTTGGAGAAAATGTTCCTTAAGTATTCTAGGGGAGCACTAAGAAGGGATCTTTTGTAATTCCACCCCTAAAGGGGCGAAATGGGGTGCCAAAGTTTGTATGAAGAAACAAAAACGCGTGGCATGATTCAAACAAAACTTGATGTAAATACTCTACAAAGCAAACAAATAAACACCTGTTTCAAGATTTTCTGACAATTAATTGCTAAGAGGGAGATGAGCACTAAGTAAGGATTTTTCGAAATTCCGATCCTAAAAGGGTGAAAAGGGACGCCAAACTTTGTATGGAGACTTAACTATATATCAATTTTTGAATGTAGTGCTATTGAACTCATAGATTACAATATCTTAATTTTTTGTATCTACCGTCCACCAAAAAATAATAATGAACAAATAGACATATTTCTTAATAATTTAAATGACATCTTACATTCGCACTGCAACCTAAAAAGAAAAATAGTCATTTGTGGGGATTTTAACATTAATATATTGAATGAGAATATACATGCTTTGAATTTTCAATATCTTCTGCACGGCTACAACCTTAAACTAGAAATCAGGACCCCTACAAGGCTAAGTAGTCAAACTTGTATTGACAATGTCATCCATAATATACAGGGATGTAAAAGCAGCATACGGGAACTTGCTTTGTCTGATCATACTGCGCAACTGCTTACATGTCCTGTCAAATTTAATGCTCGTATCGATTATTGGTACCAACAAAGGCGTGACTATTGCGAATCAAATTTAAAAAAATTTAAAGATTGCCTAAGTTCACTTACATTTATTAACACGTATCTTACACACGACTCGAACATGGCTTTTGAAAGTTTCCATGAACTGTTTACCCTTTTCTATAAATTATGTTTCCCTGTGGTAAAAACGAAAGTCACCTTAAACAGACGACCTAAGTGGATAAGTAATGGTATAAAAACATGCTCCAAGCGGAAACGGAACTTGTTGTGGAAGTATCGAAGGAGTAAATGTGCAACTGATAAAGCGAATTTTAAAAATTACTCTGCACGTCTTAACCGAATAATTAAACTCACTCAAAAATCTCAAAATGAATTTTATATAAACACCTCCCACAACAAAACTAAAGCCACATGGAAAATTATAAATGACAACACTAATAATTCAAATAAATCAAATAATGACATCAGACAACTAAAGGTAAATGACAAATATGTAACTGATCCTAAAGATATAGCCCAAGAATTTAATAACTTCTTTGTAGATCAAATAAAACCTTCAATTTCAATGAAACCAACACAAAAAAAGGTTTTTTACAGTAGGCCTAATTCAATATTTATAATGCCAACTACACCCGATGAAGTGAATAAAACTATACAAGGATTAAAAAATACATCTTCCACTGGATACGATGAAGTATCGACTAAAGTTGTAAAACACGTGTCTACGGTTATATCTCCTGTGTTATGTTACATCCTTAATTTGTGTATTACGAGTGGTAGCTATCCTGATAAACTAAAAGTGAGTGTGGTTAAACCTCTATTTAAAAAGCAAAACGCAGAAGATATGTCTTGCTATCGTCCGATTTCGCTCATTCCTGTTTTTTCCAAAGTCTTTGAAAAAGTTATTTACCAAAGATTTTACAGTTACTTTGAAAGAAATGGAGTACTAGCAAATGAACAGATAGGATTCCGAAAGAATAAAACGATAAATCAGGCTATTTATCAATTCTTAAATAAAGTAATGGTATGTCTTGACAAAAAGGACCATACATGTGCAATGTATATGGACCTAACCAAAGCCTTTGACTATGTCGACCACTCCATCTTAAAAAACAAACTCTATACATATGGTATTAGAGGAAATTCCCTTAACTTAATTGAATCGTACCTTTGCAAGAGGAAGCAAGCGACAGTTATTTCGAGAATCTGTCTAAAGTCGAAATCGGAGACAAAATATCTATCTGATTACAGAGAAATTACAAATGGCGTGCCTCAAGGAAGCATACTGGGGCCGCTGTTATTTCTCATATATATCAACGACTTTCCTCGCTCTGTAAATTTCCCTATGGTACTGTTTGCTGACGACAGCACAGTAATGTTTTCGAATAAGGATACACTATCACTTCAAAATGACATAAATAATTCTTTAATTAATATAATTGATTGGCTAAATTCAAACAACCTTATGATAAATTTAAACAAGACTAAGATAATGGCATTTAGAAACAGAAATAATATAATTAGCTCAATGAACATTAATTACCTCGGTACGAATATTGAAGAAGTAATTGCAATTAAATTCTTAGGATTAACAGTAGATCATAGTCTTAGTTGGAAGCCACACATAAAAAATCTATGCTCACGATTATGTCGTTTTTCGTACGCTTTACGAATGCTCTCCAAAGTTGTGCACATTCCTACTGCTGTGACCGCTTACCATGCATATGTGATGTCGACAATGCGATACGGTATAATTTTCTGGGGGAATTCGACAGATAAAGACTCCGTATTTAAGGCACAAAAGAACTGCATAAGGGCTATTTGTAGACTTACTAGGAGAGACAGCTGTGAACCATATTTTAAATCGCTGAAAATCCTTACCTTACCATGCCTCTATATTTATGAAAGTGCAATATTTGTTCGGAGTAATATGAGCTTATTTACGAAACGCCAAAGTGCTCGTCAAAAAAATAGATTATGCTTGCCACCATGTAGGACTTCATTGTACCGTAATAGTTTCTTCTGTATGGCTCCCACAATATACAATAAACTCCCTAACAGCATTATCAACAGTAAGAGCCTATATGTATTTAAACAGAGACTACTTGATATGTTGCTGAAAAAGGCCTATTATTGTGTCAAAAGTTACCTCGAAGACAAAGAAATGTAAGATTTATATAGTAAAATTAGTTATTTGAATATTATTTTAAAATTTATTTTAAATTTTATTTTTATTTGTATCTAAATTATTAAAATTTGCATGCCATTAGGTTGAATATGGCTTGGCTACCTGTAGATTAACCACCTATGTATTATTTACCCATATTCGCAAATAAAGAATTTGATTGATTTGATTGATTTTGATTGATCAACGCACAGCCCAAACCACTGGGTTTAGAAATTCCAGATTTGGAATGTGGGTTCCTTACGACGTCTAGGGGTGTACTAAGGTTGGTTTTTCAAAATTCCCACCGGAAAGCGAGATATACACAAACGTAGTTGCTAGGGTATATCAACGCACAGCCTAATCCGATGGGTCTAGAGATTCCAAATTTGGCATTATGTAGGTTCCTTATGAGGACCGATCGGACCGGAACGGATCGGACTTGATCGGTCCGGATGGAACCGTACCGTACCGGGCCGTGCCGCACCGGACCAAACCGGATCGAACTGGAATTTGTTTCTGAAGAAATATAATAATATGCTAATTGTTAGTAGGCCACGCGGGCGAAGCCGCGGACAGAAGCTAGTACTTAATAAACAAATAACGTACTTTTACGAAATACATTATTGTGACATTATGTTTATCTCTGTTTTTCAAAGGGTCATCTCTCGTATGACAAAAGGAGATGACTAACTTATTGACATTTCTATTTCTGACAACATCTAAATATTCTTTGCGTGTTTTGACATGTGGCACCTGACGCCATTTTTGGGACAACTGTCACGACAGTGGTGATTGTGTAAAATACTCAAGCTGTCAGTTCAAACTAGAGATGAGTTATAACTAGAGATGGGCGCTTTCCCGGTAAAAACCCAACCTCTGGAAATATTTCCATTTATACCCATTTGTTCCCACCCAATTTGAATTACTTCCCGGAAGAAATTGAATTCGTTAAATTTGAAAAATTTTCATTGCTAACAAGCGCATTTTTTATATTTAATTTAATATTTGACTAAAGTAATCTATAAAATATAATAAAATATATAATATATATAAAATTCAAAGTCCTGACTATTGGGGTTGAGAGTTTATATGCGATAAAGCAGACCAGACCGACCGGACCGGACCGGAACGGATCAGACCGGACGTACCGTACTGGGCCGTACCGAACCGGACCGAACCGCACCGGAATCTATTATATATAATTTTTGTTTCTGAAGAAAAATATGCTAATTGTTAGTAGGCCACGAGGGGGAAGCCGCGGGCAGAAGCTAGTAGTTTTAAATAAACGCGATAAAATAGAATGACATTAGCGTGCTGTGTACTACCTACGAGTGGCGGCGGCGGCGGGCGGGGAGGGGGATTCACTCGTCAGTCCCAGTGCGCCATTTTGCGCAGTTGGTTTATTTACTCATAGATTAGTGTTAAATCCATCGTGTTAACGTGTATCTATCTACCGCCTACTCAGAAACAGTATGTACAACTGAAATAAATTAAAGAGCCTATCCCCGAAGTGTCACTATGAGAGCTGTCAAGCTCTGTTCCTCCGTCCATCCGTTAGCATTGGCGTTGGCAACCGTCTGGAACTGCTGCCGGCAGGATTTAATTCCGTCGCACAATGGTACTTCCACTCGAGGCGCCCGGCTGCACGGAGCAAAGCCACTGGACGTGGCGGGTCCTGCAGTCTCAATTCGCAGCATCTTTTTCTGCAGCCCATCAAAACCTTTTTTTATGGTGTGCACGTTGTCGTCCAGATTAGTAACCCTTTCTTCTACTTGGTCCACATTCTTCAGTAAGGTCTTTCGCTCTTATTGTCTTGACGCGCTTCCTCCTGCCCTTGTCGCCTTTCCTCCTGTTTATAGCTCATTTCCTGTCGCATTTCGTCTTGTTTCAAGCGCATTTCCTCCTTTCCTTGGCGCATTTCTTCCTGTTTCTCGCATATTTCCTAGCGCATGCAATCCATTATCTGCATTAATCTATTGAAGTCAAATGCAGATGCTCTAGCCTCTTGAGCTGGAGCCAAGGTCCGATGGGTGGAGCTAGTGGACGGGGCCTGCATGGTTGATGTCGCCTGGTCCTGGTGGATAGGTGTGGCTTAGTCGATGGATGTGGCTTGGTCGATGGAGCCGGTAGGCGTGTCCGCTGATCGGGCAATAGCCATGGCTTCCGCTTCTTCTTGTGCCGTCGTTCTGACGCCGGCAGTTTCTTCCCTCGGAGTCGCTGCAAATCCCACTTCTGACACCAAATGTTAGCAACGTGGGAATCGGAATTTGGATTAAACACCGTTGACTCGTTAGAAGAATTTATTGAGCGATGAACATGTCACAGATACAATCAATGTAGCCAAATCACACGAAGAATCGAAGTCCGTAGATCGTCGAAGTTGTTGGTCCAATCACAGTATTCGCCCAATCGCAGAGTCGTCCGAAGTGCGTTGGTATCGCAAAGGTGGCAGGTTAAGTCACTCTTGATTAGTCTTCGCATTTATCGCACCGAATGTTCAGAATGAACTGACTGTGTCGGCTACCGGCCGACGGCTATGGCCTTTTTTGTGACTTGTTTACAAATAACTTCGATCAAAACAACTTCAAGGTCAACAAATAACTTCCAATGTGTAAGTCATTTTGCACCTTATTGTACAAGCACTAAATTCAATGTCGCTTGCACTTCTCACTTGTTTGTCACACTTGTTTTGATTACTTATTTTTCTCGATGTATAAATAGATGTAAACAACGCTTCTACCCGCGGCTTCGCCCGCGTGGCCTAACTAACAATTAGCATATTTTTCTTCAAAAACAAATTCCGGTCCACTTCGGTCCGGTCCGGCACGTCCCGGTACGGTACGGTCCCATCCGGTCCGATCAGGTCCAATCCGTTCCGGTCCGGTCGGTTCGGTCCGGTCGGTCCGGTCCTTATAAGGAAACTACATACCAAATTTTGAATCTCTAGACCCAGCGGTTTGGGCTGTGCGTTGATATATAGTTAAGACAGTCAGTCAGTCAGTCAGTCAGTCAGTCAGTCTGGACTTTGAATTTTATATTTATAGATAATTTTTATTAAACATCGTTTTATTTTATATCCAAACGATATTTTACTATTATTATTGTAGTAAATTTAACCATACTTATTTCTTCCTGGGAGTAAATAAAATATGCCGGAATAAATGGGAATTTATTAATTTTTTCCCTTCCTTCCCTTTCCTTCCCATTTTAACCTTCCCGAATTTCTTCCCGCGGCACATCTCTAGTTATAACAGGTAAAATCTAATACCTGTTATGCCTGTTCCTGTTCCTAAGAATTAACAGGTCCAAATACCTGTTATTAAATAACAGGTGAAATTTTTCAAAGTTGGTCATTGAAGTTGAATTAGTAGTTGCCACAATGTAAAAAAAAACCTACCAATTATAAAAGTCACAGTGACACTTGACAGATCACAGGTTATCGCCGTCTCCTTTCATTTATACGTGCTAAAACGAGAAGCACCTAGTATTTTATACTAGGTGCCTCTCGTTTCAGCACGTACAAATGAAACAAGATGGCAATAGATATACTTGATGACATAACAGGCTATAAAGTCACAGTTCCCCTGTTAATGACTGTGACAAGTCACAGGTATTTTTCATAACAGATATTTCATTAACAGTTTTGTCCATAAATGTTTTCTTCTTCTTGCTTCACCATTATCGCACGTAGCTTAAGTATGGTCATAATACTAAAACCTACAATACTAAATACTTTAATGATATTACAGGACACTGTAAGTACTTAAAATTTACAATGAAACTTCTAAATAGATTTGATTAAATCGTATATTGTTTAGCACATTCGCATCCTTATAAACTTTTTAACTTTATGGTGTAATTCGTTGTTGCGTAATCATGAGACAAAGATAGTCAACCTTTTTATGAGATCATATTATAATCTAGCAAAAAAAATAATTTAATCGGGCCAAGACATCGCGTTCTCTCATACAAACTTTGCCATCTTGTTTCGCCCCCTTGGGAGTTGAATTTCGCAAAATCCCGTGGGGCGAGAGTTTGTATAGGTGACCAGAACCACAGTATCTAATAAGCCAACGCCACCTTTTATTTAGTGTTCTGCTGGAGGCAAAATGTTGAAAAAGATGTTGTAATTTTCGACGTGTTCGGATATGTATGTAGGTACCTAAATAAGGTTCTTAAAAAATTATTTAAAATACCAATTATAATATTATTATAATTATAATTAGGCAAGAGGAAGTAATCCTTTGCGTGTAAAAGAGACGTTCGTAGTTTATAAGTTCTGCCTGTGATAAAGTAATTTGATAATGGCAGAAAATATAGTCATTAAACTTGTTTATTAAAAGTCTGGCAATCTAATCGTGTCCAATCGTGTCACTCGAAAACAGCGGCAAATTAAAAAAATCTTGAGATGGCTACCCTTTTTTTCAAATGGCTAATGAAAAATCTTAACTTGGCAACCCTCCGAATGCATGTTACTGAAACCACTTTTGATTTGGTACTTTAATTTTTTTTATTAACTAAAAATCATCTAATGAAAAAGAACTTTATGGTAGATAACATAAATCCACAGCATATAATATGGCTTCCGCAGTGATAAAAAAACGTTTAGTTAACGAACTGTTTGCTTTACATTGCTGGTGACTGGTGACACGCACGATTCACTGGCCAGACTTTTTTGTTTCTAGTGGTTTGCCATGCTACCTTGTTCTTAGGTTGCCACAATGTCTGATTACCAAACGAAAGGAAAAAAAGTCACAGTGACAGACAGACTGACAGATCATAAGTTATCGCCGTCTCGTTTTATTTATACGTGCTAAAACGAGAAGCACCTAGTATTTTAATACTAGGTGCACCTAGTATTTTAATACTAGGTGCTTCTCGTTTCAGCACCTACAAATGAAACGAGATGGCGATAGTTATCAGTCACAGTCACAGTTCCCCTGTTCGTGAACTGTGACAAGTCACAGGCTAGTATTTTTCGTAACAGGTATTTCGTATCGCCAGGAGCAGTGACTGCTCCGAATTGTTCGGTAACAGTGATTTGTCACTGTTCCGATAAATACGCCTCACCCCTATCAAACTGTTAGTGTGCTGTCAGTTCAGCTCTAATACACCAGCTTGTGAATCTTGTGATTGGTTGGCTCATAGAAGCCATATTTGTGACAATAGTTTTGGTATTACTGTATGATCATATTTGTTTTAGGTATGCTGTATCCTCTCTTTCTTTAATCTTTTCGTTGGCGCAAACTGAACCTTATCGACTGACAGTGACAGTTGACTGACAGTCAGTACAGACTACAGAATAATAAATTTTTGTTGTTGTGTTGGATTTGGGATGGGATTATTAAATTTTACGTGAAATGGCCATTATTATTTCCTGTATAACAAAAAAGCATTAGCTTTAACACACGTAACACACACGTACACTAAATTTATTACTAAAAGTTTAATTGACGTTTTGTCTCTAAAATTAGCAAACTATTGTTTTGTTTGAGTTATTGTAATCTACGCCGTGCTAGTGTCATGGTCACGATGATATAATAAACAACAAATTACAACTTCTTTCTGGCTGTTGCGTATTACGTACTCTTGTACGATGTCTCGGAGAATTCAAGCAAAATCAAAGATTAATGTAAGCAAACCTATTTTTCACGTTCAAGATAAAAAAGCGGATGAGACTGTACTAACAAATGGTCTAATTAAATCTGCTAAACGCACGGGTCAACTGGCTTTATGCAATAGAGGCTTGGGAACAGGTAAGTGACTATTCATTTAAATATTTATACTTGTTTAATTTATTTATTTCGTTAAATTGATACTTTATGTAAACAACACATTAGAATTCCAAGGACAGGATGCTCAGTCAGAGAGTCGCCCTCTAATGAATGTATTCAATACACATAATGTGCCATTATTAGATTGTTAATATACAATCTGTAATATTGTATTTTAATTCCTTTAAACCAAAATCGAGATGAGAGTGACACCCCTTGCCCTGGGGGCCTTTGGGCCACTAAAACTGGTTCTGGCAATTATCCACTAATGAATAAACAAACGCCCGGGCCTGAATTTACAAGCTAAATAATAGGTAGGTATTATAACAGACTTCAGTATAATTATGCAACAACAAAAAATGTAATCAAAAATTATCACCTTCAACTTTTTGTTAATTAAAGCATATCAAAAACAAAACACTCATGAATTGTAGATTTATTGTTTAATTTTTTTCATCCATTTTGTTAACAAGTTTTGTAATGCATTTATCTTTGTGATCGGTAAGTCACATAAACATGAGATGCACAAAAACATTTTAAAGTTATTGATTCATTAAATTATGCCTGTTGCAGTCCAACTTAGAAGACAAAAAAGATATAGTTTTGAGACTTATTGTGCTAATTAAGATGAAAGCGAATTAAGATTAATATGTATTTGACAGGCCCGGTGGTTGAGTGGCTAGCAACGGTCACTTTATTCCGCGGGTTTGAATCCTGCGCAAGGCAAACATTTGTGTGCATGAACATGTTTGTTTACCTGGGTCTGAAACGTCATCTGCCTTTCCTTCCTTTTTCAGTCAGTTTAGTCTCCAATATAATTTTTTATTTATTTCTAGTACCTGAAAATGTATGGAAGCTTGATGAACTTGTTTTGGATGAAACCAAAGATGTTGACTTCACAAGGTCGAATACAAACAATTGGTGGAATGCAGAACCACTTAACACCTTAGATCTTAGTTCCAATGTGATAAAAAATATATCACCAAATGTGAAGTATCTACAGCATTTAGTCACACTCAAGGTGAGCAAAAGTTTCTTACATTATAATAATCATAAAAAATCTTTACACATGTGAATTTCCCTTCACCCTTAATCAATTTTTATTTAAATTTACACAAAAAAGTGACAAGCTGAATGCACAACTGAAGCCAATGGTGTCCAGTTAGTCATGTAAATTAACACCTTGATATTACTGAACAAATTGCTTCCAACTGGTGCAATCTGGTCAAAATGTCAAGCAATATGAATATTTCATTCTCGTTTTTTAAATTAAATTGATATTTTTTTGAACTATTTGAATGTTAAATCCTGTCCATTGAGTTCACTTTAGCAATGGTTTATTCATTGTGTTCAATAGTAGTTGCCACACAATAAACTATTTTCTCTGTTTGCAAATACCTTTTATTCAGTAGGTATTCAGATAACTTGAATTGTATCCACAGCTCTGTACACTTGTGCCTTGTAAATCAAGTACATTCATGATGTAATAATAAATATTTCCATATTGTTATGCATATTAACAACCCATAAAATTGCTCAAAATTTGTACTAAATAATTATGTAATAATGTTGAATAAAAATAAGTTAGAATGAGTACAAAATGCTAATGTATACATATTTAAGTAATAAAAACAATGCTATATGATTTCAGCTCCATGATAATGCAATACAGAGTTTGCCTCCAGAGTTTGGTGAATTAAAACTATTATCTAATCTTAGTTTGGATCGTAATAAACTGAAACTGTTACCAAAACAGTTCTACAAGCTAACTGAGTTGAGATGGCTGAGTGTGTCCCACAATTTATTGGAACAGATTGAACCTGACTTCGGCGATTTGGTTATGCTGACCTTTCTTGTGAGTACTGTACTACTTGTGTAGAATAGAACCATTTGTACTAATATTGTACAAATGTATTATGAAAATAACATTTTGCCTGTTCATATTTGTAAACTGTAGTGTGTATTTAAAAAAAATGGTATGGATGGATACAGTTAGACTTAGAGGAAAAGAAATAGTGTAGTTTTTATCCTAGAAAACGACCCAGGTTCGGGAACAACTACATTGCGCGGCGCGCCGTGGGTAAAGACTGCGGTCGTCTGCTTGTTGCTGATTTTTTTAAGAGCAGCAACTTAATTTACGATCAGTATCAAGCATACTTACTAGTGTTATCTTAATGGGATAACGCCAGTAAGTATGCTAATTAGGATAATATTTTTTTTATCTATTTTAGAATTTGTCTTTCAACAAGTTAACAATGTTGCCACCCGGTATGGGTTATTTGGTGAGACTGGTTGAATTAAATTTGTCCAATAATCAACTGGAAGAACTACCACCCGACATAGTGAATCTTAGAGGTATTCTAATTTCATATTATTATAAATTTTCTCTTTATACTGGAACATTACTTATTGTAAAAGTTTCCATGATTGTTTTGGTTATGGGCTAGAAAGTGCTTTGATAATTCTAAATCTAATAAATCCATTATTTTTTAAAAGTTATGTATTACATTTTTCGTAGTAAGACAAAATATTGAGTAGGTTTTCTTTGCCTTGGATTCTGTCTGTACACACATTTTACATCCTCGTTATAATTTAAAGACTATTGTTCATGCCACTTATCCATATATTTTGTTTTAGATTTGAAGAAACTTAACGTTAGCAATAATAATTTGAAGACACTGCCGCCTTTAGGTGAATTAAGGAAAATGGAAATGCTGGATCTGAACCATAATAACATTGCAGTGTTGCCAGACTTCTATGGTTGTACAGCTTTAAAAGAAATATATCTGGCAAACAATTATATTAAGGCAGGCACCAATTTTAGCATTTTATTTTCTTTTTAACATTGTGTAATAGTTTTTAGTTAATACTTTATTATAACAACCTATGTTTAATTAGCTATAACTTCTAAACTATGGATGTAGCCAAGATTCTGTTCATTGCTCTTGCAAGTTCCTTTTTTGGTTTAGTCGAATCTTTCGCTGCTCCGTCGGCAATAAGTATCTACTTATTTACTGTACAATATTGTAAAACAATTTGGCTGATGTCCAACTTCCAAGTAAACCTATACCTATAACATGTACCTATTTCTGATTATTTTTTTTAGGAAATCACAGACGATTTTTGCGATCAAATGCAACATTTAAGTGTTTTAAATCTGAGAGACAATAAAGTGGAATTGCTGCCTGAAAATGTATCATTACTTAAGAATTTGAAGCGTCTTGATTTGACTAACAACAGTTTAAATAAGTATGTAATTTAGGATATATTTGTTTTGTTATTAAGTATAATTTCTTTAAAGTATTTTGTACCTACTATGTTAAAAATTAACTTATAGGGTAATTTTTTTTTTTATACCACACAGGTGGCAAACAAGCATACGGTCGGCCTGATGGTAAGCCGTCACCGTAGCCTATAGACGTAAGCAACCGGGGGTATCACTCACGCGTTGCCAACCCTCCCAACCCCTCTGGAGACCTTACTCACCGTAGGAACACAACATGGCCGAGACCAATGCTATTTGGCTACGATCTTCTGTAAGGTGGAGGTCCTTCCCCAGACGGGCTGTTCCGATTTGAGCGGATTATCCGCTGTGCCCTACCTCTCTTAAAATTAAATTTATCTCTTAAAATTAATTTACCCGAAATGTGCGCGATTCCTTTAGTATTTAGACAAAACACAATTAATCAAAATCAATGCGCTTTATGCGAGGTGCGACCTTTGGCGGGCCGTTGCTCCTCCCGAGTACATTGCAGTTGCTGAACACCTAGCTCCGGCCATGACCTACAATGGCCAATTTGGAAGTCGCTTAATAGACTTCGGACCCAGGTTGGCCGTTGTCGGGATAACCTAGCCAAGTGGGGCTTCATTGATTCATCCCACATCAACTGCGACTGTGGAAGTCCAAGATATGGCACACTTAATAGCTTGCCCAATGTGCCCAACTGAGTGTACTCGGGAGGACCTTCTCATGGCAACCGACAAGGGTGTTGCTGTTGCCAGGTACTGGTCAAACCTAATATAAATTGTGAGTAGTCATTGATTCGAAAAGAAGAAGAATGCGCTTTATAAAGTAGATGACGCTGTAAATAAATTTGTACACGCAAGTTCCACGAGTTTCGCTAGTATAGGTAAATATTATATGCAAATCTTTTTGTTTCCAAAATTTTTATTCATGATTTGATTTTCAGATTACCGAAAAACTTGGGATTACTGTCGCAATTGCAGAGCATTAGTATGGAAGGTAACAAACTTTCTTTTGTGAGACAGGATATAATAAAAGGTGGTACAGACAGGATGATGAAGTTCCTCCGGGACCGAATCGCTGAGGAGTTAGTGCAAGAAACAAGATACATAGACGAGTGGCCCGATAAGTAAGTATTTTAATATAGGAATGTACTAAAACACTACTTTTTGAATAAGCTATAAGAAAAATGAAAACATTTCAACTGTAGCTTGTGTGGTATCGAGCATGTGGTCACACCATGTTGCGGTTAAACCATTTCTGGTTTTTGCTAATGGAACAAATAAATAAGGACGATCTTGTTGAAACTTTGCCATCATGAAACTACATTAATATAAAACTTTGTATTTCAGGTACACTTTAAAAAAAAGCCAAGCTTTAATGTTACCCGGCAAAGAACTTGAGTCTATTCCTGGAGATGTATTCAAAGCCGCCGCTGATGCCGATGTGCATATTGTTGATATTTCAAAAAATAAATTTACAGATATACCTATTGGGTAAGCATTGTATTAATTTAACTACTTAACATAAGCGCTTCGTCCACGCTCTGACTCGACTTGGGACTCGTTTCTAATTCCCGTCGACTTGCCTTCAAATCGCGGGGGATATCCGTTGCGTTGCGTCGAAAACGCATTCCGTGGGTGTGGATTGGATTACCGAAAATAAATGACGCGTATCTCGAATCGTTGGTGGATAGGCGTGGACGAAGGTCTTAACCCTTTTTAGTTGTAAAAAATTAAAAGAGCCAATAAAACAGTAATAATATTTTACTGTAAACACTCGAATCGTCAGCGGATAGATATATGGACATAGGGCCTTTTATTTTAGTACTACAAATAAAGAATTTTATAGAAGCACTTTTATAAAAACATCTAAGTATATTCGTTTACTAAGTACCGCTCCAGGTAACTTACATAGGCTATGGTACCTGCTTAGCATCAGAAGACCGCTTGTTTGCCACCTTAGTGGTATATATTTTTTATATTTACAGAATAGCATTTCTTAATATAATTTTGTGTTTTTTTTCCAGCATCTGTCAATTACGTGAAACATTGTCTCAGTTAATACTTTCATCAAATAACATATCGTCGATACCAATTGATATTACGACCTGTATACATATACAGTACCTTGATTTGGGAAAGAATAATATATCTGATTTGCCCATTGAAATTGCCCATATGAAAAATATAAGAGAATTGATCATATCGAATAACAAGTAAGTATTCTTATTGATATTTTAAACCTTGTCTCTGAAGCATAAGGTGCAATTTATAGTGGTTTGGTTTGGTCGTCATTTGAAAAACTCATAAATAATAAAACAAGTAATTAAAAACATTTTGCAAGTAATATTTGTTTATTTTAATGCTTTAAAAGAAATCTTATAAAATTAGATGTTTACTCTTTTTACTTTACATCTTAGAATAGGAATATTATAAATTACAATTGAACCTTAAGACTACAGAGAGGATGTGACTATAATTTATAATTAACGGAACAATTTCACCACACATTCCCACCGCTGTCTCTTATATTACCAGGATCAACAACGGCGATCTCAGATTGACAATAAGCAATGAAGCTTATTGACGTCCCGGGGGAGAAACTACAGCTGCCTTGGAACTCACAACGAATTTAATCAGAATGATAGACAGAGTAGGAAGTATTGAAAGAATTTCATCATTAGCAACTACGCGAGAGATAGCAATTTGAAACAAAAATCGTATTTTAGAGAGAGATGGCAAATGAAGTGAAGCGAACATTATAAACAGTACACCCTAACCCTAAGATATTTTATGTAAATATGTACTCATGTTTTCTGCAAATTAATTTATCTTTACAAAATATTTATTTATGTAGGTTTACGAAAATACCCCGATGTGTATACGAGTTAGAAAACTTGGAGATATTACTCGCCGCCGAGAATAAGATAGAGGAGATCAATATTTCGTCGGACGCGCTGGCGCGGCTGCAGAAGCTGGCCGTGCTCGACCTCTCCAACAACAGCATCATGACCGTGCCGCCCGAGCTTGGCAACTTCAAGCACCTCAGGTACTTTCAGGCAGTAAAATGATCAACTATTTACCATGGGATAAAAAAACATTATATAGACATTGTCACGCGGCAGGCAAACAAGCAAGCGCGATGGAAGATGGATGGTTTAAATTAGTAAAACCATGGACATTATCATATGTGTTGTCCGCTACAAAGAAGGAAATACGGAGATGAGAAATAGGAAAGGAGTTGGGCATCCGGATCTCACTCGACGAAATACATTGCATTTTCACGCCGATTTTCTGTGAGAGGGTGATACTTCGGTCGAGTTATTTTACCAGGAAAACATGTATATATTTCTTGTCTTTCTTGATTAAATTGAAAGGTAGTCTGTAACTTTTACTGTTTACTGTATCACTTTTGTGTATTGCAAATAAAGCATATTATATATATCTGTCTATCTTAGTTGTTAGTTACCAGTAATTAATTGAGATTGGTTTAATTTATTAGTAATATCAAGAAAAAAAAATGTAAATTCTTTTTATTTTCAGAACATTGGAGTTAATGGGCAACTGTTTCCGGCAGCCGCGGCACGCGATTCTCGCAAAAGGCACGGAATCAATACTCTCTTACCTCAGAGATCGGATCCCCACAAGTTAAATTAGATAAAAAAGGCTTCCAGCAAGTTTTTGTACACCTATCGCATATGATAAATAAAATTTGCATTCTATTTTCTTCGGTATAGACAAAATTTAAACATTTTCGTTCTTTTAACTCTTTCTAGTCATATTCAATTAAATATGAAACTTTTAAGCTAACGCGATAGCGCAACGTTACGCTACCATAAAGTAACAGAATACAAGTAAAAAAAAGTTTGACAGAATGACAGACAGATTGACATAACTCAGAAACAGTGATCCTCTTAACTGTTCCGTCCTCCGTTTTGTCCTCTTGAGGTACGGAACCCTAAGAACACCATTAAAATTGTTAAATCGTATGCGAGCTTGCTTGAAGCTGTAATGCCCTACACGTTTAAAAATATGCCAAGATAATAGCCTAATCGCATTTCCGCTATGTGCCTACGATTGCATTTTTATTTTTAGTCACAGATTAAAATCATTAAGTTTCTAAAGCGGGCGCTACATCAAGCACAAACATTTGAACATTTAAATGACGACTTTGCACACTTGTTTGTACACTTATTGCAACCTGCCACACTGCTTTGCAAAGTCATTTTCTCCACAGTACGTTGACCAACCACAAACAAGATGGACGACGATTTTGTGGATGCAGTGTGCTTATACTATTTGAATGCATGTCATTCATTATTTATTAAATGCAGAAAAATATGAATCTTTCAAAACGGCCAAAAAGAAGGCGTGATGGAAGTAAAATAGTTATTTGTTATGCAAGGCTGCAAAGTTGTTTTTTGGCGCGAGTACTTATATTGAAACCTGAGCGTAGCGAGGGTTTCAAAGGTACAAGACGCAGAATAATTTTGCTGCCGAGCGAAACACACAACTTTTCACCTCACTACAGCGAGGTAAATGCTAGGTTTAAGAAAAACGCAAATAATATCTATACTAATCTATACTAATATTATAAAGAGGTAAAGTTTGTGTATTTGTTAAATTGTAAGGGGTAATCTCGGGATCTACTGAACCGATTTTAAAAATTCTTTCACCAATAGAAAGCCACATTATTGCTTATATAAAAAACCAAAAAATAAAAAGGCTTTTACATTATGCCCAACGAAGTGGGCACGGGGGAGCTAGTATTAAATAAGTGTTTATTTTTTTCATGCGGTATCGTGCTGGCCAGTTCGATTATTCTAAAAATAAGGTTGGCGCACTGGCATGAAATAAGTATTAATGCATTTTCAGAGGACTGGCGGTATAAAAATTATAGAATAGAAAGGTTCGAATTTTAAAAATACTTTCCACGCTAGGCCACAAAATGCACTTTTGCGCTCAGATTTCGAATGACAAACAGATTCTTTCCGAGCTTGTGAGGTGAAAAGGTCATTTATCATGTCATGTAACTAACCTATTTCAGTTCTTGTACGTACATAATATATCTCACAACCGTCCGCTCACCAACACTCGAGCGACTGAACTGAACTTTGCGCAAGTGTGGCAGGCTACGCAAACATTTGAACATTATCGACTTTGAACGCTTTGATGTACGCTAAAAAACCGACACCGCTTGGCAAAGTGCTCTTGTTTGAACAAAGACTTCACATGCCACACATAGCTTCATTCAAATGTTCAAATGTTTGCAGCTTGGATGTAGCGCCCGCTTAAGATGAGAGATACGAGTGTATTGTCATAATCCTTACATTAAAGCAGAACAACAAATTGTACTCGATATTTAGCATCGGTTTCACAAGGTCCTGATAAGTTCCCGATAGGTAACTGACAGGTTAATTGTCTAAAAAATTATCTATACTAGTAGCCACCAAGGCTGACTCGCGCTGACGCTCAACGAAGTTCGAAACTGACTTATTAATTAGTGCATAACGAAAACGATTTTCAATTGTTTTATAAGCTCTATAGCAGGATAACTGGAACAGGAACTTGTGAAATTGTATCTTGGATTTTGTACACTAAGGGAGAATTGAGCGATTCTCGTGAACGCAATGTCTTTGTGCCTACCATACGAACGTGCGTATTAATTCGCGGCGAATTCGTCCTTTCTGGACAAGGTCTTGAATTTGTCTCGAACTTAGATGTATAATCATTCTTTGTTCGAAATTTAGTAATCATTTGGTCGTTTAAATGTTCAGTGTCATTTTATTATGAAACTTTCCACTCTTAGAACACGTTTCATAATTCGATTTTCAGCTATATTATTGCCATTATTTTTGTTAATAACTAAGCCATAGGATACTTGTCGAAACCAAATATTTTGTTATTTGCGTACCTGATTAATTTTGGTATTTCTTTAAACTACCTATATTGTTATTATACATTGTTTTGTTATTTTTAAATTGTTTATTGTTATCAAATTGTTTATTCATGCTTAATTATTTCGAATATATTATGAAGTATTAATTATTTTGGTTGTGATACGCAGCTAAATTAATAAATTAGCATAGAAACATAAAAGCTATAATATTTGCCAAAAAAACATGTGACTTCATTGTAAATTTAAATGTCTATTTTTGATGTAATGTATTTGATTACTTTGCTTGATTTTGTCGTCTCAAGGATGAGATATTGTAAAAGAAATACACAATTCTGTTATGTATAGACCTATTCATTTTGTGAATGTTACAACTCTGTGAGATATAGATATTATTTATATGTATGTTTATACATATATGCTAGTGAAATCCACCCAATTTTGTTCACGTATGAATATAAAAGAAATCCTTATTCCTTTGTCTTCATAGTATAGTTCTTCAAACTACTCGTTTTTTTAACGGTCGTCTGTTGTGGTTTGTAAATGTTAATTGCTAAAACGGTGTGGGATAATTGGATATAGTCGGTTTTATAAATTGTGTAATAATAATAATTATAAAGTAACAATCTGCGGCGTGTGTTGCTTAGCTAAAACGCAAAAGAGCCGTGTTTACAACTGCAATAAATTGCACGCAAGCACGCGACAGCGACAGCTTTCCAGATAGATTCAGGTTGTTGCGTAAGCGATTAAAAAATATGTCTGGACGTATTTATAACGACAGTTCTTGCAGACTATTAGTGTATTTCTGTATATTTCTTGCACTCGCAGCTGTTTGCAATAAACTGAAGAAAAACTTCCGCGAGAACTTGCAGGTGTGATCGCGGCTTAATTGTGGGGGTTGGGCGTATTATTCTATTTAATTTATATAATAGCGCTATTGCCCGTTTAAAGGAACATTGCACAGTTCCGTCGTTATTAGCTTATTTCCAAGTCATTTCCACAAAAAAAAACCTTTGGGTACCTTACTCCTATATCTAAGGGCCTGTCCGCACCGCGAATATTTTTTCGAAATAATCTGTAACATAATACATTTTGCGATTTTTTTCGCAGAACGGACATAGCCATACTAATTTGATACTACACAAAACATTCGCGCGGAAATAATTCGAACCGCAAGCGTGAAAATTTTATTTTAAAACAGTGCTAATTGCTTCGGCTATATGCTGATAGTGCAATTAGTTATTCAGTAAGCCTTTTTTATTCATATAATAAAGAAGATGAAATTCTGAAACCGCACGCGCCTGCAGATTACCACTACTTATTTACATAGATAAGGTAAAATTTTGAGATCTATTTTAAAATTATATTATAAACTAAAGAATATTAAAGATAAGCTATTTTGCATGAAACTAAGAAGTAATTACAGTCATTATTTACCAAATATTTCTGTTACCACCATGTAATGTTAAAATTATAGGTTTATAACCAAAGTTAAGTACTAAATTTATTATGATTAGCTAAGGAGCTATTAAATTAAATTAAAAACATGTAATTGTACAAGAATTAAAAATATGTATAAATTTGCACAATCGACTATGAAAAGATAAGCACAAGCTGTGAATTTATTGTGAATGCTGAAATATATTTGCAATGTCAAAATTATCATGTATATTTTTTTATTTCCTAGTTCTATACTGGTTTATAAAAGCGGTTATTTCGTACAATACACCTTCTGTATTGGAATACTTGTCTGATATTGTTTGTTATTATGAAAACGATATGTACGTGGTTATTGAATTTAAACGGCTGAATAATTTTTTTATTGCCCTTTTCATCACTTTTGTGTAGGATTTAAAAAATTAGGTTCAACCCTTTAAAGTTTATATTGACAATATCTCGTAGATTTCAAAGATATACGACGCGAAAGTTGAATCTCGCCACTTGTAATCTTTGGTGACCTAACTGCCACCATTTCGAAGAAATAAAAAACGAATTCGGCTGCGTAGCCTCACTATTTAGAAATGTTCAAAAACCCTGTATGTAGATGCAAAAGGATACGTATGTACGATGGTCGAAAACGCGCGAGTGATACTTGGCCGCAAGCAAATGGCACCTTAGTGGTATAAAAAAACGTACCTACTCGATGCTGGATGCTAAAGATAAGTAGACGGTCAATTCGTAAGATAATGTGAAACCATAGGCACTCGTATCTGAAACGCAAGTGTCCATTGAGAGTTGAGAGTTGAGGATGCTGATTTGCGGAAGTTGAAAACTATAATAAAATAAATTATTTAAGGTCAAATAAATTAAAAAGATAATAAATTAGAAAGCTTAATATTGTTCATTCCAAATCCAATACAATTTACTTTGGAGAATGCGATATGCGGAAATTTATATTTCCGCATATCTTACTACTTATCACATTATGCGAATTGCTAAAAGTTCATGTGCCAGAAGATTGAGTAACATATATGTAACGAGTAAAAAATCCTTAGACTCAAAAACCTCGAGTCATCAACTCTGAAAAGCTGACCTTCGAACGGAACTATCATGCCGAAGAACACTGCGTTAAATTATATCTTACAAAAATATCATAATCTGATTATCCTTCGGAACTACGATGCGAGGGCAGAAAACATACATTCACACATAAAAATTTTAACATCCCTCTTTAGGTACATATAATATAAGGATCCTTCAGCCAGTTTCTGAAACTAATTTTATTTCTTATTTAGTCTCAAGCTATTATATTTTTCTTCTTGTTTGACAGACAGCTATATACAATGTGTCATTAATTTTAAAATTCGTTTCCGTAACTGACTGATAAAAGTTTAACCAAAGAAAGTAGAATCTTGCAGGTAGAGTCAAAATGTTAGTGTGCCGATCGGATAAAATTTTTATACTGTCATCAAAGTTACAAAATGTCAACTTGGGGATTGGATCATTGTATAAAAGTTCAGGGCTGACAGTGATTGCATTATGCAAAACAAGTTTCAAAGTTGTATTAATGCTATGTCTCTATCTTCAACTCAGTAGTATTTCGGGCGCGAACCAAAAAGGTCATCCTTTGTGGAATTATAAAAGTGAGTGGTGAGGTGAGCGTTGTGAAGTGTTATTATACTTTCTACATTGGTACTAACGTAACTGAATACGTATGCAATATTTTGTCGACAAGTCATTATTTTTTTCCTAGAGCTTACATATAACTTTGGGCCTCCTTGTAAAAGTTTATTAAGAATTTTCTTTTCACCTAGCTGAATTGGCACTTACTACGTCTTTTCTTGCACACTGTAGGTATTCGTTCAGCGCTGCGTTTTAAGATTATTGTCTAAATATTTTTATAATGTAATTAGTTCTTTTCGTGGAATGAAAAAGGAAAATGACATAGTCTATGTCTATACCACAGAATTCATAATAGTACTAACGTACTACCACCTCATCGTGTTATAAAAGTGTGTGACGATTCAAAAGAGCTTGTATTAGGCTTAGTTGAATACAAATATTCGACAGTTGTGAATTAAGTGGGGAAATTAATGTCAAATTGTTTTTATACTACAGAACATAAAATATTAAAATTTATTTAGTATTATTTGATTCACACAAATTATTAATTATTTTCAGATGGCTGCCCTCCGATATTTATTTGTTCTCCTAACTGTATTGTTAAGCCTTTTCGTCGCACAATCAACCCTGTTGAAGCCGGCGAACAATAAAGTGAGATGTCCTCTTGGCAAAATGCCCATTACACTTGGCACTGCAATGGTGTGCGTACCCAAGAACTACACACTACCGGCAGAAGAATCACGACGCTGATGTTAGAATATAAATAATTATTAAGACAACAGATTTACTTATATGATAGAGACGTAATTATATGTAAAATAACGTCTATTTTCCACTAAGCTGTTAGTTTCGTTTCGTGTGACCGCAGCCGTCTCATCGGTTACGCGTCAATTTGATCAGAACAATCAATATTTACTTATTTTATTGTCGATGGACCTGACACCCATGGTGTTAGACTTAAATAATTCGTTCATGCTCTTTTTTTATACCACAAAGGTGGCAAACAAACAAGCATACAGCCCGCCTGATGGTAAGCCGTCACCTAACCTAAGACGCTTGCAATACCGGGGGTGTCACTCACATGTTGCCATTGTTGCCAACCCTCCCAACCCCCTGGCAAAGTGGAGCTGTGGAGACCTTACTCACCGTAGGAACACAACATGGCCGAGACCAATGCTATTTGGCTATGATCTACTGTAAGGAGGACCCAGAGGGGCTGCTCCGCTTTGCCCTACCTCCTAAATAAATAAAGATACTTATATAAAAGATTAATGATCAAATAAGTACCTAGGCACATAAAGTCGCTCGCGTGTAGCCGCTTAGTGGAAAATAGATTTAGCATTCGAGTCTGAATACATAAAACAGATTTATTAACATTTTCTTTCTATGTTGACATTTAAAATTATGAGATTCAGAATTAATTTATTCAGTGTCATATGATGTATGAGGAAAGACAAAATGTTGCAATATTTTTGTGAGTGTAAAAATATATTTCGAGATTATACATGGCCTAATTGTGTAATTTACACATAGAGTAGAGTTAACATAACCGCTTAAATGCTTAAAATTCTTAAACAATTAGTATTTACGTTCTGCTTTATTGTACCTGCTTAGATCTATGTTATTTTTTAAGTAAACAATTTAACAAACAAATTGTATTGAACGAGTACATACCTACTTATATTAGACACCTTAATCTTTATGTTTCTTATAATTCTTCACTATGTTGTGACAAAACGACGCAGTATTAGTCAGTTGCAGAAATAGTTATATTTTGAAGTTCATGATACTTACATTAATCCGAGCGTCAGATTTAATTTCAATCTGACACCAAATTAACAAGAAAAGAAAGAACTCAATGTGTCGTTACCTTTAAATCGTTTTTGTGAAAAATTTGGCTGTCAATAAAAGAATCGAATACGCCGCCACCCGCTATTATTATAAACACTATTCGAACCACTCGACCATCGAGGTCGTTTACAATTTACATTGTGTAAGTATATAATATATTATGATTAATTTATTAAATTCCTTATATGCATAAATTATTTGAATGGAGGAAACATAAATAGGTACCGGAATCAAGTAGGTACTTATTTACCACTGTTCTTTTTATAAATAAACTAGTGAAACCCGCGCAACTTCGTTTGCGTGTACTTATTTATGCTCAGCAGCGCCATCTATATCAGATTTTTGATCAAATCCTACGGGAATCGCGTACTTTTACGCGATAAAAAGTGCCTGTGTTAATTCAAGCTATCAGCTACCTACATATCAAATATCATAAATATTGGCCCGGCTATTTGAGCGTGAATAAGTAACAAACATACACTTTCGCCTTTATCTATATATATAAAAGAGAAAATCACTGACTGATTCATCACGAAATCTCCGAAACCACAAGTGCCACGAGTCTCAAATTTTGCATGGGGGTTCCTTTTGGGGCGTAGGTGCTCACTAAGAAAGGATTTTTGGAAATTCATCCCCTAAGGGGGTAAAACGGGGGTGCAAAGTTAGTATGAAACTTTGCCGTTTTTGAAGTTATTCGAATGAAATTCAGTATGAAGGTTCTTTACTGAAAAGCATGAAGCATAAGTAAATTTTTTTTTTCAAAATTCATCCCTTAGGGGGTTAAACGGGGGTGCAAAGATAGTATGAAACTTTGCCGTTTTTTAAATTTATTCGAATGAAATTCAGCATGAAGTTTCTTTACTGAAAAGCATGAAACATGAGTAAAATATTTTTTTCAAAATTCATCCCTTAGGGGGTTAAACGGGGGTGCAAAGATAGTCTATACTAATATTATAAAGAGGAAAGATTTGATTGTTTGTTTGAATTGAATAGGCTCCGAATCTACTGGACCGATTTCTTTCACCAGTAGAAAGCTACATTATCAGGGAGTGACATAAGCTATAGCTTTTCCCGAAATTCAATTTGGTTCCCACGGGAACGGAACTTCACGCGGACGAAGTCGCGGGCAAAAAAGGCTAGTTTATAATATTAGTAGGATTCTACACAGCGCCACCTTGTCCCAAAGTAAATAAATCTTCTTATTGTGTTATGGGTATCAGACAACTGATACACTCAGACTCGAGAACAAAATATAGTCGTCACATAGACGTTTGCGCCGAGCGGGAATCGAACACGCGCCCTTTAGTGCCGAAGGTAGGATCACTACCAACATACCACCGGGTTATCTTTTACTTGTGTCACAGAAAAAAAAAATTACAAAATTAGAATGACGTATCATTCACGGGGTGGGGGCAGCAAGGTTCTGGAATGCCTCTATTCCACCTAGATAAATTGTAGTTACATTGATGTAACGGGGTGCATCCCAGTAGTACCTCATACATGTACTTCTATAGAACCACCATGCTTCACCATGCTTTATTACTATTACATGCTTTGGTACTATTACAGCCCGGACCGGACACTCGATCCATACAACGCGCGTGAAATAATTACCTATTTCTACTACATAGGCCAATGTCATCTGTATACACATTCGTTCATTAAGCGCACACCTTAGCAACTTTTCCCGCCTCGACACTGTCGACACCCGCTTGGGGTAAGGTAACGCGATTCGATGCGGGGCGGAGAGTGGCCATTCTACCTCGGGTTATTACTTATTCTATGGTACTTTATAGTACTGATTGGATACTAAACACAAATATGAGGCCTCAACAGTCATAGAACTACAGGAATGGGGTACTGCTGGTATGCACCCCTGGAATGGCGACTACGTACTAAAAAGTGCAGCGTAGGACGGCCGCAAGGTGGTCAGACGACCTAAGACAAGTCGCAGGAAGGTAGGAAGCCGCTGGATGTAGGCCGCTGCCAGCCTATCATACTGGAAGCGTTTGCCTGTTTCTGCAAACACCTTTTTCCCATTAGTACAACGAATTATTTAAGTCTAACTAGTGTTATTATAGTGAGTCCTTAAAGACGAACTTAAAACAAATAGCAGCTGTTTTCCTAATGAGGACGCAACCTAACAATACTCATATAATAAGTATATAAAGGTATCCAAGAGCAGGTTGTATTTACATAACAATAGAAATTAATGGACTGAGTGGTACTAATTATCATAAATGAGCGATTTATGCAGTCTACCCAGCAATGAAGGACTGGTAGTTTTAAAATAAACTTCGAGTATGTATCCTGATTTTTTTTATGACATACAGCGAGCAAACAAGCAAGCGGTCCACTAGATGGAAAGTGGTTACCGTCGCCTATGAACATCGTCGTCAGTAACATCAGGAGCGCTACGAAACGAATGCGTTGCAAGCGCTGCAAATGACGAAAAAGAATAGAAGATAAGGTAAAAGAAGTGGTAGGAAAAAATGACGATTCTAAAGACCTTGGAATAACAAAAAATACTTTGCCCTTGAAAATGGAATAAGAAAGTCGTTTTTTTACCCACAAAATGGTGGCAAACAAGCATACGGCCAGCCTGATGGTAAGCCGTCACCGTAGCCTATAGCCGCTTGCAATACTGGGGTATGACTGACGCGTTGTCAACCCTCCCAACCCCCCAAGTGGGGCTCTGCAGACCTTACTCACCGTAAGTACACAACATGGCCGAGACCAATACTATTTGGCTACAATCTTCTTTCTGTTCTTCCACAGACGGGCTACTCCGTTTTGAGCGGATTATACGCTGTGCCCTACCTCTTTTTTTGGGTTTCCCGATCTCTCACTTACCGAACGAAATGCTTTGCTGCTTCATGCCGATATTCTGTGAGAAGGTGGTACTTCCTACCGACAAAGCCCATTTTATAAATGCCCTACCACTCCAAAAGACTGCCAAAGTAGAGGACCGACTACTGACTTATTCTACGTAGACTAGATAACTGTCGACTCATTGACTAGTAAGAGTTAGTTACCTTTTTATAGTTAAAATAAATACTTTTTATTATGACTGGATACAAGTCGACTATGATCGTCGGCATATAATTATATTCGTTAGGTGTCCTAATAAATTGTACAGTAATTCTGATAAACATACCAGATATGGCAATAATTGATTAGGTAATTGTTGCATATAGCAGCTCGGATAAAAGTAAATTATTTATCTGTTAGAGCTCGCTGTGAATAGCGTCATTTTTTTTTGCCTAATGGCCAGATCCGTAGTCACATCTGATAATTTTATAGCGTGTAGGTACATTGTATGTACACAACCATTGTTTCAGTCTAAAAGCCGTCCCACTAAAAAACAATACTTAGGTACATACATATTTTTTTAATTCAATAGTTTCACCATCGAAGGAACAAGCCAATTTAGCCAGAGTTGACCACTGTACTTACGGATTTTTCCTGTCCTTCCATTGCTCCTAGAAAATTACTCTGTCCTATGAACGGAAGGCCGGTGTTTACGAAACTCCATGCCAATACAGCCGCTAAACTCAAATATATACATAGAATTTCCGTAGAGGAGGTGCCCGCATGTAATGTCGCAATTTCTCGTACACACAGTGCCGTATTGAACGTTTAACGTCATTATTATCGTTCGGTTTCACTGTCATTTGTCGGTTCGTCATTCTATTGTAAATTGTAGTCTGTAACCCATAATAATACACTGCAAGGTCGTGCCGATGAAGTGGGGGCATCACGACTGCAACGTACAGTTTCAGTGGTCGGTATGAGACAGTAGCTGCGAGCTGCTGTCCTCAGGACCACGACTGTCTCCGAGCATTCGGGATAAGGCTTTTACATGTTATTTTAAAAGCAAATAAAACGTTTCTATTCAATACAGTGACAACAGAGAGAACTAGATGTATTTTAGGTCGACATTCGTGTTTTTTCAATCAGTTGATCTATTCTATATGGATGTTTGTACAGCTGATGATATAGAACAGTCTGTGTCGAATTGCGCAATTGGATCACCACGTTGGTGAAAGAAGTACAAGTGTTCTCCTGGTAACCAGTGGCACCTTACTGTTTAAGTGTCCGGTTATCTAATGTTGCGTGCTCGGTCGTAACGATGTCGGTGACTGACGGCATTCGTGTAATTATGTTCATAGTTAAATGATTCTGGGAACTCCTATGGTTTGCATATATTGTATAATATTAAAATTGTGATAACAGTGCATTCAACCTCATAAATTATGAAGTCACATGGGATTACGCTGATTTTGACAACGTTCATGTTTATTCGCGGTGAGTTTTTTTTATAGTAAATTATATAATTTCACTTTGTTGACAATTAAAATAGAGTAAGTTTCAGACAAACAAATATTTTTTGATAAATATTTGAGAAATAAGTAATTAATTTA
Organism: Endotricha flammealis; assembly: GCA_905163395.2. Lineage (NCBI taxonomy): Eukaryota > Metazoa > Arthropoda > Insecta > Lepidoptera > Pyralidae > Endotricha > Endotricha flammealis. The sequence goes on from LR990865.1 coordinate 9,660,810, forward strand.
ATAATTATCATAAACATAACGTAATAAAATGGATACATATACCTATTAACGAATCAACCGCTGTTTGACTCTGTAATTCTTTTAGCATTGTCCTGGCCTAGTCAAACTCTATCTATATAACGGCGGATTGCTCAAAACCATTTTTTAAGTTAATGACGCATTAAAGTATGTCTGTTATTGTTAAACTAAAAAGAGACTGACGCATAATGTGGAATTAAAATAAGTTTTAGAAACCGACTGTAACTCACTTTCTTATTGATCTTATTGACACCTTTTTTATTTATCTCAATCAAACTGATGGATATTAAATAGCTATTGATTTAAGTAATGCAGTCACGAATCGCGCTGACTATCAAATATAATGACATCATTAGATAATTTAAAATAATTTATTCACTTTTTAATAACTTATAGTAAGTAAACTTATTTCGCTGTAGGTATTTAGGTATGTTTGAAGAAATACAACCAGACATGGCAGCTGTGAGCAGCTGTGTTATCTTGTATAAAGAGGTGACAGATTTATTTTAGGTACATATCAGACCATGCGTTAATAAAAGTGTCAAATAGGTGAAAAGATTTGATTATTACAAATAGACCGTCCCAGCTTCGCATTGGCTATTTACTAAGGATTCTACAATACAGCCTATGTTACACGGGGGTAATGAACCTTCCTAACGGTGAAAGAATTTTTGAAATCGGTAGAGTAGTCTTTGAATTTATTCGTAACAAACAAAAATACATCTCTAATATTAGTATGGATAGGATACCTACTTATTTAATTATTCTAAATCACTAGTAAACTTCAAATAGAATTAAAGCCAACACTGTCTTTGTACCATAATCATCAGGAGTTCATATTAAAATTAATCAAATCAAATAATTTTTTATTATTCAAATAGGCATATTAGCACTTTTGAATCGTCACTTTTTTTTCCCTACCACTAGTTTCAGACGGCAGATTTGTGCTAAGAAGAACCGGGGAGAGACTTAGCACTTGCTCTTGTAAAATGGTAATGACATAAGTTACAAATTACGATAAATAAAAGTAAACATTGAAACAAGAATTAAAAAAAAACTGCATTTTTAATAATATTAAAATATTTCATCATTAGCTCGTTGATGTCTTCGACCCGACCTTACCCCTTGCTTGACGCGTAGAGGTACTAGTAACGCTACGAGGCCGTAAAATGATACACTTCTTTTACATACTTACTTACCTGTGGACATTATTTAGCTAGCAAGTTTTTATTTATGATTGTTTTTTAGAATAAGTTACGGTTATAACTATTCCATAGTTTGAAAGGATTATTGAAAGAAAAATTGTGAAATTTTTCTTTTCAATAATATTTTTTTTTTATTTCTCTGAACATAATATTTTTCTGAATTATTATTATAATTATTTTTCTGAATAATATTTTACTAGCTACTGCCCCGCGGTGTTACCCGCGTTAATTTTATACTCAGTAGCGCCGCCTACTTTTCCATTTCCAAAGCGCCATCATCTATCAGACGTGTGACCAAACAAACCCTACGGGAATCGCGTACTTTTCGAGATAAAAAGTACCCTATGTGTTAATCCAAGGTGTCAGCTACCTACATACCAAATATCACTAAATTTGGCCTAGCCATTTGAGCGTGAAGGAGTAACAAACATACACACAAACTTTCGCCTTTATAATATTAGTAGGAAGTTGGATATCTATTTCCACTTCGCTCCACGCATTTCTCAGAAAAATGTCATGACGGACAGACAGGCAGACAGACAAAACAGACGAGTAAGTATTAGACGTTGCGTATCATAATTATTTAATATAATTTTCACATAATGTTTTGTATTTCATTTCGTCAAAAAATCTTTTAGAAATGAATTTCGTAGAAGGAAGTCAATTGAATACATTTCACCCTGAATTCGCTCTCGCTGCATCTTAACAATTTAAGTAGCCACATTTCAATTCTTAATAATCGTCATATTCAAAAGCGCAGAAAGTTCCTCTTCCGATTTGCTTCGAAACCATTCCCGTAGGACATATCGAGTTTAAGTCTATTATGTAACCATAGACCACGTCTAGATACAGAATAAGTACCAAAATCCAGAAAATCTGAAACATAATGACAACGGTTGTACATAATCTATTCTATTATTTTTGATAATTTAGATTAATGAAGCCTTATTTCATCACATTGTTGGTGATATTGGGCCCTCCGAACACGGAAAAGGTTGAGGTTATTTTTATCACAAGAAGTAGATGTTGCTTGACTTGCGTGACACGTTTAATTTTTATATCTAAGTATTGTTTAATTAGTTGGTAATATAATTTTATACACATATGGGTAAATGACAAAGAAAATGAAAGTCAAAATAATAATAATATTGGAACCTAAATATATAGGTACTGCACATAATCCACAACGTTAAAATAAATTAAAAAGTAAGTAAGAACCAGTAGGTATTATTTTATAAGAATATCTGCGAGGTGGAGGAGGACCGCCACTATTCTACTGTCTACTGTCTTTACAGCATTATATCCTAGGTTATAATAATATGCGTTGTGTTTAGTGTTACAATACAACGAAGTAAATAAATAAAAATAACACTTACCACTTTTGTCGAAGCGGTAAGACGTACCAGCTTGACGGAATACATTTAGACAATACTTTTGTTATATCTATCTATTCATAAAATCCATTTGATTGCATTTATCAATTTATCAGATACAACCATAACACATTGTTCATTATCAGTCATTGTTCATAAATCCTTTAAAATTCACTTTCTAGGTACCTATATACATACCTACACATGTAGGTAATGTATGTTTGTCCTGAACCATCTAGAGATTCCACTGACACTTAATTACACGCGCATCCACGAATATTCAGAACCTAAGTTCAGAAAAGCATGTTGCAAGCGTTAAGTTGAATACCCTCTATGTGTATCACTTGTTTGGAATAAATTGTGCAGCTACAGGACGAAATGTAGAAGCTAAATTCACTTGATTTCATTGCGTTACATACTTCACTGGTAATTTATTATTTAAAAAAATATATAAAAATAAATTAAGGGAATCAAGTGAATACGCGGAATCTCATCGTTCATATATTTCCTCAATAAATACTGTATGTAATCACATTTCTTTCTTAGTAATCTTCATCTTCATAAGCGCAAAAAGTTTCAGTTCCGATTTTCTTCAAAACCATTCCAATGGGACATATTCTGTTTGGATTTATTATGGAACTGTAGACGACATCAAGTAATAGGACAAGTACAAAAATGCAAAGAATCTGAAACAAACGATAAAAATGCGGTATATGATTGTAAATTGTTAGATCAATTAAAAATTTCATAATTTCGTCATCTTCATCAACATCAAATTGAGATGGTTTTGAGCATACTTCAAGCATACTTTTTCCATTGGCTTAGCTTAATTTGATTATGATCTATTGTTCGCGTTGCTAAAATTAATTCATATAGGTACCTACCGCGGCGTCTTAAAGCAATTTGATTTTATGTTTTAAAAGTTATCTAATCATAAACTACACTAGTTAAACCCGCGCAACTTCGATTGCATGTGTCTCGCTTTGCCGTGGGAATTTTGGAATTAATTATACAAATAAATCTTCCTCTTGAATCACTTTATCTATTTAAAAAACCGCATTAAAATCCGTTACGTAGTTTCGAAGATCTAAGCATACATAGGGACAGACAGACAGAATTTATTTTATACTATGTAATGATATGCAGGCAACTGATAAATATAACCCGAATAACCCTAATAAAATATGTAGCGCCATCTTTAAAAACAATTTTTTATTGAAATGACATGTTAATTACTTTGCAAATATTCACAAGAAGTCTGGTGTAAGTACTAATAAGTTTTTCTTGGAAACTTAAGGTTTTTTATTAAATTGTTTTGACATATTTTCCATTCACATTCACTTTATTTAATATATTAATCTATTTAATTGTTATTCTATTATCGTGATTACAACTTATTACCTGAAAAAGCACTTATCGGTCCTCGTTGGCCTAGATTAATTTTGCAATGCAGTATTATTTTCACACACAAATATTGTAATTTTATTATATATAGTCATCCGAATTATAACCAAAATTCATTTTATAATCACAACGGCATTTATTTTGTCAATAACTTAAAATTATATATATCCATATGGGCTACTGTTACAAATAAACGGATTAATAAATGAACTCACCGTTTTCGAAAAAATATTCACAAGTCCGAGCATGGCAGAAGACATTGGGACCGAAGGTACTTTTTTCACATTATATCTAATTAGAACTATTTATTTGATTGCATTTATCGATATATCTTCTAAACCCGTTATATTATCGATATCAGTCATTTCCTGTATTTAGTACTTTTATCACTGTTTTAAAATTCACTTTCTAGATAAATACTTTTATTTTGATATTTAATAGTTAGTATAAATTCACTCAAGTCATGTATTCTCACTCGCGGATAACGAATTAATGGACGTGGTGTTTGGCTTGTTAGCAGACTTTGCTACTACACCATCAAGATGAGTAACAAAACTAATAAATACAACGATATGACGATCACTTCACTACAGAAGCTGAGGTAATCATTATTATGATAATAAATAACACGTCACGACTGTATTTAGGGATATGCCCAAATTATTAGTATGCTAATCTGTATTTATGCAATTTATACCAAATCTTTTAAAATTTGAGTAAGTAAGTATTCAAGCAAATTGTACCTATTATAATTTACTTGATATTACAGTTGGTGTCTCTACGTTTATCATACAGAAGAACAGTCTAACAAATTGTGTTACGACTGCTACGGTTTTTTGGTAGTATTATAAAGCCAAGTTAGTAATCGTGTTCTTAATTTGAAAACGCAAACTTTTTTTTTAAGTCAGGAAAATGCATTACCTGCTGCATGTTCTGCCGCTTGCGGAAGCAGCGGGGGTCTGTCGGACTTTCCCCAGTTCCCCACTTAATGAGCAACCCTGTAGAGTAGAGCAATATGGTTTTAACTCATTCGATAAAGCGAAATTTATGTCCTAGCAGTCGGTTACTAAAATATAATTTAAACAGTATTGTTTTTTTATAATTTTTTATTATAGATCTGAGTGCGTTTGAACATAATCTTGCCTGATGTTATGCAGAGATGTGGTCTAAGGTGGTACCCGCAGACTCAAAAAATGCTATTCACTCTTGCCTATAATGTTTGGAACAATATTATTACAGAGTATTTTTATTGACGACCTCCGTGGCGTGGGTTCGATCCCCGGTCGGGTCACGATGAAAAACGAACTTTTTCTGATTGGCCTCGGGTTTTGGCACATATTTGCTAAAAAATATAATATCATTGAGTTAGTATCCCATAACACGTTTCGAACTTACTTTGGAGCTAGCTCAATCTGTATGAATTGTCCCTATATATTTATTTATTTATTTTATTATTTATTTAAGTTAATTTTTTGGACAACCCTAAATTCCTTAGCATGTCACACGGTTCGCTCAGCTACGTCATGCCGCAATATGTGACCTCAAACAGCAGCGTCTTAATGAATACAACCACTAATTAAAAACAAGCAAAAAAAATCTATTGCATTCCTAGAGGGAAACTGTGGTTTATCCTGGAGGAAAAATATCTATGAGTTTATTCTTTTGATCACAAACTAAATCATAGAATTTTTCCTTCGGGATAAACATCAATTTTCCTCTAAGAATGTAATAGATTTTATTGCATGTTTTTAATTAGTGGTTGCATTCATTCCGACTAATAGTTTAACAAACTAAGTACATACTTACTACTACTTTTAAAAGTGTATCGACTGGGAGCGTCATGTATTGTACCATTGTTAAAGTTGTATTGTAGTACGAGGCTGTCACACAGGGAATCATGTAGAATTCTCAGAGGTACCTAACAGGTTTTAACCATCGTCATGACTAATACCATAATAATTCTCTAATAACAGATGTTGCACCGATGAAAGAGATGACTAAAGCACTAATCAATGACTTCAGTAAAAGTTAATCACTGATTTCATAATACAATCAGTCAGGTTGAAAATATGTCAATAATTGCTATTAGGTACTAGGTAAATAGGCCTACCTATCATGTAATAGTCGAAAAATAAAAACATCCTCCTCGAGTCAGGTAAAAAGACGAGTATAAAGAAAAAAACAAACGAAAGGTACAAAAACTGAAACATTAAAATATACTGACTAACTTTATCTGTCAGATAGACTATCTAGAACTTATCAGAATATCGTGAAACTGACCATAAAATACTGAATCGGCTACTAAATTCACATGTCGTAAGGTGAACTACTTAAAAAATATTATTTTAGACTGGTTGTTATTTAAGACTTCAGCCTTTAAGGCATCGATATCTACCTACTAGATTATTTTTATATCTAATAGGTGAGGTAGAATAGAAAACCTTCATATTACATGTGCATTAGGTATGAATCATCTTATGATTTTCTTGCAGTTTCAAACATAATTCTGATTAATCACTTGACGTAATCACCTTTGCTAATAACAACGTAAGCAAATATTGTCGTTTCAGTGACTATCATAAGTCAAGTCCAAGAACAATAAACTGTAATGAAACTTTCATTACCTACTCGTAATATTCAATAGTATTATTATATTTATTTATCCTAATCCTAACTAATATTATAAATGAGAAAGTGCGTTTGTTTGTTTGTTTGTTTGTTTGTTATTCCTTCACGGCTTGGCTAATCAGCTGATCATGATAAAAATTTGTATATATACTAGAGAAACCCGCGCAACTTCGTGTGCGTTTATCCTTTACCGTGGGATTTTTTTTACTTCTCATTACAATCTTTGGAGTGGGCGTTTATGAAATAATTCTTGTTAACTCTCTCCTCTAACTCCTTCCTTATACTATTTCTCGCAAAATATCCTGTCTTTTCCTGTTATAGGTCGGCAACGGGTCAGGGACCCTAGAATCTATATGCTCCATAGTCGACGGTAATCACCTAATATCAAATGATCCATATTCCTGAGCTTGTTTTCCAACCACTTCCGTGAAAAAAATGTATAAGTATATGGGTATTTCAATACCTACAACCTCAGCCTACAACCATCCCTACAACAACACTACTAAATATTAGAGCGAGTCGACGTAATGAGATTTCCTATAAGTGAGAAAGAGACAATATCAATATGCCATTTAACCGTTGACCAATTTAACTTGAACCCTGTCAAATATTATAAATTTAATATTACTTACTGTTTATTATCGATGAATATGATTCAGTCCGCTTTATACATAGTTAGAATTTTAGCTGTTTTCCGAGATCACAAACAGAATAAATAGTACGACGACATTATGAAATTATTTAGTTTGAATATTCACAATTTATAAAAATATTACATGACAGATGACACACTTCACTTCACGGATGTGTCAAAATGAAATGTAATTGAATCAAAAGCACTAAAGATACGTAGTACCTATTATCTATTCTGTGCTAAAGAGTATGAGTATTGATATGAAATCGAAGAAAATTACCCACAAAATACATATTTTTCAAGAATTTCAATAAAATAAGAATCATGTCTTCCATCAATTCTCTTAAACAATTTTTATGCAAAATTTGAAGTAGAGTAACTTTACCCCCCTTTTTCACCCCCTTAGAGTTCGAATTTCGAAAAATCCTTTCTTATCGGACGCCTACGTCACACAACACAATAGGTCCACCTGCCAAGTTTCAGATTTTTACGATGAGCGGTTTAGGCTGTGCGTTGATTCTCAGTCAGTCAGTCAGTCAGTCAGTCAGTCAGGACAAAGCATTTTATATATATAGATTGTCAGGGGTACAGTACAGTTTATCCCGTGACAGCGTGACAGTATGTCATTCCAATGGGAAAAAAAAATTTCTACTCTATAGTGCGCTGTATGGGATAGGCTATCGGCCAACAGATGGCGCCACAAGTCGCGCTATGGGTTGTTTTGTAGTCAAACGAGATATATGTCATAAAATTTACCGAGCGAAGCCGCGGAGAAAAGCTAGTATAGTATATTTTAGTCACAATCAGAGAAAATTTATGAGTCATAAACTTAGCGTATTAATAAATACTATAGAAAATTGTTATACCATAAATTCAATTCAAGTTTTATTCTAATTAAATCGTAGTAGTAATGCTATTTGCCCTATATATTGTCATTTTTATTTTTTGCTTTATTATACCTTCTCCGTAGTTCTGTGTCGTCACGTTACCCATGCATACTGAAGAGTTCACGGTTTTCTTAATATTTTTTTTTTCAGCAAGCGCAATACAATGCAACGGCCGTCAGTCGCTTTCCTTCATTCGGTGGTCAGGAGTAAGTCTTGAGAAAGCGGCTCCCGTATTTGTATATACTGCCAGTGGAGAGGAGGAGTCTCTTCTTGGGGCTTGCCTGGCCAGATGCCGGGAACTAGAAGACTGTGCAGCAGTTGTGGTAGCCCACGCTCGAGGAAACTGCTATGGGATAGCGGATTCGAAGCAGCCACAACTACGAACCGACAATGACGTATCTTATTTCAAGAAAATCTGTTTAGAACGTAGGTTTTTACATGAATTTTATCGGTAAACCAATCAAACACAGATGGAATGTTCAAATTGATTCTTATTAGATACTAGCTGCCCGGCTCGGCTTCGCCCGGGTACTGTTTCGTTTTTTTTTCAATCTTTCTGAGAGATTTTCTTAATATTTTTTCCCGTAAGAACCTTGTACAGAGTATTAGAAAACTACAAAAAAAAAATCAGCCAAATCGATCAAGCCGTTTTCATGTTATGTCGTGACAACGGAAAACGGGTTTCATTTTTATATATATATATGAATTTTTAATGTACGACTTTAAATTGGGGAAATTCTAAAATTTGATATATGTTAATCAATTGAAAATGTTAGGTAACATGAGCTATCGTCTGTTTGGCAAAGTAATTATTTTTTATACAGGCAAACAAGCACCTGATGGAAAGTCACCATGAAAAATAACATAAAGAAAACACTAGAGGTGCTCGGGAGAAAAGGATGGGCTTCCGTATTTCTCACTCACTGAACGAAACGAATTGCTGCTTTACGTCAATATTCCTCAAGACGGTGGTACTTCCCCGGTCGCGCTAACCGGTTTCTTATATGCTCTACCACTCCAAAAAAAAAAAAATTAGTTTATACTTCTCATCCTTTTAGGAGATTTTTACTCAGTCAAATTCTCTATCGCATTTACGTTTAATTCTCAATTTTAGTACCCGCCTCGTGCAGTCAACAGTGGTGGTCTGTCGAAAGCACACCTGGTTACAACTTGCATGCAGAGGAAACTCACTTGAATGTGATCCAAAACACCACTTTAAATGAATGTTACGATTACGTATTATCTACGGATTCCGGCCGCATTTATAGGTGATACAATTAGCATAATTTTATGAAACTTATTCTCTACGCAAAACTACCTAAACATTATAATGATCTATCATGTAATACACTATGGAGAAGAATACCCGAGCAAGGAGGCCGTACTATGTTTAGTAATCTGTGGTCGTACAACTCGGTACAACGCGCGGCTGGCGGCCTTTACTGGCCGGAGACTTCTTTTGTTTTTTTCTATGTTCTTTTTAACTGAATCTTTTTTTATTTCGTCTTGTCAATTTTTAACTTTTTAAAATCACACGTCTTACAAACTGATATGTTTTTATTAATTGTAAAATAAATAAGGATTGCATGTCCTCAACAAACACCACCGTACTGAATCCGGCGGCTCTGTCTATCTTTATGATCATTATCTTCTTTTTTGTCTGCAACACGCACAGAGGGTAACCCCCTTAATCATGTCTGCACTAAAGTGGCACTAAAAGACGACCTACCTAAGTAAAACTTATCAGAACAACGTTTTATCTCAGAGACATTTTTTAATCAAAATAAACTTTTTATTGTATCTGTTTATTTAGATCGGCACAGTGGGTCGGTGTTGGAGTGGATAATGCGTTGGATTCGGCATTATTTCAATCTCCAGTCTCAGCAATGTCGGTTGGATCTTGTCTTCTCAGCGGCGAAGACAAGTTCTCTGAGCCAGAATCATATCGCGTGTCAAATTACTACACAATATACATAGAGAACCAATGTAGACATGACTGTAAGTATTTACAAAGTGATTTTCCTTAACATACACATATGAAGATGCAACAGTTAGTTTTTATGGCAAAGATTTTCCTAGATTATAATGACACTCAATGGTACTGTGTGAACAATGTACGTGTATGTAATTTACTCTAATATGTAGTACTACAAAAAATAATAATTAATATTAGATTACACGCCGTCATTATTGTGTTCCTCTTTTGTTCGATGTTAGCAAAGAAAAATAATTTCTATTTGACAGATCCCAAGAAGATAGACCGATGTTCTTATGAAGAATATCATAACCAAACCTTGAAACATGTCGACTTTACTGTGAAAAATTATACCAAAGACCAGGTAAATACATAGTTCAGTAAAACATTAGGTTTTTTACTTTACTAAATGAAGTTAAGTCCTGTCAGTGTTTTGGAATAACTTACCGGTGGCGACTGTTGACTGTTGCTGATAGATGACAGCAAGATGACAGTCGTCACGCCAACTCAGTAACAGCAGACATACTGCACACTGACGCCAGACCAGTCAGACCAGCTGCCAGTAACCTGGCTACGCCCATTGCGAAAAAAAACATGACACGAAAAGACCTTGTTCATTCTAAAACAATTTAATAAGACGATATTATTACAGCAGCTGAAGCTTGAAATGACGACAAAAATTAGCAAGTTTTGTAAAAACATAAACTGCCGACCATAACTAGGTTCAACAATCGTAGACGAAAGTAACATCGTGAATATTTGAGTACTTATTTCCGAAATCAAATCACAAATATATTTTTTCAATTTTTCAGTGCAAAACAGCATGTGAAATTGAACAGCATTTCGTTTGTCGTGGTTTTACTTGGACAGCTGGACGACAGCATACGGATGGTAGAGGGCGTGGTCTGTGTGACTTGCACAGCGAGGATCTAGTCACCACCGGCTCCTGGCTGCTGCGTAGGAATTCCGCAGCAGTATACTACAGACGAGTAATTTGCCTCAACAGTGAGTTTAGTCGGGTGTAATTTTTTCTAATTTCAATTTCATTCCCTTCTTTACAAAGTAAAATAAAATGAAGTCGCTTTCGATGTCTATCTGTTCCTAATCCCTATGATGCTTAGATCTTTAAAACTACGCAACGGATTTTGATGCGGTTTATTGAAATAGATAGAGTAATTCAAGAATCAAGAGGAAAGTTTATATATAAGAAGCAACAAACAAGATCACTCTTCTAATTTAATCTCCTCCTCTTCACCGGAGGACAGTGTAAATGGAGTAAATCGCTTTTTTGCCAATGTAGGAAGTAAACTGGCCAATGAGATCCCCAAGTACAATTCTTATAGACTGCCGTATTCACCTGGCGGTGGCCATGCCAATTCTTTTGTACTGCTGCCTGCAGATGAGCGTGAAGTGGGAAATACTATCATGGACCTCCGATCTGATTGCGCTGCTGGTGTCGACGGTGTTTCAGGTCATTTATTGAGAACGTACTGTACTATTTTAACTCCGCCTCTGGCGTATATCTGCAATCTTGTTTTTAATACTGGTGTGTTCCCTCGTAGCCTAAAGATTTCGCTCATCAAGCCTGTTCATAAAAGCGGTGACAGAGATAGTGTCGATAATTATAGGCCGATATCCATTTTGCCTGCTGTCTCAAAAATTGTTGAGCGGTTAATGAATAAGCGTTTGGTCAACTACCTTGAAGTTAATAACCTTTTATCACCAGCCCAATTTGGTTTCCGTAAAGGCAAATCAACTGACGATGCTGTGCATGGACTTATTGACGTGATAGTAAATAAACTTGACGCGGGGTGTAAGACGCTAGCGGTGTTCTTGGATTTGGCGAAGGCTTTCGACACTGTCTCTGTCCCCCTTCTCGTAAATAAGCTGGAATACATTGGAATCAGAGGAGTTCCGTTGTTTCTTTTTGAGAGCTATCTCTCCGAAAGATGCCAGAAGGTTAAAATTGGCAACATTATCAGTGCCGAGCTTCCCACCTCTTCTTTTGGAGTGCCTCAGGGCAGTATATTGGGCCCTACCCTTTTCCTAGTGTATATAAACAACCTTTGTGAATTGAACATTAAATCTGGGCAAATCTATACTTTTGCGGATGACACCGCTTTAGTGTTCCATGGTTACACTTGGACTGAAACTTACCAAAATGCTCAACTTGGATTCAATGAGGTCAGTGCTTGGTTGCGAGCGAATGTTCTGACGCTCAATGTGGAGAAAACCAAATATCTGACCTTCGGACTTAAGAGGAATTATTTACCTACTACGGGAGATATAATTGCGCATAGCTGTAGTGATGGGAACCAAAATTGTCGCATCTGCCCTACCCTCCAACGCAGTGATACAGTCAAATATCTAGGAGTTACGCTGGATAGTACACTAAGCTTTAAAGCCCATATCCAAACACTTGTGGCAAAATTAAGAAAATTGATCTATGTTTTTAAAAACCTCCGACATATAGCAGATAGAAAAGTTCTAAGAATGGTCTATCTGGCACTGTGTCACTCATTGATAGGGTACTGTATTACTGTATGGGGTGGGTCAGCCAAAACGTTGTTGCTAGAGGTTGAACGTGCGCAACGAGCAATTCTCAAGGTTGGTGCTTTTCTTCCTTTTCGGCATCCTACATCGGATCTTTATCAAGTGTGGGACGTACTTTCAGTGAGGCAAACGTTTGTTCTTTCGACTGTTCTCAAAGTTCACTCTGATATGGGATATGACCCGAGTAGTATTGCGCATGTGAGAAGGAAAGACAAGGTCTGTACAGTAAAAGGTCTAAATACAAAATTTTCGAATAGATTCTATTGCTTCCAGGGCTGCCATCTCTATAACAAAGCCAACAAAGAACTATCCATTTACGGCATGTGTCGTAGTGAGTGTAAATATGAACTTACCAAATGGCTTAAAACTTTCAATTATGATGACACGGAGGAACTTCTAAACGTAATTACTTAGGGTAACGATTAAAATTTAAAAAAACTTAATATTCCTATTTACTTTCATATTTTCATAATACAAGTCTCAAGTAATAAAAAATAAAAATAAAATTAGGTACTTATCATATAAAATAAACTTTTTTTTTTTATAAACCAAAATTTGGCTTTAAAACTAAAATAAAACTTACTATATATCTGGCTGAATAACTTTCATTAATATTATTGAAAAAGACACGTAGCTTAACAAGGTTTAACATTTCTAATAAAATAATCATGTAATCTCACAAGTATTCGCATTATACTCATCTAGGAGCATAAACATACTCGCACATCCATTAATAAGCCCGTCCACATCCTTGCCTCCATAGATCGTCTTAACTTGTCATTCATCCTCAATCCTTATGCTGTGAAGTACTTATAATTTTATATAACTACATTTTACTGTTCTACAAGTTTCTGCACTTATGTATAAAATGATATTATTATAAACATTGATACATATATAGCGCGGAGGGAGCCTGGTGACCTGTTAATACAGGTAGGTTTCTACCCACCTAGTACAGGCACCAGTCTTCTCCACACCTAGGTTTATAAATTATGTTTAAGCTTATGTATGTATATTAGTTATAGTATTGTAACCTGTGGAGAGAAAATAAATAACTATTCTATTCTATTCTATTCTATATATACATACCAAAATGCAAACGAAGTTGCACGGGTTTCGCTAGTCCTTACAAACAAACGTTTACTGATTACCTTCCAACTTTGTGAAGTCACACATATTATTCCTGTCGTGTTTCATGTAAAAATTGACTTGACTCTCCGATCGTGAATATAATTTGTGCAAAGGCAGCGTTTACTACATAGTAGTCAGATGACCCTATTTAGTTAGTCATATCGCATGACTTGAATGCTTCGAATGTAGGAAGAAGTCATCGCGTGCAAAGAAATAGGGGGTCAAGTAATCAATTTTCAAAGATTTTGTAATCGATAATAATTATCGCAATATAACAGACATACAGCCAGTTTCTGAAACGGACTTTTAAAGTTAATGAAATATTAAATTATAGCTGTTGTAAAACTAAAGAAGTAAAAAGAGGTAGATTGAAACTTAATGTAGAATTAAAATTAAAATGCGTCTCAGAAACTGATAGTTTATTTTTCTATTGTAATGCGAAAATAAACCATTCTACAAAATATTGTTTCAAAACCTAACCCGTATACAGACAGGGTTAGGAATTTATGTTTGCTCAAAGAGTGGGGCGTGGCCCTGCAATACGCCACTCTTTGATATACATAGCGTTCGAGATGTGTGCTTTTTCTTTACCTTTTCCGAACTAGTGCGTTCTCTTTCTCAAATAATGTCTGTACTGTCAAAATAATGTCCATTAAAAAAAAAACTCAACCACGAGTTTTTACAAAAAAAAAAATCTGAAGTTTTTATAATTCATGCAAATATTTCTAAAACGAAGCTACTAATTTGTTTCAATGTCAGATTTAATGATTTGATTCAATGAGTTAGGTTAGGTTTCATTTCATTTCATCTCATTAAATTTCATTTTCATTTCATATCAATAAACAAATTCTACTGAAGACTTGGCTGTATGGGCATAGTTCTATATCATATAAATTTTCTTTGCGAGTTTAGTTGTTTGTTACACAAGATGAGTAACTAAATTGCTTAATTTTTTCGCAACTGTATTGAAAATAGTTGTTTAGTACACGTGCACCTCACCTTCGGCTGCGCCTCGGCTCGTAGACATTTGTCGGAACTCTTTGCAATGACAGGCTTTCCGCATCGCGTTATGAAATTTTGTAATTACGTAGTACAATATGAATAAGTACAAATAAAAAAATTTAATAAACGCTTTTGATCTCCTTTCATTACATGCATTTTTTTGAAAACTTGAATCACATTTACGGCTCGTGTAATCTCTTTCATACTATACAATAAACAAAGATGACTCATAATTCCGACATATTCTTTAAAATAGAATCATGGTTTGAACTTCCATTTAACCTTGTACCGATGACAAGTATACATACATATGTATTTATAAATTATATTACCTGAAAAGAATTTTATTATCAAGTTGTATTTGATATGAATTTTCTCCGCCGAAGTATGGCGAATTTCTTATGACATGCACATGATTAAAGAAGAGTTGATAACTTGTTCCATTTTTTTTTTCAGTTAGTGTGGAGTGTGAAGGGTCTAATCTAATTGTGACGTATAAACCGCACGGCACATTTAGAGGACGCGTGTACGTCCCAGGCCGCGGCGATCGATGCAGCGCACGCGCATCTGGAAAAGTCGTGACTCTATCTCTGCCTCTGTATGGCGAATGTGACGTAAACTTCGCGTATGCTATATCTAATACCCCCAACGGCGTAATTAATAGGTTTGTCATTTAATTATTATGTTTTTAATCGGCAAACGAGACGTCAGTAAAGACCCATCGCTCCTATATTCTCACTAGTCTCCCATATATGTATATGCCTATATACATATTTCAAGTAACTTTCGATTCATTCGATGTTCAGCTTAATAAATCTACATTTCTTCAACTTGTGATGCAATAATGAAGAAAGAATATCACGTGTGTCATTACTACACGTGTGTAAAAACGACTCACAAAATTTACCTTGTAATATAAATAAATATTATTTAACCAGTTAACTAGTTACTTATAGTAATATTAAGTTTGTGCGTCATGCAGGACTATGGCGTATGTGATGGTGATGATTCAGAACAACCCTATCATTCAGACAGCAGGAGACCGCTGGGTGCGTGTTGGGTGCTCGCCTGGTGTCCGCGCTTCTGCACATGCCGTCGACGCCACATTGGCTGTTCGGGACGCTGGGTATGGTAACTTGGATTATAGATACTGAATTATGTTGTCGTGCATCGTAGTTTTAGACTTCAAATAAGTTTTCCGGTCACTAGCGTCAATCGCTTGCACCTTTTTAAAAGCTTTTATTTAACTTGACTTGTATGTATGTATGTATGAATGTATGTAAGGGCGGAATCTTGGAACGAAAATTTGAACCACTTCCCGAAGACCGATTGAGCTGAAATTTTGCTTAAAACTGTAGATCAGATGACAATACAATATTATGATAACAAAATTACGATACAGCCGTTTGTGTTCCGTTTTTCGTACAAAACCGTTCCGACCAAAAACCTATAGGGTACTTCCGGTTGTCCTAGAATCATGAAATTTGGCAAGAAGCAAGATAATGTAGCACAAGTACAGGAATAAATCTGAAAATTGTAAATTTGTAGTTACTTCTTCTTCTTTAAACAACCAATATAATGTGATCCTACCCTTGGTACATTTTACATTGGTATATGGCTCTTTTTATACCGGTTTTGAATTAAAATGTATTTTAGCTACTACTAGCTTTTCCTCGCGGCTTCGCTCGTGTTAATTTTATGACATAGATCTCGTTTGACAACAAAACAATCCATAGCGCGACTTGTGGCGCCATCTGTTGGCCGATAGCATCCCATACAGCGCCCTCTATAGTAGAAAAAATACTTTCCCTTTGGATTGACATACTTTCACGGGTAAAAAGGTATGTTGGGCTCTGTACCCCTGACAATATATATACAAATTTTCATAATGATCAACTGATTAGTCAAGCCGTGAAGGAATAACAAACAAACTCACTTTCTCATTTATAATATTAGTATGATAGTATGACTAGTATGATTATGGGAAGGAACCCTCATGCGCGAGTTCTACTTGCCCTTGGTCGGTATTTTATTTTTGATGGGTACATACACCCGTTTAGTTTGTCGCAGGGTGACTGTAGTAAAATCAGGAAATTATATAGGTATTCTAATTGCTGGTGCTAGTTATAACAAATAAATTCATTAGACTAGTACCGCCTTTCGACAATAGATGGCACTGCGAAACCTGACCAGTGATAACTAAAAAGTAAAATGTAAATTAAAAGTAAAAAAAATATATTTAAAAACAAGCTTTTATTTAATTGCGCTAAAAAGAATAAAATAAACTTTTCTTTTAAAACTTTAACTATCAACTTATAACGTCATTACACAATTTATATGACATAAAAGCTTGTCGCGAGATTTACCTGTATAAGAAAACATAGTTATCGAACTAACATTTACTCGTACTACGAATAAATGTTAGTAATTAAATCTCGCGACAAGCTTATAAGTCATATAAATTGTGTAATGACGTTATAAGTTGATAGTTAAAGTTTTAAAAGAAAAGTTTATTTTATTCTTTTTAGCGCAATTAAATAAAAGCTTGTTTTTAAATATATTTTTTTTACTTTTAATTTATTTTTTGTTTAAAGTCAGGAAAATGCATTACTGCATGTCCCGCCACTTGGGGAAGCGACGGGGGTCTATCGGGCTCGCCTCTCTAGCCAATGATACCGACTAAAAACCTGACTGTCTGCCACCTTCTCCGCCTTCACGTGGCGGGGTCGCGGGCACCTCTGATAAACCATTAGCTTGTTTGTACTCTGACGTAAAAAATCAATCAATAGAAAGCCGACGATGGCAAGTGAGTCAGGCAGCGCAGCTACACCAGCGGCTGCCAGTGCAGTATACAGCCCGCACGCCGCACCCCTCACCATGTATGTAGTGCGGGCGCAAGACGACGGGGTTTCGACCGCCGCGGGAGCTGTGTCGCTGGGGGAGCCACTAGAAATAAGAATAGAAACTACAGGTATGTCGACATCATTATCATTTAAGTCGATATTAATCCACTGGTTTATATAGGCTAGAGAGAGAGAGAGCCACTCCTTGATCCTAAGCCACCTGCATACATCGTACGAAACATCGAGATATAAGTAGGTACCTACTCTGCTCTTCTGGTACGAAAAATGGAATTTGCTGAAATTCAAAATCTAATCTTTTTCAATTTACATTTTTTTAAATTAGTACATATATGTACATACATGGTAGTAAAGTAGTAACAATTGTTATTTTACGAGATCAGACAGCAGCACTGAAATCGAGGCGTACCATTTGGTGGCGTCGTCGCGGCTTGGTGACAGCTCCGTGCTACTGCTGGACAGCAAAGGATGTCCTACGGGCCAGGTAAGGCCTCTATTAAATTAAGTTTCTCGCGCTAATTTATATTTCTTAGAACAATTTAAAGTTGGCACCAATAGAAAGTATGATTATCTAGGAAGCAGGTTATTTAACTCTACCTATGTGACGAGTTAGGTCGCCATTGAAATGTGAAATGATTGCTGGGCGATGCCTTCTATCTATATATTACGAGTATGATAGTGATATCTGCAGTTCAACTAACATAATGAAATGAAATATTTTTATTGCATACTAGGAAATGTTCACTGCAAATATCTTTATCTGTCGCACAAAAACATAAGACTGACGACCTCCGTGGCGTAATGGTTACCACGCCAGACCGCCACCCAGGAGGTGCCGGGTTCGATCCCCGGTCGGGTCATGATGAAAAACGAACTTTTTCTGATAGGCCTCGGGTCTTGGATGTTTATCTATATATGTATTTGTTATAAAATATAATATCGTTGAGCTAATATCCCATAACACAAGGTTCGAACTTACTTTGGGGCTAGCTCAATCTGTATAAATTGTCCTTATATATAAAATAAAATAAAAAAAAATAAAAAATAAGACTAAATGTATTTATTGTTCTTACTTGTAATTTCTTATGAAGATTCTGTTTCTGACTTGATATGATATTTCAGGTGGACTTTCCATCGTTCACCAGGTCATGGATGAGTGGGACGCAGCGTCTCTCCGCCAAATTCAAAGCTTTCCGCTTCCCTACTTCACATGTAGTACGCTTTGCGCTGATGGTACGGTTTTGTGAACAGAAATGCATACCGGTAAGATTGCCAAAGAATCGCATTTTTTGATAATGGAATCGTACTTTGTAAGTACGGACAAAAAACATGACTTTCCGTAAAGCAATACTGTTCTAAGTTCTAAGTGCCAGATGTAAAAACGCATTTTAATCTTAATGATTAATATTAATTTTTGCAGCCACAATTTAATGTGTCATTAGTTTTAGAACGTTTTTGCAACTCATCGATTGCTATAGCTATTAAAGGCCTAACTGCAATAAAAAAAATATAAGGACGGCATTTATGTGTATTATAAGTGAAAACTTATTATAAAGGTGCTGATAGACTTGAGCATTCACTTGTAACAGAACATCGAGCATTCGCCAAACATGGCGTGCGTGGCAAACTAATCTGAATCTAGAATGCTCGCCAGAACGCTCGATAGAATGCTCGCTAAAATGTTCTCGTAATTTTTCTGTGATGTAAGAATGCTCAAGTCTATCAGCACCTTAACAGATTCCAATATCGTTATATGTATTACGTTCTGTTTTATTTTATTTCGCCTAAATTTTACTTATTACTCAATTGATGTTTAGGTAAATTGTGGAGGACCAAGAGTAGTGCGTGATGTTAATGAGACCAATGACGTCGCGCCGATGGCAGCATTTGTAAAGCAGGACCGCGGCGGCGGACGTGGCGTAGTCGCCCAGGGCGGTGCTGCGGGCTGCGGTGCTCCTATCGACGGCCAGGTGTCTCTCGAAGTCGAGATGGTAGTCGGAGCCAGGGACATCCTCTCAGCTGATACTCTAGTCAGGGCTGATCATCGTGCAGCTTTGCGTAAGTAAACATTTATTCATTGTTCCTTGCAACTTGCAAGGCAGAGATAATTTTGTAATGTGCCGGCTATTCTGAAAAAGTCTTTAGACTGATGTCACCGGAAGCCAGAAGCAATTGGAAATGTAAGAAATGTACACAAAAATTGAAATCATCAAAACCAGCTACTATACAAGGGACTAACAGTGTAGAAGACTCCAACATAACACAGAGGAAGAAACCAATCCTACAAAATCGAAATACAAGCACTCCCAAAATAATCCATAAGTCGACATCATCATCGTCATTAAAGATTACGCCACGAGCAATCTCACCACAAGATAAGGAAAACCTTCCCAAAAGGAACTCAATACCAGTTCAAGACACCTCAACAGATAACATCACTAAAAGGAAAAATAATGTACCGACAGCAAATTCCTTCAGTTTATTATCTGAAGAAGAATCCTTCGACAGTTGTGTGTTGCGTAACAATACGTTGAACAGAAGTTGCCCGGAACTAAGTGTACACCATAAGGACGAGCTAGAAGAAACAAAAAGTAAGAATAGGGAACTTGAAGAGAAACTTCAATCTGCTGATGAAGAAATAGGAAAATTAAATTTGGAAATTAGTTCATTAAAAAAGAAAATGGGTAACTATGAAGTAAAAGTCAAATACCTAGAGAGTATATGTAAATCTACACACAAAACGAACAAAAAGAAGAAAAAGAAGAAAAATACAACTACAACTACATTTAACCTAAATTATTCACACATAGAGGCAGACAATATTCAACAGATACCAGATACTAAACCAGTAGAAACAATCACCTTAAACGCTGAAGTAAATGGACAAGAAGATTCTAGTTTGATAGAAGAAAAAAATAAAAATAAAGACAAAGAAAGGCAAAAAGGCGACAGTGGAAGAAAATGTCACAATATATTTATATACGGAGGGCAACAATGTGTTGGCCTTGCATCAACAATAATAAAAGGAAGAGAACACTCCCAATTCGAACACTATAATGTGATATCTTTCACAAAACCTGGAGCTAGATGCGAGGAAATATTGAAAACAACCGAATCCCTCAACACAAGCTCGGATGACGTGGTAATTTTGAATATTGGAGATTGTGATAATAACCCGACGAAATTATGTATAGAACTAAGCCATTTTTTGAAATCACATACTAAGCCGACAATTATCGTAATAGGCATAAATAAATCTACTTATCTCAATGAAAGGAAAATTAACACTATGTTAGCAATGCATTGTAAAAACTTTGACAATTGTAAATTTGTAAATCCGAATAATTATTTATACGTTAATGGAGACTTAACATCTAAACTAGCCTATAAAATAAATATTATTATTGATACAAAATGTTACTACAGTAAATATCTAAATTTTGGTAAAGGAAACATAAAACATGTAACTAATACTTTTTTGAATAACAAGGTAACAAAACAAAAAAAATGTAATGTCCAGGGGATAATGACAGACTACTTTCCAGTCATAAACAGGAATAGGTTCACTCCACCAAAAGACACTGGGAAAGTTGTACAAAAAAAGATTACAGAATATTTCGCTAAGAGTAGTGCTCAGTGTACTATACCTAGAGCAAAGCTTTTTCGTGACTGAAAAATTTAATGTCAATAATATTAATACTAATATCAATCCTAACATTTGTTACAATTTAAAAAATAATAATAATTCGAATAATGATGCCATTTTTAATTTTAGTCTTAATACTAATAATAATGAATCTAACACTTATGACGATTTAAATAATAGTAATGATTATTGTGATGAGATCAATTATAATCACAATGACGTTAATGATGATGATAATAATAATGAGTTTGCCATACTTCACCAAAATATCGCAGGTCTCATTGGCAAAGTAGAACTGATAGAACTAACCTTAAAGGAGCTTAGTGAAAAGAAGGAAATATTGGACGTACTCTGTTTCAGTGAGACATTCATTAAATCAGGAAGTGAAGGAAACTTACACATCGCAGGGTATCGTCTAGCTGCCGTTTATTCACGAATTCACCAAAAACGAGGTGGTGTGTCCATATTATGCAAACAAGGCATTCAGATACAAGAATGCAATGTAGCTAAAGAACTTGCGGAAGACTACGTTTTTGAATGCTGTGCAACAATCGTCACATCAATGAAATGCATAGTAATCTGCTTGTACCGAATACCATCCTCTAACTTAAGAATATTTTTTGACAAATTAGAAAAACTTATGTATAAATTGAAATTCAAAATAAAATATAAAATTATCATTACAGGGGATTTTAACATAAATACATTAACTGAAACAGCGGAATCTCAAGAACTAAAAAGAATAATGGCAAATCATAACTTTACTTTTCACATAAAAACAGTTACTCGCAAAAAAACCTGCATAGATCACATCGTAACTAATTTTCCTATAGTCAAAAGTGGCACATATGAATTGTACTTGTCTGATCACGACACTGCGCAGTATGTAAAATTCATGACACCTAACAAAATTCAGGCACCAATGTTTTGGTACAGTAAGAAAAGAGCCTACAGTCCTGAGAACATCTTAAGATTTCAGGAGTGCCTGAGTAGTCTGTCATGGTTTTCAGTGTATGAGCAAAATAACATGAAAAGTGCATTCGATAAATTTTATGAGGATTTCAAACTGTTCTATGATCTCTGTTTCCCATTTATTAAAGTGAGAATGACCACAAAACGAAAAACAAACTGGTTTACTAAAGGGCTAAAAACATCAGTTATTACAAAACGTAATCTAAGGTTTAACTATTATAAAAACTCGAACTCTGTAACTAAAACTAAATATCTGACATATTCTAAATTATTAAAAAAATGCATACATAAATCTCAAAAAATTGTCAATTCAAAATACATTCTGCAATCTAAAAATATATGTAAAGCTACATGGGAACTTATTAAGAGTAAAACAGTAAATGACCCCACCCATACAAATATCGACGAAATAAAAATAGGTGATGAAGTTTTAAGGAACCCAACGGACATTGCAAACGCTTTTAACAATCACTACATCAATTTAACAAATCAAAATTCACAACATAAAAATAGGATTACTTCAAAAATTAAATTTAATCAAGCTAGTTTATTCTTAACGCCAGTAGATGACTATGAAGTAAATAAAATAATTAAATCGCTTAACCCTACAAGCTCATGTGGAGATGACGAAATTCAAACACGGATACTACAAGCTTGTGCGAAAGAGATTACACATGTGCTCAGTTTTTTAATAAACCTCTCATTTACTAGCGGAGCCTTTCCAGATCAACTAAAATTATCCAAAGTTAAACCTCTCTATAAAAAAGGACCAAAGCACGTTGTAGATAATTATCGCCCAATATCACTTATACCCGTAATATCGAAAGTGTTTGAAAGGGCTATGCATTCTCGTCTCACGCAGTTTCTTGTGAAACACGAAGTTATCATACCGCAACAAAATGGTTTCCAAAGAGGTAAATCCACCACATTGGCTTGCTTCCATCTGATAAATAAAATACTGGCTTTCACAGATAAACGCACACCGGTTACAACAGTATTTTTCGACATGAGCAAGGCTTTCGATTTTGTAGTCCATAAACATCTGCTCAGTAAATGTGATCTGTACGGAATTAGAGGCATTGCAAATGGATGGATCGAATCTTATTTGAGTGATAGGAGATAATATGTTGAACTAAGTAAAATAAATTCTAGAAACGAGGTTGATCTAGTTAAATCTTCGATCAGTGTAAACAGAGTTGGAGTACCGCAGGGAAGCATCTTGGGGCCTTTATTGTTCTTGCTCTACATCAATGACTTACCAGAGGTTACAACTTGTGACTGCATACTCTTTGCTGATGACGTGTCTGTTGTTGTGCCTTGTTATGACATCAACACCTATAATTCCGAAATAAACAATACTATTTCGAAAATCATAGACTGGTTAAATAACAACAATCTCAAAGTCAACTTGTCGAAAACAACCTATATTCAGTTCATAAATAGAAATGGTAAGAAGAAAAATTTAAATGTATTGTATGAAGGTGAAACGATCCGGGAATCTATTGAGACTCGATTTCTAGGAATCATACTGGACGACAATTGTGCGTGGCAGGCTCATATAACCGAAATATGTAAGAAAATAGATTCATTTGCTTATGCACTTTGGCGTCTAACAAAAATTAGCAGGAAAAAAGTCGCTATTCAAGCATATCACGGTTATGTGGGTTCCATACTGCGTTATGGTGTGCTGCTTTGGGGCAACTCTTGTCTCATGGATCGGGCACTTAAAGCCCAAAAACAATCTATCAGAGCCATCTTTAATGTTGATTCATTCACATCTTGCAAACCACTCTTTAAAGAATTGAATATTTTGACTGTACCCTGTTTATATATATTTGAGATGTGTGTCTTTGTCAGGAGTAACTCCGGTCTCTTCAAAACCCGTAGCGAACAAGCAAATTCAATTGTAGGTATGTAAACAGACTCAGGCTACTCCCAGTGACCACGGCGGCTTACAGTAACAACAGCTACCAGATGGCCGTAAGGATTTATAATAGGCTTAGCGACGATTTTAAGTCTCTGTCTTTAAATTCATTTAAATACAAATTAAAAAATTGGCTAGTTCAAAAGTGTTTCTACTCAATTGACGAATATCTTAAATAATAAAATTATGTATGTTTGTTTAGTTTAGAAAAAATAATAATAATGTATTAAAAATTTAATTTTTATGTGAATTTTGCATGCTATAGATTATGGCTAGATAGGAGCGCTTAATTTGTATATCTTACCACGACCCTATGTAAACCCTATTTACAGCAAATAAATAATTTGATTGATTGATTGATTGATAATGTTACCCATTTCTTAAATCGGTGGACATTCTATTGTTATGATCAAATCGGTGGGCTAGCTCTAAGAACACCATCTTGTTTTTATACTTTGGTCCACCTTAGACCAAATCATGGACATGGATATAAGTACATCAGAAAAAAAACCTGCAAAGGTCTAGTTTCTGAATATACGATTTCATTTGAGAAGAAATAGCGTGATTACCATGATTGTAATGTTTTACTTGTCTTTCTATTTTTTCCTTTCCTTTGTTTACTTCAAACAAATGTTTTAGTTTACCCATGGACCTAGAAAAGAAGGCGGACACCATCACTGAAACTGAAAATTGAAGCACCCATAGTAAGCCACCTCGCGTATACGAACGAATCGGCCGGCTTACCATAGTAAGCCGCCGTGCCGGTCAGTCATTTCACACTAAAACATAGTTACGCCCCGCCGCCGTTAGGGTGCTTTAATTCTTTCTTAGCAAAATTCCGTCCGCCTTTTTTTCCATGAGTTTACCTATATGATTTTAATATTGTTAATATTTAATATAACAGCTGAGGAGATTATGTCGGCTGGTGTTGGTGTGGACCAAGGAATGGTGTGCGTACATGAGTTACTCTTGGTGGCGCTGGCACTGGCTTGGCTGGCAGTGCAGGTCATTCTTCTTCTCGGCTGTTGTGTTTTAGTTAAAAGGTAAGTTCTTTATCTAATTACCCATATGGTCAGATTACTTTTCACATTATTCTAAATTTTATTATGTATCAGCCGCATTGTAGATTTTTTTTTCAAAGTTTCCTCATACAACTTGAAAACTTATGCCCAAAATACGACTTTATTTTGAGTTTTTACTCAAATGTATGTGTATAACATTCCGCGTATTCTTTTTATAAATTTTAATGTACTTATACCTACATTGTAACTAATGAGTGGAAAAAAAAGGAAAAAAAAAAAGTACAAAATGACAAAAAAGGCCGTAACTGGTTTTCTTTCGCCATTTCTTTTTACCGGTTGCCATTTTGCTTGTGTCCGAAATGGTGGTAGTATATAACGTAGTTTATTTTTTTTATTTAAACAAGTTGTAAATGACAAGAAAAAGTGCCTGTGAAGGTCTAATTTCTGAAATAAACGATTTCATTTCATTTCATCTATAATATAATAAAAGTGTAAAAAAAGTTTGTCTGTACATTTAATATATTTCCAAAAAAATTGTTTAGGGCGATGAAGAATAAGCAATAGAACAAGAATTTCGTAAAATTTTGTCCGTCTGTTTGTATGTTTGTATGTTTGTATGTTTGGATGTTTGTATGTTTGGATGTTTGTATGTATGTTTGTACACGCTAATCTCGGAAACGGCTGAACCGATTTGGATGCGGTTTTCACTAATATGTGGCGATTTGCTCAACTTAACATTTAGTGTATGTTTCTTTTCAAAATTCCCACGGGAATCCGAGATATACGCAAACGAAGTTGCGAGGGTATATCAACGCACAGCCCAAACCGCTGGGTCTAGAGATTCCAAATTTGGCATGTAGGTTACTTACGACGTCTAGGGATACACAAAGAAAGGATTTTTCAAAATTCCCACGGGAAAGCAAGATATACGCAAACGAAGTTGCAAGAGGACGCACAGACCAAACCGTTGGGTCTAGAGATGCCAAATTTGGCATGTAGGGTCCTTATATGGTCCGGACCGACCGGACCGGACCGGACCGGACCGGAACGGACCGGAACGGACCGGACCGGACCGGAACGGATCAGACCTGATCGGTCCGGAAGGAACCGCACCGTACCGAGTCCGTGCCGGACCGGACCGAACCGGACCGGACCGGTTTTTTTTTGTCCGTCTGTTTGTATGTTTATATGTTTGTATGTAAGTTTGCATTTACACATAGATTAGCGTTAATCTCAGAAACGGCTGAACCGATTTGGATGCGGTTTTCACTAATATGTGGCGATTTGCTCAACTTAACATTTAGTGTATGTTTCTTTTCAAAATTCCCACGGGAATCCGAGATATACGCAAACGAAGTTGCGAGGGTATATCAACGCGCAGCCCAAACCGCTGGGTCTAGAGATTCCAAATTTGGCATGTAGGTTCCTTACGACGTCTTGGGATGTACTAAGAAAGGATTTTTCAAAATTCCCACGGGAAAGCGAGATATACGCAAACGAGGTTGCGAGAGGACGCACAGCCCAAACCGCTGGGTCTAGAGATGCCAAATTTGTCATGTAGGGTCCATATAAGGACCGGACCGGACCGGAACGGATCAGACCTGATCGGTCCGGAAGGAACCGTACCGTACCGGGCCGTGCCGGATCGGACCGGTTTTTTTTCCGAAGAAATATATGTTAATTGGTATGTAGGTACCTTATCAGGACCGGACCGACCGGACCGGAGCAGACCGACTGGACCTGATCGGACCGGACTATATATATATATAAAATTCAAAGTCCTGACTGACTTAACTATACATATATCAACGCACAGCCCAAACCGGTGGGTCTAGAGATTCCAAATTTGGACTGTAGGTTCCTTACGACGGCGACGTCTAGGGATGTACTAAGAAAGGATTTTTCAAAATCCCACGGGAAAGCGAGATATACGCAAACGAGGTTGCGAGAGGACGCACAGCCCAAACCGCTGGGTCTAGAGATGCCAAATTTGTCATGTAGGGTCCATATAAGGACCGGACCGGACCGGAACGGATCAGACCTGATCGGTCCGGAAGGAACCGCACCGTACCGGGCCGTGCCGGACCGGACCGGTTTTTTTTTCTGTAGAAAAATATGCTAATTGGCACGTAGGTTCCATACAAGGACCGGACCGACCGGACCGGCCCGGACTGACCGGACCGACCGGACCGGATGGAACCGTACCGTACCGGGTCGTGCAGGACCGGAATTGGTTTCTGAAGAAAAATATGCTAATTGTTACTAGGCCACGCGGGCGAAGCCGCGGGCAGAAGCTAGTTTCAAATAAAAGTCGTAATTTGGGCAAAAGTTTTCGAGTTCAACATTTCAACGTTTGTACCACATTGTCACACTAACGTTCCTATACAGAGTTGAAAAGACTAGTAAAGACAGTAGTTTGTTTTTAGATATTTTTTAAAAAGTATAAATAGGTACTTTACATCAATAAATACTTACTAATACATTGTGAAACCAGATTACTTTATTTTGATGTCATCTTTAAATGATTTATTATAAGTATAAATTCTGTAAATTATCACTATAATATGTTATAATACTTTTGCACCTTTTGTTAATCTATTGAAACTCCTAATTGATTTAATTAAGACACTTTTTACTCCGACAGGTATCGCAATTTGGCTGAGATGAGCTTGCAAAAGGATTACCAGTCATTCGACAACGTCGGTTTCGACACCGTTTCCACCCACCGAAGAGTCCACTGGCCAGATCAGAATATCAACATATTACACACCACGTAGCTATTTATATTTCTATTTATAGGAAAAGAGAATTGTTCCGTTACATCCCATGATGATTCATAAATTGGAACAGTGTCGATATTTGGGTCAATTCCATTACGAACTTATGTTTATTGTCTTTTTACTTTATCTTTTTTAGGTGGACTGTTTTGTAATTGATACCAAATCTTAACATTTATTTATTTAAGTATTGTCAAAGTAATTTTTCGCGTAAGTTATAAACTAATAAATACAAAGTTTTTTATGTAATACCTACGTCTATTTAATTAATATGGTAAGTTTTCGAAATAGTTCATTGTTAGTATTTAAAAAAAGCAGATCAAAGGAATATAAAATCATAATAAATTGTGTACTTAAATAAAAAGTTCCTAAAAAGTTATTAAATATTTTTATTTCATTTTTTTTTTGTTTTAGTTATACATCAGTCAGAACATTTTTATAGTGAGCATTTTGACCTGGTGTTACTGTACACGACAGACGAAGTTTATGGCAGACCACGGGTCAATTATAGAATACTTTCAATCTTCATGGTCATTATTTTAGTGTACCTATCTACCTTCAGCACTTGGCGTCAACTACCTTGGTTTTAATGCTACACAATCATCCATGTATAATGAGAAACCTACGAGGTACCTGTACCTATACTTTGGTACGTTTAAATTAATATTACCACACAAATAAATCTTTGTCATCGTTTTGGATGTTGAGAAGTCAAGTTTGCTATTTTCAACTAAAGTTATACACCCACAAGCTCCACAAGCATCACAGAAGTCATAAGGTAAGGTTGCCCAAAATTAAATATTTTTCAGATAATACACATAATATTTAAAAAATTAAAACTAAAGATTAGAAGATATTTCGAATCGTCTTTTTGATTGTAATCAGTACAAAGAATAACACAATGGTACAATTTAAATAGCAGACTAGATTTCTAGTCGTCTAGCTATCTAGGGTCATTGGGTCGCGTTACTGGAGGCGGCATGGGCTAATGGTGGCAATGGTGCTGGGGGCGGCGCCGTAGCGGACTGCCGCGAACCACCGCGCGGCGCTGCCTGCCTTACGCTCTGTCGATTCGATGCTGCATTATAGTGATACCCATCGAACTTGTCTCCGCCACTCGTCGCAGGGAACGTTGCTGTACCCATATACATCACCTAAAAATACGAGATCAGGATGAACTAGAATCTCAACATACACAAACTAATCTCTACATAGTATAAAATTAAGTCGCTTCCGCTGTCATTAGTTAAAATTAAACTACTCAACGTATTTTAGCAATAGACTGACAGAGTCATTCAAGAAGAAGGTTTACTGTAAGTTAATCATACATACAAGGATTTTCCGAAATTCCCACGGGAAAGCGGGATACACGCAAACAAAGTCGCGCGGGTTTCGCTAGTATTCCAATAAGTCATCTTTTGGCAGTCTTACGTCAGATATGTATTCATTTTATTTGGGGTCACATCATTCTAATATTGTAAACCAATTGACGGAAATGCAGATTCTGATGATATGACACATAGCACTCTACATGACGAGACTACCTTGTACACGTATTCTTACGTTTCTTGAGCGGTTAGTCATGTTACCTGCGGCTTGTATCCGTCCGGTCCTGCTTCATACTCTACAAGCTGCATCCTGCCATCGGGCAGCAACACGTGGAATGATCCAGTGGCGCGGTCGTCCTTTCGCTTCTCGTTGTGCCCGAAGTCCAAGCTCACTGTATTATCTTGCACGTCGTACGAAAAATCGTAGTTTGCTGGCAACTAGTAATAAGATCATTATTAAGTATTTAGGAATCCTACATTTTTGGACTATGGTCAATTGAGTAAGCAGCAGACGGAAACATCCGTCCGAACAGTATATGAGCCTCGTAGTACCTCTACGCTGCGCTGTGTGTACTTAAAGGCAGTATTATATGTATAGGTGGGAAGTGGGTAGTGTAAAAATCCTACTAATAAGGTATTATAAAGGCGATTTTTTTTGTATGTTTGTTACTTACTTCTTCACGCTCAAATGTCTGTGCCAATTTTTATGATAATTGGTAGGTGTGTAGGTAGCTGATATCTTGGATTAACAGATAGGTAGGGTACTTTTATCCCGAAAAGTACGCGATTCCCATAGGATTTGGTCTAAAATTTGATATAGATGGCGCTGCTGTTTATAAAATTAAACGCGGGCAACACCGCGGGCAGCATAATGGGCGTTGATATCGAGTTCATTATTACGACGAATAATAATTTTCAATTGGGATCGTTTTTACATGTTTGGACTCAGAAAGATGCGTGAAGTTGGTACAGCATCGTGTCACACAGTCGCAGTGCGTAGCTATAGCTAAAAGATTGAAAATGTTCTTACCGTAGGTTCAGACGCTGGTTTCTTAGGACCTCCACCAATCTTCGGGGGCAAGTACTCTTGAGCTGATACACTCGACCACAGATACGCCCATGTCAACAGGGTTAACTGAAAAAAGTTATTATACATAGTAAGGAAAAGAAGAATAATATAGTTACACAGCCAGTTTCTCTAACGCATTTTAATTTTAACTACACACTAAATCTCAAATTACCTATTTCTCTCTTTAGTTTTTGACACAGTGACAGCTATACTTTTAAAATGCGTTTCAGAAACTAGCGAATAATGAGATAAAATAATAATCCTATAATTGCTCTTGAAGTGAGGCAGTCTGAAATCCAAAAGCAACTTGATTAGGTCAGATATTTTTAGACTTTATAGAAATCTGTTGATTTCATAGAATTAAATTGTTATAGATAGATTATAAGTTGGACGTAACGTTAACTTGCCTTGAGGTCACCCGATTACATCTTTCTCACCTCTATCACATAAATACTAAAGGTAAGTTACGTAGTTAACAAAATAATAAAAAAACTCACGCATATAAAGTTCCACATAGTAGAGGAATATTGTGATCTGCCGATGGGGAGAGCCTGGGTGAATTTGGGACGCCGCAGTTGCTGGGCGATGTTTATAAATGCGTTTCAATGGCTCTGGGGTTGCGGTTGTGGTCGCAACGCCCCCAAACAATTTTCATTACCTGAGTGCACGACTTACTAAAATTTCGAAATAAAAATAACGGTGCCTATCGTTATGACAGGTTCTGCGAAATAGCTATACTTTGTTCAACTCAGTTCAACATTAATCTTAGTCTATATGTACCTAAATTATTATGAAGAGGAAATATTAGGTGGAACGGTTTGCTTGCAAGGAATAAACTCAAAAACTAACTGGACCGATTTCAAAAGTTCTATCACCCACCATACAATGCATTATCCTTGAGTTCAAATTCCCCCGGGCAAAGCGGATGTTAACAATGGTAGTTTATAATTATTTTCCTAGAAATTTTATTTACAGCTACATTGATTTTGGAGTGGTGGTGAAACAGGTTAGCTCGATTGGGAAAGTACCACTGTCTCACAGAATATCGGCGTGAAGCAGCAGCTATGCGTTTCGTTCGGTGAGTGAAAGATCTGTAAGCCCATGTTCTACACTGTAATATTTCTCCTAATATCCTCCTTTATTCCTGTTTAAAGGACGACAACCAATAACGGACTCCGTAGCTATGTCTCAGCTCTAAGGTCGGCGGTGATTAATTTACCATTATGATTGAGGAATGCTCGTTTGACATCCTTCAAATGAAAATAAGAAAACGCCTTCTGATCTTTGCCTTGAAATGTCAGGAAATTTGAAAAAAAAAATCTGTCAAAAAAATGACAATGTCAAAATTGTCAAATACTTAGAATTTAGAAATTGTTTACGAAACACCGGAGAGAAAAGTATCGTGAAAGATAGCACAAAAGTGGATTTCATATCGCAAATCCAACAGATAAGCTGGCCGGTAAATAACGTAACTTAATAACCTAATTGTTGTCAATAATGTTGCGAAACAAAATTGGTATATTGTGTCGTACATTTTCTACCTCAACGGTCCGACAATGTGCTGTTCCTCCTAAGCCTCCCAAGCGTTTATTCGCTCCTGTTACATGGAAGTCTATGACTATCACGGCTCTGGTCGCCGGGGCCGGCACAGGTCTCATGCTGTATGTCAGAAAAGAGAAACAAGAGGCCATTGATCGTGAAAGGCAGAGGCAACTTGGCAAAGCTAAGATTGGAGGAGAGTTTGAATTGGTCGATTCACAAGTAAGTACAAGATAAGCATTTAATTTTATGCATCTCTTTTAGTACCATAACAGGCTAATAAAATACCTGACTAACCTAACCTTACTTCTCATGACTTGTTATGTGAATCCAAGGTTTTGCAAACTATTTCTATCTCTTTCTTTTACATGTGATTACTGTTTTGTTGATAATCATAATGTTTTTTAGGTGATGATTAAAAATCAATTTTTTCACAGGGAAATATAGTCAAAAGTGCTGATTTTTTGGGAAAGTGGTTATTGATTTATTTTGGGTTCACTCACTGCCCAGACATTTGTCCAGACGAATTGGAGAAACTAGCAGAAGTTGTTAATATACATGGTATGTAATATGTTTTCTACTGATCTTAGAAACTTGTTTTCACCGACACCTCCTAAAAGCATAGGAATAACCTTGTCATACAAATTGGTCCCAGTTTGGTTATTCCTATACTAGTAGGTGTTGGTGAAAACGAGTAGGTATTGTGACAGTTGAGCCATCCCAAAAGTTTGCAAAGGAAAAATGAGTAGTATAAAAATTTGGAAAAGCAGTTCATCATACCAGTTTCTAAATTTATTTCAATATACCATTTGTGTTCATTGTACTGTTAGTGGAAATTAATTTCATTTTTATTTTTAGAGAGTAATCCTGCGAATCCACCTTTGCAGCCCATCTTCATATCAGTAGATCCGCAAAGGGACACTCCCGAAATAGTAGGAAAGTGAGTTATATAAGTCTACTTTAAATTTAACATTATTTCTTGAAATTGATGACCCCTGACCTTTCTATATTTTGTTTTAGGATTCACAAGTTCCTATTAGCCTATTATTTAGATAAAAACTGCCAAGTCTGTGAAAATCATATAAGAGCAGCCAAAAAAATTCCATTTTTTATTATTTTTATTCCATAATGGTGAAACAGGTCCAAAAAAATAAAAAATCACAATGTTTTTTTACAGATACTGCAAAGAGTTCACTCCAAGGTTACTAGGACTTACCGGAACTCATGACCAAGTACAAAAGGCTTGCAAGTCATACCGTGTGTACTTCAGTGCGGGTCCACAGGACGTAGACAATGATTATATTGTAAGTTAAAAAAAATATTGACAACTATATTATTATGAATAATAATATAGTATAATATCTTATATTATCTATAATATCTTCAAAGTTAATGAATAAGGTCTTCAAAACTACTCTCCTATGCAATTTTATACAGTTTCAATGTTATATTATCTATATATTTAAGTATTTCATTCTCACAATTCAAAGACTATTATTTTTCAGGTGGATCATACAATAATCATTTACTTAGTAGATCCAGATGGACAATTTGTTGATTACTATGGTCAAAATAGGAATGCCAAAGATATCCACAATTCCATGCAAGTGAATATATCGAAGTATTTAGCAAGCAAGAAATCGTCGTGGTTTTAAAAGATGCATTTAATTAGTTATAATAAATTATTTAGTTTAGTGTTTAGCTTTTTTTTCTAAGAGAAATAAATATTTAATTTTTTAAGTACTTTTTTAATTTGGAAAACGAAACTTGACTATGAGGCGATAAATGCATATGCGAAAATTCTCCCCATCTTCAAATAAAAACCATATAGTGTTAAAATATAAGTTTATTACACCATAATAAATTATTATGCTGGTTTGTTAACACTTAGAATAAAATTCAGATTGTAATATATGGAGCACATAATAATGATGGTGTACACTACAAACAGTACGCGAAATACGATTGTTATATGCAGTGGGAAAAATGATACTGTATAGAAAGTGGGAAAAAATGTGTGAAAATGCTATGAAATGTGAAAATTTGCTTCCAATATGTGTAAAGGACGAAATCACAGCTGTGTATATTATTATGTATCTATGTATAATGTTGAGAGTTAAAAAATAGTGTAATGCAATGAAGTAACTTTTACTTTTTACAACAGTTATATGAGAGTCATTCATTTCCGTGTCTGATAACCAAGGCCTAAAATGAGATCGGAATTATATTATAACTTTTAACATACTGTAAATATTTATGATTGCACTAAAAGTTAGCTGTCATTTTACTAGTTATTTTACTAATGGTAACTTGACCGCCTGAGCTGTGAATTTGTACTAAACTCTGATCTAGTTGATACAGCTTGACTGTGGCGCCCTCTAACATAGCGCTGGACGCCGATATGCTAACTTCGCCTTCATTAACAGCCACCAAATTCACTTCTCCGTCGTAATTAACATCATTGTCAATGTAAGTTACACCATCTGTTAAACATACGCCGTTCTGGTATTGTGCGTTACCCTGACTGTTGTCAACAACTAATATTTCTGTTTTCACTTCATTGTCATCTTGTACAACTAGTTCTCCAACTTCCATTGGAACTTCATCAGCGTCCAAGATATTCGTATTGACCATACTATCTTCAGGTATATTGTTGGTTTTTTCAGCAACTATTATTGAACCATTGTAATCTATTTCTCTGACTACCATCACATCCCTTTTGTTAGCTTTCTTCTTCTTCTGGTGGGACTTCGAGTGTTTCATTAAGTGGGACTTCGTGATAAACTTTTGTGGACATATTGCACATTCGAATGGTTTTTCGCCTGGTGAAAATAAGAATAATTTATTTATAAATACATTATACTACTTTAGATTATCATCATTCTACTCGCAAAATCTTGGCCTTTATTTTGTTAAAATTACATCCACACGCCATTAGCTGTGCGGGTAGATTAAAAAATATATCTCACATTGTAAAAGTCGTGTCTAAGTGCCCCACGAGGGCCCAGAGAGTTAAGATATTTGACTTTAAGATTTCCTATAAAATAAATTACCGGTGTGAATACGGGAATGGTCGCGCAGTCGAGTTGCGTTGACGAATTTCTTGGGGCAAACGTGGCAAGCGTACGGTCGCTCGCCGGTGTGCAGGCGCATGTGAGGCTTTAAATCCCGTCCGGCGAATCTGCAACACAACATACATAACACGTTGACTGGTATGTCTATATTTCCATAATTTTATTTTTGACACATTTTTTTATCTTAGTCGTACACATACTACCCAATTGAACCGAAATAACCGTAGAGACCAGCGGGTCTATAAAGGCCACATTGAGCAATTCCTCTGAAATGAATTCATAGCAGATCCTTTGCAATTCCTCTAATTTTCGTAAAAATGTTCGTGTTTTTATGAGAGTTTACACATGCCGCTTAACGTGTTAAAAACAGAGATCGATGTCCCTGGACGGCTATATACGGTATGTACAATCCGCGCCACGAGAGATGAGACCTGATTGATTGCTGATTTGACTTGCTAGCCGATTTCTACTAAAATGGTATAGAAATCGTCTACTTTAGCACGTCAAATCAAGTACTCGTCAGGTCTCAGGGTTATCTCAGCAGTTACTCTCCCCACTTATTAAAAGAGTCCACCCTCAAATCAATGTCTCTGATCCAGATCCAATATTTGTCATCGTCTCATCTCTCGTGGCGCGGATATTGCGTTACTCACTTCTTGCCGCAGACGGTACAGGAAAAAGGTTTTTCGCCGGTGTGCGTGCGTTGGTGGCTCTTCAGCGACGAGCTCGACGAGAAGCAACGCTTGCACGTCTCGCATGTGTACGGCTTCTCACCTAAACATTAAAATGAGGTTTACCTCTAGTGCTCTTATACCACTTGCGGACTTGCCATCTGTTCGGTAATTATTTCGTGTGTGCATTCTGGTGAAGGTGTTGGGGGTTTTCCTGGCAACATTCTACTGTGCCGGAGGACCAATCAGGGCGGCCGGACAAGTTTCGGCGAATATCCGCGAGGAGTCGCCCTTCGTGGCGCGCAAGCGCACGAACCGTCATTCTACTGCTAGCCGCCCCCTGTAATATACGTGCGCAATCTGGTCGGCCAGATTGAACATCCGCACTCGCCAGCCCACGTGGCACGCCATCTTCCTTCCGCGGTAGAATCCTCCGCTTCTAGATCCTTCTAGCATCGCCGCCGTGCCGCTCTGCCGCCGCTCCGCTGACCAGCATCAACCTTCGAAATCCACCGCACAGAAGGAGTTAAGGTCAGTGGAATTCTTTTGACGCTTTTATTAGAGTGCACATACGCCCACGAATGAGCTAAACGCCCTATAAAACTATTTACACGTTTTATAGTCCATTTTTGGTCCTTCAGATCCGCGATCCCTTTACCAGCAGTGGTATTTTTACGTAATTTTGGTAAAATTGTCACGTCACCGCACCCCGCCATATTTGTCTATATTAGGCTTTTCCCGCTGTTAAAATAATTCCCCCGCACACATAATTTGTATTAATATTGCTTTAGCATATTATTTGCTATATTTATACCAGTTGTGGCTTGATTTACGTAATTTTTTGGTAAAATTGCCACGGCGTCGCATCCGCCATCTTGCTGTTAGCATAATTCCCCGCATACATAAATTAGTGTTAATATCGTTTTTAGTATATTATTTGTTATACATATTTATCCATATTGTATTTAAAATGGCGACTAGCGCATCAAGTAAAGTATTATCCGCTAAAGAGTCCAGGCTAGAATTAGTCATAGGCCAGTCCGCCATGTTATTTGAAAAAATGAACCGCTTGTATAATGCCGCGTCAAAGATGTCTTCCTTTGATTCGCGTCAGAATGAACAATTTTTAATCGACTCAGAGGCGATCGAAGATATGCTGACAAAATTTGAAAATTTAACCGTTGAAATGAATGAGTTACGTTTGTCCATCGTCTCTGGCTATAAGGTTGACTTTCAACAATTGTCCGCCTTTGAAGACTTATATTTAAAGGTTAAAAGGACACGTAATAAATTAGAGGGAAATTCAAAATCCAATGCGCAAAATAATGATAATAATGGTAAATCCATAATTAAACTCCCGCCAATAACATTACCAACGTTTGACGGAAATCCTAATAATTGGCCGATTTTCTATGAATCATTCAAAGCTAACATTCATGAGAACACGCAATTGTCTGACTCGCAAAGAGTGCAGTATTTAATGAGTAAATT
The DNA here is from genome assembly GCA_905163395.2 of Endotricha flammealis. Classification (NCBI taxonomy): domain Eukaryota; kingdom Metazoa; phylum Arthropoda; class Insecta; order Lepidoptera; family Pyralidae; genus Endotricha; species Endotricha flammealis. The sequence continues at coordinate 9,697,994 of LR990865.1, forward strand.
AACTCACAACGCTTTAAAGGCGACGGCAGGTATTATCCCTAGCGGAGAAACCTATAATGTTGTATGGAAGGGTTTACTTAAGAAATATCAAGATGTTAGAACATTAGGTACACACTATTTAGATAATATTTTTGATTTAAAACCATGTTCAAATAATGCGAAGTCACTCGATTCATTTATTGAGCAATATTCTTCCTCCATAGCCGCGTTGAAACAGTTAGATATTGCCGACTTATCTGATTTTATTTTATTGCATTGTGCATTGAAGAAAATAGATAGCCAAACTAGACAGTTCTTTGAAATGCAGTGTAAGGATGATGAGATTCCTTCATACACAAAATTAATTTCGTTTATTCAAAGTCACATTAAAGCGATCGGAAGAGGGAACAACAAACCAATTGTGGCCCCGTCTCCTCCGTCGCGAACGCATACGCAGACAAAATCATTTGTGCGCAAGCAGCCACCCGCAAAATTTATATAATTGCAAACAGTTTAAAGAATTAGATGCATCGCAACGTTATGAATATATAAAAAATAATAAAGGATGTTTGAATTGCTTAAGTATGGCGCATACAGTTTCGAAATGTAAATCTAGTCGCAATTGTAGTGTTTGTTCAAAACGACATCACACATTTTTACATTTTGATAAAAACATTAACTCGCATTCGCGCGATCAGCTGTCGCACGTAGCCGCAACAATGCTCTGCGCGCCGCCGCCAGACAGGGCGCCGCAGTCAACGCAGGGTAGCAACAGCGCGGCGCGTGCGCCGGTCGCTGTCGCCGCCGCCTCGTCAGTAATGCCGCGTCTTGGGCGCGGTGAGCCCACTGCAGAATGCGCCTCGGAAGCGCACTCGCTTGCATTTAATAATGTAAACAACAGCAGTAATAGCACTATTTTGCTCGCAACCGCGCAAGCTTATGCTAAGATGCACCGCTCGAATGATAAACGCATGATCAGGTGTTTAATAGATAACGGCTCGCAAAATAATTTAATAACAATGGAATGTTGTAAGATATTGAACTTGCCCATTGTCCCGCTTAGTAATTCACGTATACGAGGCGTTGGTTTATTATCTCGTCCGATACATGGATATGTCTATTTAGATATTGAATCTCGCATTAATCCTTATTACAAATACCGCATCCATGCACTTGTTATTGATTGCGTCACGGACCAGTTGCCCACGCAATGTATCGCTGACTGTAATGTAATTTGTACTCAACGCATACCGCTGGCTGACACGACCTGGAATGTACCTGGACCTATTGATGTAGTGTTGGGCGCTCAGCTGTTTCCGTATGTATATTTAGGTAATAAAATCAAGACAGGCTGTCGCGCGCCGCCTGCCGTCCTCACGACATTCGGGTATGTGCTGATGGGAGATTTTCCTTGCGCGCCGCCGCACGGTGGAACGAAAATGAAAATTTGGGACATAGGGATTTTTATGCATATTTTTGAATTCTATGTACTAATACGATAATTTAATGTCATATAACATTTTTTGATATATTCGATATTTTTGGAAATATAACACTTTAAAGTTTGTATGGAGATTTAATTTTTTTATTTCTGATATTTTTAGTATGTACCGTATAAATTCAATAAAAATCTTAAAATGACATTCCACACCACCAACAAGGCTCTTTATTGAATTTGAATAAAAAAAATACATTATTTGTTTAGAAGAAAAATGTTTTTAGCGACAAAACAAACAATGTCAATTGTTAATAACATTGTTTTTAGTAACAAACGTATAATGTCATAAGTCATTTTTGAAAATAAGAAACCTCAATTTTCTCCGGATGAAGCTCTTAGTTTAATGGTATCATTAAAATTATCCAAATGGCAGTATAATACATTACGAAAAAGTGTCGAACAAAAAAGTCATAATTTATTTCCTTCATACTACACTATTCAAACCGCAAAGCAAGACTGCTATCCACCAAAAGAAGATATTACAGTAACGGACACAATAGCGAAAATAAAGTTGCAGGCCCTTTTGGACATAACAGCAAAAAGAATAATAAAATCAATCGCATATGACAACGAATGTAAGGAATTAACAATGATTAGTAAATGGGGGTTTGATGGTGCTTCTAACCAAGCTAACTATAAACAGAAAACGCTATTAACTGAAGAGGAACACTTTGATGATTCGAGTATTTTCATGGGAAGTTTAGTACCAATTAAAATGATTTCTGGAGATCATGTAGTCTGGGATGAGTCACCTAATTCGCCATATTGGTGTCGTCCACTCTTCTTTAAATTTATTAAAGAAAATAAAGATACCATATTACAGGAAAAGAATGCCATAGAGTCAGAAATAAATGATTTAACTCCAACAAGAATAGGAGAAATAAAAATATCACATTCATTGCTTCTAACAATGATAGACGGTAAAGCAACATCAGTGCTAAGTGAAACGTCATCTCAAAGATGTGATATATGTAAGGCTACGCCAAATGAGATGAATAATTTGCCATTGGTACTAAGTAAGACAATTGATACTGACTTATATAGATATGGTATTTCATCTTTACATATATGGATACGATTTATGGAATGTATTCTTCATATAGCTTACAGGTTAGATTTAATAACATGGATTGTAAAAGGTGACAGCAAAGTTATTATGGAAAGTAGAAAGAAAAGTATTCAGGAAGCTTTTAAAGATCAAACAGGACTTTTAATTGATGTTGTAAAACAAGGGCATGGTACCACCAATGACGGCAATACCGCTAGAAGATTCTTTGCAAATACTGCAATAACGGCTTCTATAACCGGAGTAAACGAAAATTTAATAAAACGGTTTTCAGTAATCTTAGAGGTAATTTCTTCGGGTCTCTTTATTGATGTATTAAAATTTAAGGAGTATACTGAAGCTACCGCGAAGTTATATATTGATTTATACCAATGGTATTACATGCCCTCTACCGTGCATAAAGTCCTGGTGCATGGGGCAAACATAATTGAAAATTTTGGTTTAATTCCAATAGGAAAATTATCCGAGGAAGCTGCTAAATCTAGAAATAAAGATTTCCGTAAATATCGCGAAAATAATTCTAGAAAAATTAATAGAAAAGCCACCAATGAGGATATTTTACATAATTTACTAATCAGTTCAGATCCATATATTTCAATAAAACGACACAAAATACATCGAAAACACAAAGAAATATCACAGGAGGCAAAAACTTTATTCATTCTAGATGAAATTGTTGACAATGACCAAGAAAAAGAAAATTTTGAGTTTATAGACATAAGCGGTCTAGTAAATGATGAATCTGAGGACATTAACTAGAGAGAATAATTAAGTGGATTAGGCCTACAGGGGATACCACTGTTAAAAACACGCGCCTGGTTCTCTACCTCTAGGGTGGTGTGGAATTGAGAATAAAACAACAAAAAAATTTTTTGTTGCAAAAGCGCAGCGAAGCGCAATTACAGACGTACCTTAAAAATAGTAAAATAAATAGTATAATACAAACCTAAAATCATTTTTTTGAGAGCTCTTGAGATTTCGGAGTTTTTAAGGAATTTGTTAGAAAAAAACAAAAAAAAAATATTGTCGCAAAAGCGCAGCGAAGCGCAGTTACAGACGTACCTTAAAAATAGTAAAAAAAATAGTATAATACAACCCTAAAATAATTTTTTTGAGAGCTCTTGAGATTTCGGAGTTTTTAGGGAATTTGTTAGAAAAAAAACAAAAAAAAATATTGTCGCAAAAGCGCAGCGAAGCGCAGTTATAGACGTACCTTAAAAATAGTAAAAAAAATAGTATAATACAACCCTAAAATAATTTTTTTGAGAGCTCTTAAGATTTCGGAGTTTTTAGGGAATTTGTTAGAAAAAAACAAAAAAAAATATTGTCGCAAAAGCGCAGCGAAGCGCAGTTACAGACGTACCTTAAAAATAGTAAAAAAAATAGTATAATACAACCCTAAAATAATTTTTTTGAGAGCTCTTAAGATTTCGGAGTTTTTAGGGAATTTGTTAGAAAAAAACAAAAAAAAATATTGTCGCAAAAGCGCAGCGAAGCGCAGTTACAGACGTACCTTAAAAATAGTAAAAAAAATAGTATAATACAACCCTAAAATAATTTTTTTGAGAGCTCTTGAGAGTTCGGAGTTTTTAAGGAATTTGTGTTTTTCTCCATACATTTTTTTTTAAAATAATTCATAACTAATAAAGTATCGATTATATCAAAAAAGTGTACAAGTAATTAATGTCTTATATTTGATAGTAGAATCGAAATCCATCATAATTTTTTTGTATAATCGAAGTTGGTTTTCGATTGTCGCTATGTCCACTAGCGGCCGTTTTCGTTCCAACGTGCGCCGGACAATCGCTGTAGTAATAACCCGCCGTCATTTACCGCACTTGCTTTAAACGAGCTTGATATTACATTGCGCAAATTTTGGGAATGTGAAGAAATACCCGCGAAAAATTATTTGAGCCCGAAAGAAACGGAATGCGAAAATTTTTACACTTCCACGTTGTCACGTAAACAAGATGGTAGGTATTGTGTTTCTTTGCCTTTCTGTAGTAGTCCATCTGGACTAGGCAACTCTCGCGCAGTCGCACACCGCCGTCTCCTGAGTTTGGAGAGAAGATTTAAAGCGTCGCCGGAGCTTCGGGATAGTTACAACGAGGTTATTGAAAGTTATATTCGGAACGGTTTTTTATCTGAGGTTCCCGTGAGTGACGTCGCTGAAGATGGCTACTTTATAAGTCATCACGCTGTAGTTCGCCCAGACAAGCCAACCCCGCGAATAGTTTTGGACGCAAGTGCCAAGACATCAACGGGTGTGTCGTTAAATTGCATATCACACGCTGGCGCGAATTTACAGGCTGATTTATTTCTGCTATTGTTAAACTTTCGTTTGTTCCCTGTGGCTATCACCGCGGATATAAAGGCCATGTACATGCAAGTTGAAGTCACACCCGCTGACCGCAAGTATTTACGAATTTTATTTCGTTTCAATACAAATGAATTGATTCGTGTGTTTCAGTTTAATCGGGTCCCGTTTGGACTGAAGTCGAGTCCTTTCCTAGCTATGCGCACTGTGCGACAGCTAGCGTCTGATTATAGACACCGCTACCCCGCGGCGACAGAAGTCGCTGAATCCCGCTTATATATGGATGATCTGGTACACTCAGTGCCGAATGATTCCCTCGCCATACAACTTTCACAGGATTTAATCACACTATTCAAGCATGGTTGTTTCGACTTGATTAAATGGTCAAGTAACTCGTCTCGACTGCTCGCGAACTTACCTGACTCGCACCGCTCGCCAATGAGTTTTTCCGGTGATAGTAATGACGCGTGTAAAGTTCTAGGTATGTCCTGGGAACCAGAGAACGACAATTTCTACTTAACTACGTCACAAGTAGAAGACAAATGTACCAAGAGGACTATATTATAGCAATAAGGCCGCCTTGTTGCTAATACACTAGTATGTAAGATTTAAATGTAACTTTTCTTTGTACTGTTGGATGTGTATTACAAATAAAGTATATTCTATCTATCTATCTATCTATTATCTTTAGTCGCCCGCTTGTTTGACGTTCTCGGCGTAGTTGCACCGGTGATTCTCTACGCTAAATTGCTAATTAAAGAATTGTGGCTCAGTAATATTGACTGGGATTCCACCCCGCCAAATTCAATAATAAATCGTTTTTGCTTATTGAGACAAGAACTTCCGCTGTTAGAGAAATTAAGGATACCGCGACACATTGGAGTGTATGACGATTCCAAGGTGAATCTTGTAGCGTTCTGTGACGCAAGTATGAGCGCGTATGGCGCCGTCATATACTTACATGTTACCGATCCACATGGTTCGATTAGTGTGAGATTATTATGCTCGAAATCGAAAGTCTCGCCCGCTAAAGTTATAACGCTCGCTCGCTTAGAATTGAATGCTTGTGTACTCGCCTCTAAATTAATTAAGACTGTCGAGGACACATATAAAAACCGCATCGAAATCGTTGACATTATGTATTTTCGGATTCTACGATTGCGCTCTCCTGGGTGCATTCCTCTCCACGTAGATGGTTGATTTGACGTTTTAACCGCTGTAACTGCGATTCCTGAGAAACCCATACTCTACGAGTTGGCTCAGAGAATCTCCGCTTATAATAAAGTCTTACGTATAATAGTAAACATTTTTTGATTTCATCAAACGCCGCTCGCTAATTCTTTATTAATTAAAATTCGCCACCCGCTACTTTTCTTTATTTACATTAAGTAAACCCGCCACCCGCTACTTTTCTTTATTTACATTAAGTAAACCCGCCACCCGCTACTTTTCTTTATTTACATTAAGTAAACCCGCTATCCGCTACTTTTCTTTATTTACATTAATTAAACCCGCTACCCGCTACTTTTCTTTATTTACGTTAATTAAAACCCGCTACCCGCTATTTTTCTTTATTTACATTAAAAAATCCGCTATTACAGTTTATTTATTTAGATTAGGTTGATAAACACTCAAGGCGATTGTTTAGTCAGAGTGCATGTGGAAACGTCATTCATGTCGCTAAACTTAATATATACCGCAAATCCCTTGAGATATGATTAAACATTCGTTCACATTATAGGCACGCGTTAATCAACGCTACCTTTGCTTAGTTATTTAATTCGTGATTTCACATAACATGGCTGGTTTTTCCTTTAAAGACTATCGCTATACTATATTGCTATATTATTGGCTTGTTTCGCAACGCAAACATATACTATCAATTCCCCGCCCTCCGATACACTCTTTACTAAGATGGTTTTGGAAAGCTTTTTCAAACTTCCCAAGGCCGGGTGCATGTTCGGTAATTATTTCGTGTGTGCATTCTGGTGAAGGTGTTGGGGGTTTTCCTGGCAACATTCTACTGTGCCGGAGGACCAATCAGGGCGGCCGGACAAGTTTCGGCGAATATCCGCGAGGAGTCGCCCTTCGTGGCGCGCAAGCGCACGAACCGTCATACTACTGCTAGCCGCCCCCTGTAATATACGTGCGCAATCTGGTCGGCCAGATTGAACATCCGCACTCGCCAGCCCACGTGGCACGCCATCTTCCTTCCGCGGTAGAATCCCCCGCTTCTAGATCCTTCTAGCATCGCCGCCGTGCCGCTCTGCCGCCGCTCCGCTGACCAGCATCAACCTTCGAAATCCACCGCACAGAAGGAGTTAAGGTCAGTGGAATTCTTTTGACGCTTTTATTAGAGTGCACATACGCCCACGAATGAGCTAAACGCCCTATAAAACTATTTACACGTTTTATAGTCCACCACATAAATTGATACTATTATTACCTAGTATGATTATGACAGTATTTGTATGTATAACAGGTTAGCACTCCCTAAGGGTCCGTTCAAACAGACCGGCTCGGAGAGGAGAGCAGATTCTTATCACGTTCAAAACAGAGTTTTTAGTATTTGTAGTAAGGTTTATTTTTGCATGTGCACTGCTTTTGTCATTAAGAATGATTGAACGCGCTTGGTGTGAAATAATAAGAGGAGCTGACCGGCTCCGATCGCAGCCGTTCGGCTACGATTGCATGCTCGCATGCATGCAGATCGCTTCCAGCCGGTCTATGTGAAATAGTTGGCCGCTCCGCTTCGACCAACTCCAAGCGTATACGATCCGGTCTGTGTAAAAAGAAAAATGCGCGCCGATGCTCTCCGAGCCGGCCTGTGTGAACGGATCCTTAGTCTTGTCTTTCAAATTCATCGTTTTTCGATATAAGTATATAAATATACTAGTCGGTAACACGGTTGACTGGCGCAGACGTAAAACGAAGTTCGAAACTAGGGATGAGGCGTATTTACGCGACCAGGTTTTAAGCCCTGGTTTTTGTTTGCAAGTGCGTAAACCAGGTTTCAGCCCGAAATACTTGCAAGACTTTGAAGGTATTTTACTAGGACTCGGGCGTCCTCGGTTGACTCAATCAAGGCGAAAAACTCGCAACGCTTCAAAGTTTTTTTTTTGCCAAAACCATTATAATCCTTAGTAACGTAGGCGTTAGGGTTAATTTCGCATAAAATACTTTTCCCCACAAAATACTTTATTAGTTAACGCAAGCAATTTTGCACCTTAACGCGATTGCAATACAGATCAATTTCCTGTGAAGAAAAAAATACTTGCAAGACTTTGAAGGTATTTTACTAGGACTCGGGCGCCCTCGGTCAATCAAGGCGAAAAACTCGCAACGCTTCAAAGTTTTTTTTTTTGCCAAAACCATTATAATCCTTAGTAACGTAGGCGTTAGGGTTAATTTCGCATAAAATACTTTTTCCCCACAAAATACTTTATTAGTTAACGCAAGCAATTTTGCACCTTAACACGATTGCAATACAGATCAATTTCCTGTGAAGAAAAAAATACTTGCAAGACTTTGAAGGTATTTTACTAGGACTCGGGCGCCCTCGGTCAATCAAGGCGAAAAACTCGCAACGCTTCAAAGTTTTTTTTTTGCCAAAACCATTATAATCCTTAGGAACGTAGGCGTTAGGGTTAATTTCGCATAAAATACTTTTTCCCACAAAATACTTTATTAGTTAACGCAAGCAATTTTGCACCTTAACGCGATTGCAATACAGATCAATTTCCTGTGAAGAAAAAAATACTTGCAAGACTTTGAAGGTATTTTACTAGGACTCGGGCGCCCTCGGTCAATCAAGGCGAAAAACTCGCAACGCTTCAAAGTTTTTTTTTTGCCAAAACCATTATAATCCTTAGTAACGTAGGCGTTAGGGTTAATTTCGCATAAAATACTTTTTCCCCACAAAATACTTTATTAGTTAACGCAAGCAATTTTGCACCGTAACGCGATTGCAATACAGATCAATTTCCTGTGAAGAAAAAAAAACTTCCATTACTTCAAAGTTTTTTTAAGGTGATCCGTTTCGGTCCGCGCGGGAAATTCAAATTTTTTGGGGTTTTTTTACAAATTGCATCTCAATCATTGATAGAATTCTCGTGAAAATTGATTTGACGACAACAAATACAATATATCTACTGAATAATTATCAAATAAATAACGGGACGAATGGATGAGTCATGTGAGACCAAAGTCTGTATTAAGCAATTTAAAGTTATAAAATCGTGATATTCCGCTGAATCACGCTCTTTAAAAAAAACATAACGTATTAGCTAAAAAAATGTTTTTTTTAGTTTCATTCAACCCACTTGAGAATTTTCAAAAATTCTTTTTATATTGTTACCTAAATAGATCATATGAATAGTTTGTGACCTCTTCCTTCTGTCTCAGTGCTGCCAACTTACAGCGCTTTTTTAGAATAATGCGTAAAACGAAACGAATTATTTCATTATAGTATTTTTTAGGATTAGCAACACTGAATTTCTATATTGGAGCTGTACACGGAATTGTCGTTGTTATAGCATCATGCATAAGGTCAATTTTACTATGAAGTAAGAAAATACTTGCAAGTATTTAAAAACCTGGTTTTGGGCCCTGGTATTTACTCGACTACGTACCAGGTAGCCCTGGTACTGGATTTTGCAAGTACGACTCATGCCTATTCGAAACTCATATTTATTACTCAGTGCATAACGATTTTCAAATTGTTTTATAAACTGAACTATATAGTACGCGCCAAAATTTTGGCGCGTACTATATAGTAATATATAAATAGTAGTGTTTTTCCTTACCAGTATGTACCCGCATGTGTAATGTAAGGTTGGAGTGCTGTATGAACGCCTTTCCGCAGGCGGAGCACACGTAAGGCTTCTCGCCAGTGTGGGTGCGGTGGTGCGTGTTACGTGTCGACTCGTGACGGAATCTGTCAACATAAAACCACTCTAGGATATACTGTTTAAGATGCCATTCATAAATGCAAACGCTAGAAGTATTTACGGGATAAGGAGTACACGTTATAGATCGCAATTTGATGGCACAAAAACAAAACATATAGCTATTTCTGAATTTCGAAGTCGGTAATTGTCGAAATTCAGAAATATAATGTCGGAAAAAGTTTTGGACTACGGGGTTTCGAAATTTAAACTCTGTCGGAATAATTAATTGTCGAAATTCAGAGTGACACCTCGCACAAATTATAATTTTGACATTTAGAAAAAAATACAGTGATTGTAAATTTCCATATAAACCAGTGCATGGAGTTCTGATATTTGCTACTATTGCCTCACCGTCTATCGCAGTAGTCGCATGCGTAGGGCTTGGCGTCGGAGTGCACGAGCCGGTGCGAGGCGAGCAGCCGCCGCGACGCGAACATTCGCCCGCACTCGCACGCGAACGCGCCGTCGCCGCCCAAGTGGCGCACAGAGTGCACGGACAGGTCCGACGAAGAGAAAAACCTGACAATGATGTTTTCATCAAACAAGTCACACTTTCTTTTTCTTTGACATAAATATTATACAACCTATATAACAAGGCTTGTTCGCGCAGATGTAAAACGACGTTCGAAACTACTTATTACTCAGCATAACGACAAAAAATTATTGACAATTTTTATTTAACAGATCGTTTTTTGTCTTTTTTTTTAACAGATCGTTATTTGTCAATTGCACACCACTGCTTCTATCGCTCGCTCGCAATTGACTGAAGGGTGGTGATCGCAATGCCGCAAAATCTCAGTACCGGACAGCTTGTCTTTAATTTGATGTCGATGCGTACTTACAATAGCCTAACATTTACTGACCTATCATAAAATTAAATTAAAATATTTAAATCCTTGAATACAATTTGACTGTATTTTGCACGTGCGTTAGCAAAACGTAAATAAAATAGTGCTAATCACCAAGAATTTTCTTGTAAGGCACCAAAAAACATACCTTTTATCACAGAGCTTGCAGACATGTTTCTTCTCGATGGCAACGCCCGTGTGCACGCGCTCGTGCCGCCGCAGCATGTACATCTCCCCGAACATCTTGTTACACGTTCCACACGAAAACCGCTTTGTGTCCATATGCGCCTTTATGTGACGTGTGAGTTTTGATCTACCTGTCAAACAACATCATGAATATTAGGCGCGGTTTATACAGAAGAGACGTGGCGACGACGACGTGTGGCGGCTTATCTTGTGTTGTTTTGACTATCCGCCTGACTGTAATAATGTTATAGCATAGCGTCGTTTTTGTCGTAAAGGAGAATTGCGCCTCCGTCACCTGGTGGCGGGACGTTTTTTGGAACGTCAACATAATATAAAATATTTTGTCATAATCTTTTTCGGTAGCATTAGATTCCTTTTCTAGTGGCAAGTATTTAGACAGTTCTAATAGAAGGCCTCTGGGCCTGTTTCACCACTTTCTTATATGTCAGATATATAGAAATTATTCGTATGTTCTTGACAGTAATATCCGACAAATAGGCATCGCTAGCTCTACCCAAAATGATGAAGCCGGGCCAAAGCAAATTGTATTATTTATCACGCGCTTATCAGCGCCGCTATTAATTTTTTTATACCTTTAAATTGTTTTTGACATTTACTGCACGTCCACACCGGTCCCTTGCTGTGCAAAGGGGCGTGCAGGCTCAAGTCATTTTCCGTAGCGAACCGTTCTTTGCACTGTTCACACACGTGCCGGTAACCTTGTTCATTTGCATGAACTTGCTTTACGTGGTTATTACGAGATTTCAGACCATAAAATTTCTGAAACAAATAATAGTCTTTTGAAATTCCAATAGGAACAGGAATAACGATAATAAGATCCGCGATGAGATATGAATACCGCGGACATCCGCTAGCTAAATATAACGTGTGGTAGGTTACATATATTTCTAAAAGCTTTATAATTGGGAAAAAAAGAGACAAAAGATAATCTCTTGTTACAAGTTAAATAAATAAATTCTACCACACAGGGCTGTCAAAATTTTGTTATCAATAGTTTCTTGAAGTAGGTACTACTTTTATTCTTTTAACATTATCGTAATTTTAATTTATACCAATTTACATAAATAAATGTACTTTTGTTACCTTTGAACAATAAGTGCAATAGAAAAATTTCTTTGGCCTTGATGCACTTTCTTTAGTTTCAAATTGTTCTAAAAGAGAATCAGTATCTGAAAATAAAAAAATCACTACATGGCTGAAAAAGGTTAAAAGTTTATTAAATAACATTACTTTGTTTTATCACCACTCACCAGTAAAAGTAATTTTCAACTTTTTCCTGTGAATCAATAAATATACATAATCAATTATTATAATGCAATTAATTTCTATTGATTGTTTTAGAAGAGATTGGGTCTAATTGGGTTCATATAAGACATTAAAAAATATTACTCACAAAATCCGCGGCAGACGAAGGAATTTTGTTCACAGACATAGATCGCTTACAAATATTTAGATTATAGGTACGCGGCACTTTTACTTAGTCGTGTGCGTTAGTCGTGCCCACCTAGGGCACAGCTTACGAACATACTCTATTACTTAAGTACACAGTTACAGGAGTTATTGGAAAGTATGTGGAGCAAATAAGCTAAGGGAGATCAAGACCAAAAATTCCTCAAGAGTCGAAATGCTCCATCTGCGGTGTGCCGTCTATTTCGGCAAACAAAAAAGTGCGAGAAAAAAAATCCCCCATCTGCGTAGGACTTAAATAGTTATTAAAAAGTGGAAATCATACATCGCCCGAGTCCCAGTATTTTGAACTATACATAATGTTTCTTCATCACTATCTACATTGTTTAAACTTGTGAGGTGATGCATGTCTAAAAACAAAATAAGTCATTATAAAAAATATAGAAATTAGAATATTATATTTTAGATTTACTTTTTATTTACATACTTTTTAAAATGACTTCTTACCTTCAAACAATTTAGGATCTTCATTATATCCTTCCTTAATCACATTATCTTTGCTTTGTTTCCTTTTCAATGCACTGAAACATAATTAATTCCTAGGTACAGACATCCACAGAGAAATCTGAACCCACAAACGAAACCACGTAAGAATTAGTTGTTTTAGGTAACTCTAATCAGATTTCAACGAAATTTCATTGAATACTAGATGTAATCAAAATGTTTTTTTTATACCATAAAGTTGGCAAACGAGCATACGGCCCGCCTGATGGTAAGCATCACCGTAGCTTATAGACGCTTGCAATACCGAGGGCATCACTCACGCGTTGCCAACCCTCCCAAGTGGAGCTCTGGAGACCTTAGTCACCATAGGAACACAACATTGCCTAGACCAAAGCTATTTGGCTACGATCTTCTGTAAGGTGGATGTCCTTCCCCAGACGGGTTGCTCCGATTGGAGCGGATTGTCTGCTGTGCCCTCTCATAAAAATAAAAATAAAATCTCTTAAAATTTTTATTAATTTCCTTTATAACATTAAGAATTACATGAGAAAACGTAATTTTTAGTTCGTTTGGAGTTACAAGTTCCTCAGCAGCTACATACATACATGAACTTGTATTTAAAACCAATGTTGGATTTTCGTTTCTTCTTACCTTTTGTTCTTTTTTCTTTTAGTTCCTCTAATCTTTTCTTTGGAATCATCCTTTGAATTTATTTTGTACTGTTTGGCATCTAGAAAAATAATGAGTACTGGACTGGACAAACGAAAGAAATATGCAGGGACGTTTTAGTTATGAATTGTAAAATTAAGTAGAATAGTAATTAGTAGAAGTTTTCTAAATATTTATTTAATTTCGTATTTATTCATATTGTACAACATAATTACAAAGTTCTTAGGTGGCCACCTTTTTATAAAGTTTTATTGACTACAATTATTCACATACACATCAGCATATTATTATTAGAAATAAGTAATAAAAACTACAAACCTTTACTAATACTAGCTTTATCTTTAACTTTGGTATCTTGATAATCCGCAACTGCTTGGGGTGTTCTGTAATTTAATAAATATGATGGTATAAATAGGGTTGTCAATAAGCTTTGCTGCTTATTGCCAATATGTGATCGCTTGGTGGAAATGTGTAGTGAGATTATCACACACATATACAGCGGGCTTAAAACTCAAAAGCTACAAGTAGTATGGGTGAAATTTAAAACTATGATGTAGCAAATGTATGGGTTAATCATATGTACAATAAAAGTTTAGTGGAGTTCTCCCCATGCCTCTTCGCACAGATAATATAAATAATAATTGCTTAATTCAAGTACGGATGGTATTCTTCTCAACAGGCCATTCATGTCTGAAGTGCTAGGTAGGATAAAATTATATCGATGTGCAAAAGTATTTCTAGTAAATCTACTTGCAAAATAATTAGATTTTATTTTTATTTTAGGGTCAAATTGTAGAAAATTAAATAAATTCTATTTTACGTACATGTTGTTATCTGCAAATTCTCTATTTATTGAATCTGCCTTTAGTAACATTGTTAATGTATAATTAGATTTCTCACACTTCTCTTTAAATTGATAACAGTGTATGACTTCAGCCTTACATAATTCACACACATACAACGGCAACCCATCTCCTTCATTCACCTGAGAAAAAAATCCCTCATAACATATTAAAGTCATTATAAAATAAACTATGGCCTATGTCCAGCAGCAGACTTAAGAATATTTTTTTCTTCCTTTTTTTATTGCCAATAATATTTTAAAGAGAAAGATTTGTATTTTTGCTTGTAACATATTAACTCAAAAACGACTGGACTGATTTTAAATATTCTTTCACCGTTAGAAAGGTACATTACTAGGTGACATAGGCTATATAATATATATTTTTTATATTAGGGATCTTTAGTAAAACCTGTGAAAGTGTGTTTGTGTTGTTGTGTGTTGAATATATTTTATGTTAAAATAGGTGCTCTCAAGTGCAAGTTTCAGTGCTTGAGTCTCTAACCAGTCTCGTTAGGGGTTGTATCTGAGCTTTCCTTTATAATTTAAAGTTTTTACTTAGTTTTGAAAATAATTTACCTTAACGGCAGAGAATGTAGCTATCAAATGTGCCAGTACTCCAAATTCCTGATTGGAAAATAAAGAAGTCATATCCTTGTTCTCAGAAAGGCACAAACGACACAAACTCTGCACATTAAAATCACTCGAGTTCAAATATTGAAGCAATGAATACGGTATTTCAATTTCAATTGGTTTATTATCACTTGGTTCTTCTTTCGGAAGTATTTCTAAACTATACTCCATCTCGTAAAATTTTATTATTACAATAAAACCATGCTGCGAACTATTAAATAGGAAAATTAAATTATTATATTACATTATGTACAGGTATGTATGTATGTAAAATTTTGGTAAAATTTAATTTTACAAATATTCATTTCATTCATTTTCTAAACGAAACTTTGAAGTTTGAAATGACATTGACATTTTTTTTTCCTTCATGTTGTGGCTTCTGCATTCTTGTTCGTTGCAATTAGCCGGCAGCGCGTCATGATAATAACAATAGGTATCATTCAAAGCAGCATATTCATGCTATCTTGACTACGTAGCAGTCTCTCAGTCAAGACCCAGAGGCGTAGCTACCGCCGTATCAGCCGTATCAATTATACGAGGTCCGCGGGTTACGGGGGCCCCCAATGTACGTAAGTAAAAATGAATAAAAACTTCCCAAATCCCAAATTGTTTTTATGTCACAAATGACAATAATAATAATTTAGCTTGTAAAAACAATGAGTGAAAGGAACAGAGAGAGATTATCACAGCGGAGCTACGAAAAGAAAAAGTAAACAGAAAATTTCTTCTTTTTTTCAGGATTTTTTTTTCTTTTGTCAGAAATCTTTACCCTTCTTAAGGGCCCCCAAACAATTTTTTATACGGGGCCCCCGCCTAGGCACGGTTCTAGGCAGCTTCTGAAGACCATAGATTAATATGGTCAATAATATGGTGATAGAAAAACTTCAGAAAAGGTGGATTTTGAAGTCAGCTCGCATTGCATTGCATTTTTAAAAGTTCCCATCCAATTCTATTCTGTTCTGTTCTGTTCTATTCTAAGTAGATTTACAAGAAATACTTTTACACGTCAATTTTTTTTTTATCCTACTAGCACTTAGAGAAAGGATGAATAGAGTTGTCATCAGGCGTATACCCGTAAGGGAGAGAAACAAAGTACATTGATTACGTAGTGTTACCAGAAAAGAGAATATTACCCCATGTTTTTTTTATATTTTTATATACGATAAACTAATAGGACTATTGATGATTTGCGATGTATTTTTTCTTATAATCATCAATATATTGAGACTTCGATTTATACTTGTATAAATAAATCAAAGTCGCTGTCCACGCCTGTTTTACTGTATCTTTGCTAACTCCTATTGTCTACTATAGTAGTATGGGAAGGTTGGTGTGACTACAGATCTCTCTCCATACAACCGATCCGTATCGGTTGGGTAAAATAAAAATAAAAAATTTGTAAGCTTTTTTGTTAAAGAAGACAGTGGAATGGCTTGCATGTTTGTTTTAAACTTTACTGATTGTTTTCAAATATATTTTTTTATCGTGATGAGACCAGAACCTCTGAGATTGTGAGATGTCTACGAACCCGTACTAGACTCCAGAGTGGCTGGTGAACTATGGTATATACATATAAATTAAAGTCTGTTCGCTGAGCGTTGATAAATATTATGAAATGTCTTGGAATAGCGACTGTCGCTTAATTATCGCATACTGTATACCTAATGATAATATACAAACAAAAACATTGTTATTCCATTTAACTTCTTTATTATATATCGACAAGAATAACTAGCGGGCCGCATTTTATAATGAGTTTAGAACCCCTGATTATATTTTATTTTTTATTTAAGTTGTCACTATTTTACCTCAATTGTGGGTAATATTGCATGGGTAAATTCATGTAAATTGCTGGTATCCCCAATACGCGTGGTACCCGACTAAATTTAGGAGACACAGGAAAGTGGCCGCCTGGCTTCATTTTACTTACCTACTTAATTTGGGTGTATAATACTACAAAATACGATTATTTTCTTGAACATTTACGTTTTATTTCGTTATTTCTGTACATTGAAGCCGTCATTTGAGCCTTAATAAATATAATCTGTATTCATTTTTATCAATTAGGGCCGAAATAAAGTCTAAATAGTGTACTTACGAATGAAAGGTTATGTTGTCGATTTTACGTTCACTGCGGCTATTGCAGCCTAAAACACTACAATGCACCATAGTCTATGAACGCAAAAACACATAAAGTCAATCACAGAACACAGTTTTCACCTTGTTTTCACCCTGAAAATTCAGATTTTGAGAATTATAGAAAACCGCTCTCGTTAGCTGGGCACAGTTAGCGACTGTGCCCAGCAAAAAAATAGTATACGTCGATAAGGACAAAAAATGTTTCTCTAGCTCTTTTTGGCCTTGGGAATATTGTATTTACTCATCTCGCTCACTCCTACCGTGTCGCCTCTATTTATCCTTTCTCTAAGTACTAGCACTTCAGACTTGATTGGCCTGTTGAGAAGAACTAGCCTTTTTTATTTGTTTTTTTTTTAATTTACATTAAAAAAATTATATATTAAGAAAAGGCAGAGAAGAAAATTATAGTGACCACAAATTTTTATCTTTAAACAATCTTCCACTTTCTAATAACCCTTTTTAACCCCCGACGCAAAAAGAGGGGTGTTATAAGTTTGACGTGTGTATTTGTGTATTTGTGTACTTGTGTATCTGTGGATCTGTCTGTGGCATCGTAGCAACCAAACGGATGATCCGATTTTGATGCAGTTTTTTATGTTTGAAAGGTGACCTGTGCGGGAGTGATCTTAGCTATGATTCATGAAAATCTGTTCAGCCGTTTGAAGATCACCAGCTTTTTTCTATTTGATGAAGGGAAATGAGCAACTACCACTGGTTAGATCGATTTGAAATTTGGTATACTGTTACTGTCATGATATTGCAAGAATATGGTAAACTTGATCTGATGCTGCAGCATCATCTGGAACCTGCAGTGTACTCAACTCCTCGTCAAATTACAGCAGATGTATCGTGTTTGGGTTCATTGGAATGGTCTCATTGAATAGTTCATTTTTTAGGTATAATTCACTAGCTGGGCTTGCGGCTTCGCTCGTCATACTTAATGTTTATTGCTTTGCTATCGCGCTGTGTTTTTATCTCCGACCCAAAAATAGGGGTGTTATAAGTTTGACGTGTGTATCTGTATACTTTGGTGCTAGAGGTAACCAGGGTCTGATGATGGAGCTGGGTGGTTGCCATAGGAACTCAGTAATTAAACGACATAACCCCATCGAGTTTGGGCTCGTTTGATCCGTCTTGATGAGTATTTTGGTGCTACATGGTAACCAGGGTCTGAAGATGGAGCTGGAAGGTGGCCATAAGGAACTCGGTAATTAAACGATATAACCCCATCGAGTTTGGGCACGTTTGATCCGTCTTGACGAGTACTTTGGTGCCAGATGGTAACCAGGGTCTCATAATGGAGCTGGAAGGTGGCCATAGGAACTTAGTAATTACACGACATAACATAACCCCATCGAGTTTGGGCTCGTTTGATCTTTATTGACGAGTACTTTGATGCAGGATGGTAACCTGGATTTGATGATGAAGCTGGATGACTATCTATAATATTCCGCCGTTGCTGGGTTTGGCTTGTGACCATCAAAAACCGAGCGAGCGAAGCGATCGAGGCTCGACCTACTTTTGGTCACACACATTTGTTAAAAGAGTTATGGAGCTGATCTGATGATGGAGCTGGAAGATGGTCATGGGTAGGAACTCAGTGATTAAAAGACATAACCCCATCGAGTTTGGGCTCGTTTGATAAGTCTTGACGAGTACTTTAAATACCTCTCATACATATTTCGCAATACCTCTCATACATATTTCGTAATACCATTCATACATATTTCACAATACCTCTTATATATATTTCGCAATACCTCTCGTACATATTTCGCAATACCGCTCATACATATTTCTGAATACTCTTCATACATATTTCACGCAATAACATTCATACATATTTGGCAATACCTCTCATACATATTTCGCAATACCATTCATACATATTTCACAATACCCTCATACATATTTCGCAATACCTCTCATACATATCTAAAATACAAATTAAACGGATAGGGATTAGAATAAAATAGGAACGAAACTATAAAAAACGTCAAATAAAACTTAAATTAAAAATTTAAAAAACCCCCGACTCAAAACCTCTAAAAATAAATAAATAATAATTATGTACCCCCTATTCGACCTTTTAATTTTATGATATAATATTTATATTAGTTAATATTAGTTAGTCATAATACTTCCAAAGCGTCATCACGTCGGGGGACCGCTATAGACATTTAAACATAACTATGTAGGTACTATTAACAGACAGAAGATATCAAATTGTCAGCTAGTAATAAATTTTTACTTAGCGGTCCCCCGACGGGATGACGCTTTGGAAGTATTATGACTAACTAATATTAACTAATATAAATATTATATCATAAAATTAAAAGGTCGAATAGGGGGTACATAATTATTATTTATTTACTTTTTAGAGGTTTTGAGTCGGGGGTTTTTTAAATTTTTAATTTAAGTTTTTCATCAAGCAACCTTTAATCGTGGATTTAAATTTATGTAGAGGCAAATCTATAAAACTTTGTGGCAGTCTATTGAACATTTTTATGCATTTATCTTTATAGCAATTACCAGTCTTATGAAGTCTGAGGCTTGGTACGGCAAGCTTATGCTTGTTTCTGGTGTTTAGGCTATGACAGTCTGAATTTTTAAGAAAAGCACCATAGTTTTTGCGTACATACTTATTACAATCAAAAATGTATTGGGACGCCACGGTTAGGATGTTAATCTCCTTAAATATCCTTAAGCGAGTCGCGTGGTCTAAGGTTGTGTAAGGAACGAATGGCCCTTTTTTGAAGAACCGGCGGCAGCCGAGCCCTACAACAGTAGACCATACGACATTACGCTATGAAAATAGCTGAAATACACTAATCTTGCCGTTCCAACATCAGTAAGCTGCCTAATTTTCCTAAGTGCATACGCTGCTGAACTAAGTCTTCCTGCCAGAGCCGTAATATGTGGGCCCCATTGCAGTTATGAATCCACGGTAATCCCAAGAAACGTAGTAGAACTAACTAGATCTATGGGTTCGTCATTCACACTAATGCTACTTTGACCGGCCTTACGTTAGGCATACTAAAGTTAATACATTTGGTCTTTTTTAAATTCAATAAAAGGTTATTGATAGTGAACCAGTGAAGGACCCGAGAAAGAGTATTGTTTACACCGTCAGATACGTTTTTATGCCTGTCAGCATTGAAAATCAAAGAAGTGTCGTCAGCAAAGAATACTATTTCACATAGGTCCCTAGCAAAGTAAGGCAGATCATTTATATATATCAGAAACAATAATGTGCCCAATGGGCACTCCCATATGAAGAGGTGCACCGGAAGAATTAGTTCTATATAAGTTTACTGTTTGTATTCGACCCGTAAGATATGACTGTATAAGGCGTAACGAATTAGTTGAAGCACCATAATGTTTTAGTTTTAACAATAGAATCTGGTGATCCACACAATGAAATGCTTTTGATAGATCGCAAAATACACCTATTGCATCTTGTTTATTCTCCCAGGCATCAAATATATGTTTAATAAGTGCAACCCCTGTTCAAAAACCGAATTGTTTTTCGTGTAATAATTTATTATCGTTGAAATGTAAAAACACCTGATGAAATATATATATTTTTTTAAATTTACTAAGTGCAGGTAGAATAGATATGGACGAAAGTTAGATGAATCGATCTTATCACCTGCTTTAAATAACGGAATTATTTTACTATTGTAAGGGGGTGTAGTAAACCCAAACACACAGTATGGCAGCAAGATATTTATTTTAACGTAACGAAGTACAAACAGTAATATGACGGAGGTAGCGAGACGGGTCCACGTAGGCGTACACCGTACCGTCCGTAGGTTTGCCGAAAATAATAGGGAACGTTTACTATGGCCCAAGAGATGTGCACACAGTGTATGAGTTCCGAACTGTTCAACAATGGATGGTCGACTCGGTGAGGTCATTACTTCCGAAAACGAAACCATAGCGCGATGTAGGATTCGCTTGTTACTTAACAGCGCCATCTTGTGGTCGGTAGCCTTAAACTCATTATTAATGAAATGGTACAACTAGCGCCATCTTGTGTCGAATAGTACTGCCTGTTACAGTCTCCCCCTTGATCTTTGAAGGCGACCCGACGATAAGATCATCTAAAATAGACAGGCAGTGTTCTTCTTAGGTCATCCGCGCCAGGGCGGCGAGTAGCTTCGGTGGTTAGAGGCGTCACGGGTTTCCGTGGTCGTCTCTTCTTTTGCAATGGCTGGTACCAATAATCGGCTAATGTACTCCACGGGGGGCTCGTCCCCATCCTCCCCCTGCACTACAACAGCTCCCAACGCGTAACTGCCAGCGTCGGTTTTAATAGGCAAAGATACTTCCTGATAGATCGTCAACAACTCAGTGAGGCCATGTTTATGGGCAATGTCAAGTGTTCCAAAACTGACCATATCTACAGAGAACGAATTTAGGCCAATATCATCGACTGTATAACCGGGAAACAGTGTTGCGGACTCAGGTGACAACGTGACCTTTGCGTTTTCAATGGCTTCTCTAGCATCAGCATACATGGCATCCACGAATCTGGGTGAGTAGCCATCAAATACCTGGGTTCTAGCGCGCTTAATCGGAGTACTCGATCCTTCTATGGGTATAAGGTGATATGGCGGCAAACTTGCCTCCACAAACTCACTAGGTGCAGCTCTACTGTAAGCAGCGACAGGCGGCCAACTTGCTCCAGCTAACGCTGTAGATTCAGCTCTAGGGACAGCAGCGAGAGTCGGCTTCAGTGAGGGTGTAACGCACTCAACATGTGCCATTGAAATGCCGTTGTTATCCTCCTCCAAAAGTTCATAAGTGCGGTTGGGTGTATCTTCGGTCTTATCCCGGTAGATTTCCGCTGCTACCACCCTATGTGGTTTGGGACGTAGGGTCGGTCTTCCAGGGGGACGTTCCAGCTTGAAGTCCTGAATTCCTGGCCCCACGTTGGGCGCCAGTGTAAGGGGGTGTAGTAATCCCAAACACACAGTATGGCAGCAAGATATTTATTTTAACGTAACGAAGTACAAACAGTAATATGACGGAGGTAGCGAGACGGGTCCGCGTAGGCGTACACCGTACCGTCCGTAGGTTTGCCGAAAATAATAGGGAACGTTTACTATGGCCCAAGAGATGTGCACACAGTGTATGAGTTCCGAACTGTTCAACAATGGATGGTCGACTCGGTGAGGTCATTACTTCCGAAAACGAAACCATAGCGCGATGTAGGATTCGCTTGTTACTTAACAGCGCCATCTTGTGGTCGGTAGCCTTAAACTCATTATTAATGAAATGGTACAACTAGCGCCATCTTGTGTCGAATAGTACTGCCTGTTACACTATATTTCATCAAATGAGGGAACTGGCCGTCAAATCACGAGCTCAAGTTGACGCTAAAGTAGTTGGCGCCAAAATCAATTGTCAAATTTACTTTTTCTATCTGTTCTGGGATGGTTCCTGGCATGGATGTGAATGTTCCTGGTCTTCTTCATTTTATTGGCAACATATCTTTACAACTTGCTATATTTTTGAATAGATGGACTAATGCTGCCACACGAAGTTAACACAAAACTAGGAGACAAAGGAAAAGTAAAAAACCGGGCAAGTACGTGTCGGGTCACGCACAATGTAGGGTTCCGTATTGGCTACGCATTTCTTGCTTGCAGATGAGTAAATGCCATATTCTATGACATTTGTACGTTTTCGTCCAATAAATTTTATTTCATAAGTTCGTCGGCTATTACTCGGTAACTATAGCACAAGAGTCTAGTAGCGCCTACTTAACCGTTATAGTTTTCGTTGTAGGTTCACTAGTTATATGGACTACTTCCATAATTTTTTTCCAATTTCTAAACTCAAAACTTTTGGAGATAGAGGGGGACCACCGCGCAAAACGAAAATTGACACGTTAAATGTAAATTATCGCAAACGGATCATAGTATCGAAAAATGATCTTTCCATACCCTCGAAATTTTTAAGAGACCTATCTAACGATACCCCACAAGATGGGATCGGTGCGAATCGGGTCATTCCCACTTTACCTGTACCCCTACATGAACCGTAAAAAAAATATTTTTCAAACTTTTGTTCTACCACTTTGTTAGCATTATTAATGAGTTTATATACCAAGTTACAGCTATCTAGCATCAAGCGTCTAGGCGCCAGACCGCGGACGGACAGACGGACAGGCGGACAGACGGACAGACGGACATGGCGAAATTATAAAGGGTTAGTAGTTTACTACGGAACCCTAAAAAGCGGAGTAGTACGAAGAGCCCTTCCACTCCACATCACGGTTTCGCTTTATTTCGCGAGAGTGTACGGACGGCGACATACATATCGATCGCTTCGCCAATTTTTTGCAGTAAGTAAGTACTTACTTACTTTTTTTCTTCAAGTTTTGGCTTCTGCATTCTTGATCGTTGCAATTAGCCAGTGTCGTGTAGGTAATAATTGTATCATTCAAGCAGCGTATTCATGCTGTCTCGATTCAGAATTACAGTCTCTGAAGAAAGACGATTACAAAATTTTATCGGTGAAGGCGGATTTTGAAGTCAACAGTCGATGGCTAGTTATTTAAAACTTCAGTGCTTCAGCATAAAAAAGGGTTGAAAATTCGTGAACTTATGACGTAAATTAATGATAAAATTATGACAACGAATAACATTACATTATTTTGATTCAGCTTGATTATTTAAATATTTAATAACAATTATTATTCCAGTTTCTTCTTCACATAATATTATACACATAGAATCGAAATGTCTATGACTTTGTTCGCTTGTTATTTAAGAGACGGCGACCGTATAAAATTGGTACAGTAATATTAGGGGCTATTTACCAGAGTAACAGGAAGTTTCTAAAACGCATTTTTAAAGTTAATGACACGTTAAATTATAGCTGTCACTTGTCAAACTAAAGAAGAAAAAAGAGATAACTTGAGACTTAACGTCGAATTAAATTAAAATGCGTCTCAAAAACTAGCTGTAAAACTGTTAACTAGTGTTATGTGTTCTTCAGTATCTATTTACGATATGCCTTGGATTGGTAGTGGTAGGTACCAATTACCCACATTTACATTTTATTTTAAGTAAGTATTAAGTATAAAGGTAATAGTAAATTCTACCTGGTACTATTCAGGTAGAATTTACATTTGTTATCAACTATCATCTGATAAACATTTTAACCACAAAAGTTACGAACACGAAAATAGTGCAGGTAACAAGAATAACATTCAGTAGTTTTTAGTTTATTATTGGTAGTGTCAATGATTCAAAGGACTAAAGATTTGGGAGAGACGAGATCTTGAAAACTGCATTGCAATGTTTCATACAGCTGCCAAGGCTTCAGAGGTAAGTAAATAGCCTACTTATATGTAGCTCAATAGACTCAGTAATAAGTAGGTACTTACCTATATAATGCTTAATCATATTTTCATCTTGTTTGCTTCCGGGCATCCAGGCCATAGGTCTTATTTATGCGAACTACTTATTCCTATTTGCCTACTATTATTTTGTTCGATCTTTTATATTATGATTACTTCCTTACTAATTATAAATGCGAAAGTTTGACAAGTGTTGACTGTCTGATCATCACCCTGCTCAGACCCTTGGACCTAGGGAGCTGAAATCATACACTAGATTTTCCTTTAAGATGTAGACCTGTGTTATGACGCCTGAAATATCGACCACAAATCATAAGGGTCTAAAAGAATTAGAAATAAGTAAATATGGGATACATGCAACTGAGTTGCACGCGTTTCGCTACTTATATCTTTACATAGTATGAAATGAAATTCCGTCTGATGCTCCGTCGGTCTGTCTGTCCTTATGTATGCTTAGATCTTTAAAACTACGCAACAGATTTTGATGTGTTTTTTTTAATAGATACTGTATCATTCCAAAATTCCCACGGGAAAGCGGGATACACGCAACCAAGTTGCGCGGATTTCGCTAGCTATAAGTTTGTATTTTTATTGTTGGATATTATTTTCCTTTATTCACGTAAGTCTCATCTCAATATCAACATTACCATTTTTGGTCAACTTTGGTGGCGGATTTTTTTACCACCGAGATACATAAACACCTTAATCATGCTAATGTGAAAAAAAGACGTTTAGATCTGATGACAGCTGCAATGAGTGAGAGACATGTACGAATTGGTGCCGAATCCTTGGTAGCACAAGTGCCGAAGCCTGAATGACACAGTTTTCCAAACAAACTTTATACATGACGAGTGTTTGTTCTGGTATTCGAGTATGTATGTAAGTATAGGATAGTT
This sequence comes from Endotricha flammealis, assembly GCA_905163395.2. Lineage (NCBI taxonomy): Eukaryota > Metazoa > Arthropoda > Insecta > Lepidoptera > Pyralidae > Endotricha > Endotricha flammealis. Next base: position 9,723,322 of record LR990865.1, read on the forward strand.
TTGCCATCCTTGAAAGAACCTCTTCACACCCTTTATGAAGAGCCCGATGCTGTAGTCTACAGTGTAGACACCAGCCAAGCTCAACAGGGAGTTCATACCACAATGTAAGGTTCGATCTTACCGATAGTATACTTAAAGTATTGATATGAAGTAAACATCTAACAAAACTTTCTAATTGATTGATACAAATGCTAGAACAATATGTATCAATATGGTTCACGAAGTAATTCTGAGAATGTTACAATAATAATAGATAGGTGCAGTTATTACCTACTTTGTTAAGACGTATTTTGCCCCGTCCTGATAAGAGTGACCCGAGCCGAGATAAACAGAAGAAGTGCGAAGGGGCGGCGCTAATAGACTCTGCGGAGCATCGGAGGACGGCTAGTCCTCATACCCGTACGACGCACTCTGGAGGCTGGACCAGACCGCAGCCTGCAAACACTCCTATAGCTTCCTCCAATATGTTCATTGGCATTACTTCAGCAGACAACGTCAATTCCCACTACGATTACCTGATTTGAACTACAAGGGGGTAAGTTGAATGAAGTGATTTATTTGTTTGTCAAATTTAGTTATCGTAGGTCAAATGGTACTTAGTGATTTTGCAAGTTTATAAATATTCTCTGGTTTAACAAAGATAACGAATCACTGGCTGTTTAGTTAGGTAGACATAACTTAAACAAGTCGTTCTGAACTATTTGTTCATAACTATTTCAATATGATTTACATATTTGATGATACTGTGATATAATATAAAGTGAGTATACTCCACGAAAAGTCTAGCTTACCAACTCCAACAAAAATTACATCTTTCAGAGCGTTCCTGCTACTATCTTTCGTGTTCTGTTTAAAAAATGGCTTTGGATTTCGTAGCTGGATGTATTGGAGGTAATTATCATAACATGAAATGGAGTACGTATTATTTAATAAGTACCTAACACATTGACGTTATTATTTTACAGGTTGTGCTGGAATTATAGCTGGTCATCCTTTAGACACATTGAAAGTGCATATTCAATCGGGAAGAGGGAGCGCTTTGGAATGTACAAAAGCTCTTTTCAAGGGAGGATCTATAGCGACGGCATACCGAGGTGTTGGTGCTCCATTGGGTGGTATAGCGGGAATTAATGCGGTAGTGTTCGGAGTCTTCGGAAATACAAGACGGGCGTTGCCAAACCCTGATTCGCTGTCATCTCACGCCATAGCTGGTGGCCTGGCGGGCGCAATCCAGAGCATTGCCTGCGCACCAATAGAACTCATCAAAACCCGCCAGCAACTACTCAAATCTGGAGATCGAATACCAAGCGGAGCTGTAGCCGGTGCACGATATGTTCTACGAACCGGAGGTTATAGAGCTCTCTTCCGTGGTTTGGGTATTACCGTACTACGCGACAGCCCAGCAATCGCAATTTATTTTACCACATACGAAGCGATGACTCGTGGTGATCAGTCTGTCATGAAAGTGTTTACGGCGGGAGGTGTGGCGGGTGCTTTATCCTGGGCAGTGCTTTATCCGATAGATGTTGTCAAGTCGAGGATGCAAGGGGATATTGTGGGGAAATACTCAAATTCATGGGACTGCTTTAAGCAGTCTATCCGAACGGATGGTTGGCGATGCATGGGTCGTGGTCTGACGGCGGTTACGCTGCGCGCATTCATCAGCAATGGTGCGTGCTTCACGGCGGTAGTGTGGACGGAGCGCACTTGGCAGCACTGTGCCACCGAGCTCAGAGTTCACACGCTTGTCCAGGCCTCCACCATGGCCGACACTGTAATTCACGACATTCCGGAAAGTTGTTATGATACGTAAATAACTTTTCAAATGAGTTAACTTTGTAAACAGCTGGCGCTTGTGATTTTCAGTGAAATAATTCCTAAGATTGCATAAGTTGTGTAAGATACATGAGTTGTACTTCGAAATGAATTTGGTAAATTAATAACTTAATTATGTTCTTTCATTAACATGAAAAAATATCTAAGTAATGTTTTCGAAATAATTCATGGTTATTATATCTCTGTAATTTTAAATATACTTACTTACTCGAGTCACATATTCCATTTCTTTTAAATTAAACATTTTGATTCTTTTTTTTGTAACTAGACAATGAAACAACCCGTCAATAGTCATACGTACAATATACTTGTCAGAAAAAATTTAATACAATTTTCAAAAATATCCTAAAATTCGGGTATGATTCACATTATGAAAATATCACAACATTAAAAATAAGCCAAAATAAGTGCTACAATAATTGTAAATATTTAAAAAAATAAAGTGCTGCTACGTTACAATTTAACACAGTTAATATTACTTGACTACAACCGTTTCCTAAATCTGTTACCACGATACTTATACTGATTATGAGGTAGGGACTTAAAGGTTACCAAGAGTATTTGAATAATTTGAAAAGCAATACTGCATTTTCGAAAGAGTGTACACCGGGTTACATTATATTAGGTATTAGCGAAAGTAATTAAAAACGCAACTAAATCTCAATTCACACCAACGAATGTCAGCACACATTTTTATTTTTATTTTTGAATAAAATTTTGTATTTTATTAAAATACAAACTATAAAGGCAAAAATACTGATCAAATTACCGATGAACGGATTCCGTGAGATTTGAAATTTGGACAACTAGGTTGTCTGTTCCGTTGGGGTGTAAATGAGATTTAGTTCTACGGAATAGGAGATATCAGTCCTGCTCCATAGGTTGCGGCGGCGGGGGCGGCGGAGGTGGCGGCGCCGGCACGTCATTCCCTTGATTCTCCATCAAGCCGAGCTGTTCCAACATGTCATCATTATCCTCTATAAGATGTACCTGTTCCGTGAAATACGCACAATTAAAAAAACCCAGTTCAAAGCAGTTGTGATTACATCAGATTCAACAATAGGTACCTACATTTATACGTTTTGATAATAAATGTGTTGTCAAATGATAACCTTTATACTACCGTATAACTAATATTTATATTCGGTTGGTACTTTTTCTTACAAACTTCATGTTTTTAATTTACTTTAAGGCGCGGTCCCACTGCTGCGCACGCTGTGCGCGAACACGTGGGCCACGTGGCACATTACAGCTGCGTGGATGACTACGTAGGTCAACGTTTCCACAGCGTGCGCAGCGATGTGCACGCTTTGTGGAACAAGCTGTGTACCGCATTCACTGCGTGCATGGCGTTGAAGGCGCAGTCCCACTGCTGCGCACGCTGCGCACGAACACGTGGGCCACGTGGCACATTACAGCTGCGTGGATGACTACGTGGGTCTACGTTTCTACTGCAGTACAAGCTATACACGAATACAAAACCACGACTACGTACAGCTGTAGCGTGGCCCACCACGGCGCACGGAGAGGCTACGCATTGATTGTCATAGTTTTTGGTTTGTAATGTGTCACGTGGCCCACGTGTTCGTGCACAGCGTGCGCAGCGATGTGCACGCTTTATGGAAACAGCTGTGTACCGCATTCACTGCGTGCATGGCGTTGACAGCGTTGAGCTATGTTGAGCAAGCCACGCGTGTATCAATGGCGACACTTGATGGTTAACGTGTCCGTGGGTTGCAGTGGAAACAATCACGTACATCCTCTTGCAAAGCAAAGCTTAACACACGTGCGTAGCCTCTTCGTGCGCAGCAGTGGGACAGCGCCTTTAATGTACTCGAATACGAAAAAAACTTATGCCTGTAAACTCTAAATTGGCGATCTGGGTATAATAGGCACAAAAAATGCATGTCCCAGAAATATTTAATTCCGGAAAAAATATAAAAATAAGTATAGTTTTCTTCAGGTAAAATAACAATAATACAACCCTCACATCAGGCAGTGCAGTGCGGTGCTGTCCGTGGCGCGCTGTCTCTGAGAGCAGGATCTTCTGACGCTTCTCTTCCATGAGCCTCTCACGATGTTTGTGTATGTAGTCATACACATTGGAAAGGCCCATAATCACGCACGCCGACAGCGCCGACCGATAAATATTCATGTCTGTTGCCTCGTACCTAGTTTATTTAATTTTTAAAAGCGTCCACATTAAGAGACAGTACTAGCTTAATCATAAACTCAAATAGACTACTTGATGAACTAGTAGCACAGAATAAGACTCTGTGCTAGTAGTTCGTCACATAAACTGACAAATAGAACTTAATTTGTAAATATTGAAGAGTGTGTCCAGATCTTGAGAATGCATCCTGAATTAGCTCCTCGCGAACCTGCTCGAGGGCCGCTCGCGCACCTCTCACGCGCAACTCACGCAAGGAACGTAAAGTGGACGCGAGCACTTTTTCCATTGCTTCATTTACATATATGGATGTCGATAAAGCGCGCGAGCCGCGCGCGAGCTGCGCATTCGTCAGATTTGGACGTGTCCTTAGATGCCTAGTAGCATTTTATCTTTCCCATACTAAATTCTAACACGCGAGGTGAAAAAACTCTGAACTACCCACTGTGGACACTCTATGCAGACATAGAATAACACACATAGAACTAACCACTCGTTAGTTTTCTCATCGTAGCATTCGACGTGATAAATAGTAGTGACACCATTGAATCCACCTATTGCGAAGATCATGTCGTCGATGACTTCAATTGCGAAGTTACTCCTAGGGTTGTACATGTCGGGTACGGGCGACCACGCATTTGTTAACGGATCATACACTTCACCGCTACACATTCGAGATATGCCGTTAAAGCCACCAATCACATAGATCTGAAAAACGGTTAATATTATCTATCTATACTCAACGCCAAAGCTTCTGGCTTACAGGTTTATAAAACAATTGAAAATCGATTGTAGTTATGCACTGAGTAAAAAGTATGAGTTTCGAACTTCGTTTCGAGAATTGGCGTTTCGAGAGTTTTCGTTGGCATTTTATTACTTTCAGGTTATTACAGTAAGTATACATTTTTAGATTATAATAATAAGTATGATAGTTGGCCAAATTTTCTTAACTCAGAGGACGTTGGCATTTGACATAACCTTTGCATACATAATAACAATGGTACAACTAATAAACAGTAAAAAGTGACGCAAATAACAATTCTAAATGGTATTTATCTTTTCAGTTAGCTAATGAAGTCATCAAAAGTAACTTTAATGAGGTATTTTGTTATAATAATATCAAAGCGCAATTGTTCAAACAAACTAACAAACAAATAAACAAAGACTACAAAAACATAGACAAGACGTCATTACACACGACCTAAAGCGGGGAATTCACTTACAGACATGCCCGTAGGCACGCCCGCGGGCATGTCCGAGCGGGCAACTTTACAAGAGGTTTGTCCTAAGTCTGTATGTGTGTGTCCATCGCAGACGGTCTGGCAGGCTGACTGTCGCAAGCCCGTGCGATCTCATTTTGTCTGCGCGGGCACATACATGTCCGAACGTGAATGCTCACCGCAGGCTGCCTGTTCACAGACATATGAGCGGGAGCAACCAGTGCAGATGTCCGTATAGTAGTAATATTATTTCACTTCTCATGCTCTGAAATTGCTTATAGGTATACCTATATGCAGGATATAGGCTGCACATTTTTGTGCACAAGTGCATGAACGTATTAAGGCAAAGAAAATGAGCTATACAGCCAAACACAATAAAAAGTTCAGATATAGAATTTGTTATCTTATAATATTTACTTTAATTTATTTGCCATGTGTGTTTTTTAATACATAAAAGATATTAAAATTTAAATTAAAGTACGGTAGGTTATTTAATTAATTTAAGAAAATTTTATTACAAAATTTATTTAATAGTAGGCTGTATAGTAGCTAATTTCAAGGTCGTAAGAAAAAAAAAATATATATAAATTCGTCATAAAATTCCATTAACTATAATTTTTCCTAGTAGTTCAGGTAATATCGCACAAGTAAATTTCATGTCTGCATATGTTCTACCCGTAGCTAAATATCTTAGCGTAGCAATTAATCGTTCTCTTGCAGTCACCGACTGTCTCATTTTAGTATTTTGTTTTATCGTATCGTAGCAATTAATCGTTCTCTTGCAGTCACCGACTGTCTCATTTTAGTATTTTGTTTTATCTTAGCGTAGCAATTAATCGTTCTCTTACAGTCACCGACTGCCTCATTTTAGTATTTTGTTTTGTAGTTTTCGGCTCTATTAGTTGTAATAAAAACTGAAATGATTCTATATTCATGCGTAAGTAATTGTAGAGGTCTCTTGGTTCTTCAATTTCTAATTCTTTAATTAAATTGATATGGCTATACTTATTTCTATTTTTATACCAAATTCTTTTCTTTTTCTTTTCATCTAACAGTATTAACGCAGCACCAGTTATTGCAATTTTTGTTTTTTTTTTGTTGCCATCTTATGTGCACAACTAATCGCGTCGCTGATCTCAAACAAACTGATGTGTCCGTGTAGTGTGTTGCAGCGCCAGACATGCCATGCCCGACAGACTACCCGCGGGCGTGCCTACGGGCATGTCTGTAAGTGAATTCCCCGCTTAACAAAGTTCAGAAGTACCAAACGAGCATTCAAAGAACTAAACTTACACAAAAATTGGATACAAAAATTAGAAAGCAAGTCAAAGAAATCAAAATTCAGAAAAGATTAGGTAATAGACCAAGCAACTGATTTCTACAGAGAATTATATAAAGCAAACAACCACGAGAATAGATCATAGATGACACTACAAACTACACTCCTAACACCGAGAACATCGACCCAATAAGCGAAGATGAAGTATATAAACACATAAAACAGTTAAAAACTGCTAAAAGTCCCGGTTCAGACGGGATTAGCAACGAAATGCTTAAATTTGCCGCACCTATTCTAATAAAATATTTCTAAACTAACTACAACTAACGAAACTATTTAATCTGATCCTAGACACAGAAACCGTACCAAGGCAGTGGTGTTTATCTGACATTATTCTACTATATAAGAAGGGAAATCCTCTTGATATAGGAAATTACAGACCCATAAGCCTCCTGGCAAGTCTATATAAACTTTTTGCATCAATTATCCTAAAAAGAATAACACCAGATATCGACGATGCGCAACCTATATGATACATACCCTTCATGAAAGAAGCTATGCAGTCGGTTTGGAAATGAATTTAGAGAAAACTAAAATAATGACAAACTCGTTAAGAATAATCAATAATAAATTATTACTACTTCGTACAATTTAATTAAATAATTTAAATAATAATATAATGTAATTAATAATAACTCTACTCAAACTCAAATTAAAAAGAACTCGAATTAGTCTAATCCTTATTATGTGATTGTAATTTTATTATTATTGAGAACAAATAAAGGTTTATTTTATTTATTTATTTATTTATCCTAAAAAGAATAACACCAGATATCGACGATGCGCAACCAATCGAACAGGCTGGATTTAGAGCGGGTTTCAGTACGACAGATCATTTACACTCATTGGAACAAGTCATGGAAAAGTATCAGTTCAAGAGACCTTTATATATTGCGTTTATAGACTACACCAAAGCATTTGACAGTATAAGCCACAATTCTATTTGGAACGCACTAACATAATTTAATATTAACATAAAGTACATAAACGTCTTAAAATATATCTATAGTAACGCTACAAGCAGAGTTAAGCTAGAAGCCAGGGGAGACATAATAAACATAGAGAGAGGAGCGAGACAAGGTGACCCTTTGTCACCCAAACTATTTATTGCTGTCCTAGAAAACATTTTTCAAAAACTAGACTGGAAAAACAAAGGATTAAAAATAGCGGGCAGTTGCTTGAGTCACTTGAGATTCGCAGACGATATAGTTATACTATCAAAGACATCTAAAGAACTGGAAGCAATGATACACTCACTTAATCGAGAGAGCATGAGAGTAGGACTTGAAATGAATGCCGCCAAAACAAAAATAGTTACAAATGGTCAGGAGTCCCCTATTAAGGGGCTCCATGGAGCCGATGACCTTGAGGATTTGACCTCTAAGTAACGTTACTTCACCCCTTCACCCCGCTTTAATATTACGTAAAATGCCAAAAACTTGACATCTATTGATCATTTTGTAGTACTAAGTTTTGATAAAAACCTTGCCTTTTTCACCACTAGAGGGCTGGCAATGACGTGGCGCGGCGCGGTAATATTAACGACATCTAGTTGAGAAACCAATTATTAAAATATTTGAACACTTTCCATAGACCTCTAGAACTAAACAATATCAGTTGACACTTTTAAAATGTTATGTGAATTATGATAGAACTAAATATATATTATTAAAACAAATCTTAACATTGCAAATGAAATTTTGCAGGCGATGTATGTTATGTCGTATTTGGTTGGTTACACAAAATTATTTAACTAAACCCGTTTTTTTTGCTCTAGTTGTACCATACTATCTCAGGAACTATAAGCCCTATCGAAATATGGATTAGACAGAAAAAATGGGTATTTTTCTCTGATTCACATTCAACGAAAAAGGTCATTTTGCTACAACTCGTGTTGTACCGGTTTTCACAGGACACACACATTTTTTTGAAATATTGATCGGCTGGATTTTACTATCGATACAGTACCAAAATAGTCATTTTCAACAAAAAAATCTGTACGTCTGTAATACCTTAATCATAATTTTATTTGCGACATACAATACATAGTTAAATTTCGCCACATCTCTTATTGTTTACGATGGCTTTATGGTTGATTCAAGAAATCATTAGTAAATAATGTCCAGGCTCAAGAATTGGTGCTCATGATTTTTATTTGATTTTTACACTTCTTTTTAGCAATATAATTTTATGTTTTACTTTTTACCTACCTAACAATAAGTTACGTACGAGCAGTAAAAAAATATTATAATAAAAATGTCCTCAAAATTTTAAATTGGTATCTGATATTGTCTATTTTTATACACATTAGTAAATAATATTTTTCGTTTTATTTCTTTTTTTTCTCGTCTAAAAAGAGATAAAAAGAAAAATATAATTTTATGTGTATAAAAATACTTCGACAATTTCAGATTCCTATTTAAAAAAAATTATGCATTTTATTACATATTTTTATTATAGTTTTTTACTGCTTGCAATTGTAGGTAGGTAAAAAGTAAAACATAGAATTATATTGTAAAAAAAAGTTTAAAAATCAAAAAGCATGAACACCAACCTAAGGATCGAACCAGGAGACACTGGACTAAAACTAGCGATTTGTTGAATCTACCAAAAAACCATGTAACCAATAGCAGCAGTGTCGAAATTTAAGTATTGTATGTGGCGCTGTAATGAGCCACAATCATTATCGTGGATAATATAATATACGTCATAATATATAATTCAAAAAGATAAATAACTTTCAGGCATTTGTTGTATTTTTTTTAGTTGATATTTTTTTTTATTTAGATATTTTCGTCATAATAATAAAAAATCGAGAGCATGCATGGTGCAGCGAAAATTTGGCACACGTCCATCCATCCGAAAGCGTGGGAGCGCACTGATTACCTTGTGTCCAGTCACCCGCTATCCAGAAATTACGTAATTGACGGAAAATTGCTTGTGACTTGGTGGAAATACACTCAAATTCAAAAACAAAGCTGCAAATAAGTAGATAATATTATTGCCTATGTATTAATGTAAATTTTACACGAATTGATGCATAAATACCCAAGTTGAATCACATTCTTTCTTTGATTACTAGGTTCCTTAAATATTTTATTACTCCATAAATATTCAGTAATTTCAAATTTCGAGCTGGTTAAATGTAGTACAATGATTATAGCACACCATATATTTTTTTGGTGGTTATTCGTTATGGTAGCTAGGAGTAGAGACAACTTGAAAAACAGCAAAATTTTAGCGAAATTTGTTGGTACGACCTTAATATATAAACGGTAAATTTATAGAATATGTAAAAAATTACATCTATCTTGGTAAACAGGTATCATTCAGTACATCTAGTAATGAAGAAGAAGTAGAGAGGCGATGTAAAATAACTTGAAACAAATTCTGGTCCCTAAAGGAAATACTCAAAGGACAGTACACATTAAGCATGAAACGAACTGTAATTGAAACCTGTCTTTTACCTTGCTTACTATACGGGTGTCAAACATGGGGACCTATACACACAAAATAAAACAAAAAATAAGAACCACACAGAGGGCTATGGAGAGAAGTATATTAAAAATAAGAAAAATACATAAAATAAAATCCGAAATTATCAGCAAAAGAACAAAATTATCTGATGCTCTGACTCAGGCCTTGAGACCTAAATGGCGATGGACAGGACATATTGAGAGGTTCAGTGACGAAAAATGGACTATAAAAACAACACATTGGAAAGGACCACTGGGGAAAAGAAATGTCGGAAGACCAGCTACACGGTGGGCTGATGATATAGTGGCACAAGTAGGACACGACTGGTTGGCCCTAGCCAATAATAGAGAATCCTGGAGACAGAAGGAGGAGGCCTTTACCCAAACCGGGATCCACAATACATTAAACAACTAACATTAAACTAACACCAGACAATAAGTTACGTATACTAACTGCGACTAACATTCAAACTGTAAAATATTTATTTTTAAATGTGGAATTAAAAGGCTTTATTATTATTATTATTATTAATATCAAAACTCCTAAATGTCGTTGCAACTGTCTGCTATCATTCTAATAAATTAAACATTCTACCTTTCGCACCTTATACATATGCAATAATATTAAGACTTGCTTGACACACTGCCACACTAATATTATGTGCGTATAGTTTACAAAAACAATTAATTCCTACATACTTACTTGTTCAAAATGTTTTTCTGACACTTTACACATAATTTCATAAGTTATCAGGTCAGTATTATCTGCAATATATGCTATTACAGATAACTTACTTTATTATGGTATGCAATACAGGATACACCTGACCGCCTTGAGCGCATTGGAGCCAAGTTGGTCCATTGATTCGTGTCTGGGTCATACATCTCCACGCTGTTCATGCATTCTTGTCCATTGAAGCCACCAGTTATGTAAATTTTTCCTGATAAATTAGAAAAAAGCTGACAACAGTCTTTACATTTTGTATATTTTAAACTTTCGCGTTTTGAACACATTATTAAGGCTCGCGCAAACTATAGCCGCGGCGGGCCTCAACGCATCGCATTGCAAAATTGCGCCAAAGCACATAGCAGGCGCATCGGACCGCACCGCAACGCAATATTTTGAATCAGTCAGGTTTTGGCAATCTAAGAAGATGGATAGTTCTGACGCTGCTGCTGTTTAACGAAGAGATGAAGCAGAAAAGAAAAAGAAAACGTAAGTAGCATATGAGTACACGAGATTTGCAAGAAGAGAAATGTGTATGGTGAATTTCATTCCCTTTTTAAAGATTATTAGAAGAAAATTTGTTCAATATTTTAGAATGACATGAAAAATATTCTGAGCTTCTTGATAATTAAATATTGTTAAACATAGATTCGGCTTCTGTTTGGTAATTCACGAACAGCAGTCGTTCAGCCGTTTACTTGATGCGTCTCCAAACTGAGGCGGGCCGCATTGCAACGCATAACATCGCCGCAAAAATACGCCTGGCTAGCGATGCGCCAGTGCGTTGCGATGCGGCCCGGTGCGGCCCGCCTGAGGTGTGCGATAGCTCATACATAATGTATGAAACTAATTCAGATTCAAAATGTAAAATTCAAAATGTATGAACAGGATTTTTGTTATGCGTTGCGGTGTTACGCGGGCCGCCCTAATGTGTGCGGGCCTTTAAACTTACTTATTTTTTCACCCGACGTTTCGACAGAGTTGCATCTGCCGTGATCTCTCAGTCTCCCCGTGACCACTTTCGTAAAATTTTAAAGGTCAGCGAAACCTGACAGTCGTAATGAATGAAAGAAAGAAAAAAGATGATTGCTTAAAGAAAAAAACTAACCATCGAGTGCAGCAGCGCTGGCGTCAGATCTTTGAGCGTTCATTGGAGCCACCAGCGACCACTGATTAGTGCGATGATTGAATCGTTCCGCTGTATTTTGTCTATGATGACCATCATATCCACCCATAGCGTATATCGTTTCGCCAAGAACTGCTACTGACACATAGCAGCGACGTGCGTTCATTGGTGCTACCTGGACAAGCAAAACTAAAAAGATTGAAATACAAATATCGTAAACTCATAGTCCGAAATTGTTAGATGACATAATTTGAATGAGTTTTGGATAAAATAAAGGTTTAAATCCAACCTCACGCCACGATTTAGTGACAGCATCAAAACAGCGACACGAGTTGAAATAGTCCATTCCATCGAAACCACCGATGACGTAGATGCAGTAACCAAGCACAGCTGTTCCGTGGTAAGCTCGTGGTCCTGCAGGGTCAACCTCTTCCACCTATAAGAACAATTTATTTCTCTTTGTTAAAAGTCCTTAATTCAATTCATCGTCAGTAAACATCTACCTTAATCCAGCGATCTGCTCTAGTGTCATATGTTTCAATAAAGCCTGTTGGAGATCCACCACTCCATCCACCAATAGCAAACAAAACCTGAAAAGTAGGTACTGTTTGTATTGTAATATTAATAGTTCGATATATTCAACACTACTTAAATTGAGTGTCCGAATACCTCGTGTGGGACTCGGGGACGAGCTATCTCTGGAGTGGCAACTTCACCGTCTCTCTGTGCGATCATTTCTAGATCATAAAGGAATTTGAGGGTTTCAATAATAATTGGTCGTGAACCCTCATTGCCAGTCACGTAAGGATGATCTTTCACGTTCTCCAGAAAAAACTGAAAACCAATTGTTGGTCAGATAAAAAAACTAAATAGTTCGAACGAAACTTAAATAAAAGTTGAATATTTTACTTGTGTATCCAATAGCCCCAGACGTATGCTTCCCATTAACTTAACCGTATGCTGCCAACGAATATCGGGGTCATAGTTGACCCAACGTAGCACGGCCTCCCAGACCGCTTCCTCACTTTTTACATTAAGTTCATCTTCTAATATGATAGAGTTCAGTTCGTCAAGCGGTAAATGTTGGAATTCGTCGCTCTGTGTGGCCACTGTCACGAAGTATCGCAACAAATAACGCCTTGAATCAGCCTCTAGCTTGTAACAGAATACGCGTCTGTAAATTAAGACATATTTAAATAAGTAGGTACAATAATATGTTGGGACTTGGTTCTGTCCTCAAAGAAAATTGAAAGTAATTAAGGTACTAAAAAGGTAAAATATCACGAATAATAATTAGTAGTCAATAATAGTGTCAATTTCACCTGGCAAACATCATGATGCCAAGACAATTTTTTGGGCTCAAAGAGGTCTGCAGATGTTCACAACAAAGTTGAAGTACGCCCAGAAATGCCAAGTAGTCTGCCGTCATCAATAGCTCGTGCACATTTGTGTCCGTCACATCAATGCGACGAAGGTATGCATATTCTATTAGCAGGAGCAGAATCTCGGAGCGGACACCAGATATTAGCACGTCACTTTGCTCACGAGAATGCAGTGTTGTTGTAAATAATGCTCTGTCAATAAATAAATCTAATTTAACTTCCTTCAGTTTAAACATCGCATTAATCATTTTACCTCCAAGTATTCTCTAAGTACAGATTTTCAATGATTCTCACTGAACTGTTATCACTAAATAATAACTGTCGTTTAATATAACAGCAATGTGAGAAAAAGAATGGAATTACAAGATACATTGAGCATTATCAGTCGCTAGTGGCTGGCTGATTGCCATAAATTCAAACAAATTAACGGATTTGTGGGTGAAGCGTTAGTTAGATCAAACTGTTAATAAAAATACTAACAGAAAATATGGACTACAGGCAGAAAGTATGGCGCGGTGCACCGGAAAGGCGGCACCGTCGTCCGCGCGCACGATCGCATCGCAGAGCAACCGACACTCGCGCAGCCGATGCAGCGCCTGCATCGCCGCCACCGACATGCACCGCCCCGTCTCGCGACCCGCCGTCTATTTTTTATAAACAACGTAGTTACAGTTCGTTTGCTCATGCATAAATTGGAATCGGATTGTGGACTGAACTCGGTAATTTTATCTAAAGAAGATTAGCCACCCGAATATCTTATCATTTCACGAAGTAGGTCGCGCATAGCACAAGATTTAGGACCATCTATCGATATTTAGGAGTCGGTTTGCGGAGCACAGCATACCGCTCTGCCCAGATACCTATGAAGACCATTTTATTAGTAAAGTAAATCGAAGTGTAAGGACTATAAATAACATATTTTGTAATGCCTTCATAAATTAAATATAATACAAAAGTATTAAGGTAGGTCTCAACAACTAACAATCGTAAGGCGACCTTGTAGCTCTAGAATCGACAACTTTAAGTTTTATTCTACTAATGTACTTATGGCGCGGCCTTAATAGAGTCGGCTTAATACTAATAATTGGTCTTTAGTTCTGGTTATGAGTAGTTTATTTGCTACAATTCTTAGTAACTGCAGAAGTATAGCTATAAAAAAAAAATACACTCGAATTATAAAGTAAGCCGAGACACTGACTTAAAACTTCGCTTGAAAAATTGTTAGTGAGCTCAATAATATTGATTCTTTGAATTTCACTTAGCAAAATAGAGAGTGGTCCGGTGTTTATTTTATCAGTGCAAGTGTCATCTTGTCTTATATAAGATTGATGCGAAATTCGAGAATTCCCTGTTGATAGTCCGTTTTTACGACGTAGACGTAGACTTACAGTGTTATTTGGGCCGTTTTCCATTTCAGACTTTAACGCAAAGACATCGTTTCAAAATTGTAACGCATTAAAATACCTAAGTACGTTTACGGACGTATCACTACACAATCGAGATTTAGCGTCGTAAATTTTAAAACCGCAAAAAAAATACGCAAAATAGCAAAATCAAGTCATTTGATAAAACATTTTAGGTTAGCAAAAAAATTATACATGAATGACAAACATGTCAAACCTTTTTTTTCCAATTGACATTACTGCATGGCAGTATTTTCATTTTCAGCAGTTGCCTTACTGAAATAAAAATGTTATTGATATTCATAGTTTTTAAGAGAATGAGGTGGTTGAAACCGGCCAACCGAGGCCGGACTAAAAAGGTTACTGTAGACATAACGTACAAATCCGTACAATACTTTCATCACAATTTAACACCATTTTAATTAGATAAATTATAATAATCCAAAACAAAAATAAACTACTAGACGGTGTACGGAAGACAGAAGACTTAAGTATCTTCTGTGAAATAATTCGGACTATAGAGATACTTTCAAACAATTTTCTACCAATGAGTTTTTGACACAGAAATAGGTTTTTGATATGATTTTGTATTTACGATTACGAGTTATCATACCAAAGAGCGCAATTAGCAAATTCTTCATTAAATTTCAACGAGATTGACGCTTTTATCAAATCCCATAGATTCGGGATTAATAAACAAATATTACGCGTCGCGTGTTGTGTAATATTCTTGAAATCATAGATTTAGTATACGCTAATTATGCTAGTATATAATTAATCTATGCTTGAAATAGACTTTACTGTATTAAAAAAAACTAGGAAGATTTTATAAAGAAAGATACACATGTATTTTTCACGAAACATTTAATATAATTTTTTTTTTTTACTAAAACACATGCGTAGGTATTATGTTCTTCAAAGTAAATAATTTTTAATTAACTTACAGAAGATCAATAAGTATGTACAATACAAAAATATTTTTAAACTCGGCAATTTGAACTTTTTTGAACTTTTTGTGACAAAAGTTTTATCTTATAAATGTAATACTCACATGAGTATTATGTTTATGTTCATAACAATAAACTTTTGTTACAATAAGTTATACATTTACACGTTATACATTCAAAGCAACCTTGAAATATCTATTTACATAATAACAAATACATCCGTCACATTTCAGTCCTGATTTTACAACAATCTCTCTTTATAATTCCGAAACAAATAACGGTAAAAAAATCTTTATTTAGGTTTTTATTTTCGACAAAATAAAGATAGGCTATATTGGAATGATTTGGTTACTAACACAGAATACTTTAAAATTCAGTCCTTATAAAATTATATGGAATTCACCAATCAATCTTTGCTCATTAGTTCTATCTCACATCATTTCTACTACAATGCTTTTACGTAAAAATCTGATTCAATGGATAGAGTTTGTTCATTTAGCTACACCATTTTCTGCGTCAAGTTCAATTGAGAGGTGTGGAGGTCTCCTTAGCTGTAATGCCTTCAGATCGCAACCTGGAGAGCATGGATTTGTAAACCACAGGTGCGAATGGAAGCACTACTCCCCGCTCTTGAATTTCACCTGTTGACAAAAAATATTTTACTTTTATATTACTATTAATCAATCAACATTGAATAAGAAATAGTGTTTTAAAGCGGTCTTCAGGAAGAACTCTCATTTCAAACATGACATGTTTGAAATGAGAGTATCTGAATACTCATACTAAACTTTTCAGATAAAGAAACACAATTGTGGTACAATCAGAGAGGCGTATCAAGTGATCGACCTGCGCAGTAGACAACTTCTATACAGTTTTACTAGAAATCGTCTACTGCGCAAGTCAAATCAGCAATCAATCAGGCCTCATATCTCGTGGCGCAGATTGTATACACCGCGGTACCAAGCTTACGATGACGATATCACGATGACTATAGTGCAATTGTTTTATGATCGAAGCTCGCTGTGACACATCATAATGAAGCCATATCATCAAAACCACATATTTAGGGAACTGTATGCACTATGTAATAGTTGGTCCAACAGGAAATGGTGAACTGTATGTACTGAATAAAACCATGGGTTCTTACACATAATATGACCATTAGGTACTTACCATCGAGTACCATCTTGGCGGCGATAGCAGTTGGCAGACCAACTGTACGGGCCATGGCGGAGTGTCCTCCAGGATCACCACGTACTGTCATCGTCACCTCGCGACGTTCGCGTCTGCCGTCACTCCACGTAACACCCACTTCATGCCTAAGAACTACTAAATCTGTTTCTTGTTTACCTGAAAATATAATTAATTCATAATTATTTTTAATTAATCTATCGATTGGTTAATTTATTATACGAGATGATACTCAGATATATACATATGTATAGTACAATATCTACGATTATGTCACATTAGTTTCAATATTACGAACAAGATATCGAGATGTAGTAAAGGTCTACGATGACGTAGCAAAAACGTAGGCAGTTTCATAGCATAAAATGTTGCACAACGGCTACGGTTACGTAGACTATGACTACGGCTACGGTTATGTTTGAACTACAGTTGTGTGTGCTACGGTTACAGGATCTACGCTACGTTCGTTACAGTTTCGTAGCCAAGTAGTCGTGATGTGCTACGGCTACGGTGACGTAGTTAAACTGTAGACGGTTACGGATTCTACATCTGCTACGGAGCTGCTGTAACGTACGTAACCGCACGCTACGATGACGTAGTAGTTGACTACGGATACGGAATCTACGCTTTCTGCTACGTCTATCATTATGCAATGAATATTCATAAGAAAATCATACCTAGCTGCAACCTCTTGCTGAGATAATGACTGACGGTATCCAGAGGTGTGCTGCATTTCACGATAGGATCTTCACTCAGTATGCCTAAGGATTCTAGAGCTACGGCACCCTGAATTCCTACTAATTCCGCCAGTCGAGTGCGCAAGTTCTCGTAAAATATCGACGAATCCATAAGTCCGAGAAGCTCGCAAGCAAATTGGCGCTGTGAAAAAAAAATTGTATTTCGACTACTGTCTAACCCAAGGTATATTCTAAAACCAATCTAAATTAGGCAAAATAAGAAGTAATTTCGTACCTTTATATATTCTGTTATTTTAATCGCTATTACAATTACAAACACACATTTCGGGTTTGAACTTTTTTTCATTGAATGAATCTCAATAATTAGTTTAGTATATTTTAATCTAACTTACCCAAGTTATGCTAGGCCCCTCAGGATGCAATGACGGATGAGGATTTGGATCTATTAGGCCGAATAGCTGCATGGCCGTCATAGTTTCTGCGAATCCTGTTCATAAAACGAAATAATACTTTTAATGCCATGTACAAAAAATATGAAAATTTTGTAATAGGGGTTTCGCAATTATATTTATACACAAATTAAGTAATATTAGTCAAACAACTCAGTTCCTTGAACGCCAAAATTAAATTATAGTACCTACATTGAAAATCATTTCATAGTAATTTATATGAAAACAGAAAACAATATCACAGTTTGTGTTTCTATATTATTTTTATGTTCATTCGTAAGCTATTTTTTTTATGAGAATTTATATTTAAAACAATTTTACCTTTATATCTTATAGTTCCCCTGAACATGGTCTGTGCATCTTCGACACCATAAAGCGAAGAGTATTTAGTGCTGTCACGGTTCGGGAAGCCTTCAAATGCGAATCCAGGTAAGAAGTCTAGTTCACGGGCAACAGACATGAGTTCGCCGCCGCCCAACACTTCCACGATCTTAAAAATTAAATTATTTTTTTACTGATTTTTATTGTACAATAACGTCAGCGGAAATAAATGAAATACTCATATTTTGTTATTTTTCGAGATTGAAATTAATGCATTACAATCACATAATCCAGAATGGATCATAGTGTTTGTTAGTATTATAATGATGAAGTCAAAGTCATCTAGTCGATCAGATGAGTTTTATCCATTGTAATCTCCCATACTATGTCACATCTCCGATTTATTTCTGTTATCAATGGGAAATATATATTCCCTAATTATTAGATGAAACAAAATAATATGGAATTAGTATATGGTTAAATGTTGTTACCTGTCCTTTGCTAAGGTATTTGGCAGCAGATATTGTATTCAGTAGAACACCACGAGGACTCCAGGAGAATTTATACCTTAAAGCGTTGTCACTAAATTCTGGTGCAGGTAAACCTGTCAATAATAATTTTTTTTATGTCAGAATGGATAAAACTATATAGTAATTCTATTATATATATAATTCTATTATATATAGTAATTCTCTCTCACTCTATTTAACGATTAACAAAGTTTACGATTAAATACTAACATTGGTATAAAAATATTAATGGGCTTAATCAGTAGCTGACTGAAGCCTATATGTATTGAATTTATTTTTATTTTATTCATATTATTGCAGAAGCATACAAAGAAATTTATTTATACCTTTAAAACAAAGTTTTTTTATTTTACTATTTACTAGAGAAACCCGCGCAACTTCGTTTGCGTTTTTCCCGATTTCCCGTAGGAATTTCGGAAAATTCTTTCTTATCGGATGCCTACGAACGACATACAAAGAACCCACACTCCAAGTTTCAGATCTCTGGCTGTACGGTTAATCCATCATTCAGAATAGTTTATAATAAACAAAGATCAGGCAAACCTATTTTGTCACTGTCAATCTTGAAGCAAATTAAATGAAGTGTGAAGGTGACAAAAGACATATTAGGACTTGAGTGTTAGATTATTACCTCCACAATAGGATACAAATGAGTCCACTCTGCCGCCGTGACTCTGAATGTCGTGGATGCACTCCAAGGCCAGCAAATGATCAATACCGGGGTCAAGTCCCACTTCATTTAGTAACGTAATCCCCAATTCTTTAGCACTGCAAGAAGGAAAAAGTAAAAAAAAACTAAATTGAACTGGACTTTTCCAGACTTTTCCTTCTATATAAATGTTAAATGTCGAACAAACACAACGCCATCTAGTTCCAAACTAAGCAAAACATAAAATAATAAGGACAAATCACATAGATTGAGCTAGCCCCAAAGTAAGTTCGAAACTTGTGTTATGGGATACTAACTCAACGATACTATATTATTTAACAAATCAATATATAGATAAACATCCATGATCCGAGGCCAATCAGAAAAGAGAGGTAGGGCACAGCGGATAATTAAGAGAGGTAGGGCACAGCGGATAATCCGCTCAAATCGGAGCAGCCCGTCTGGGGAAGGACCTCCACCATACAGAAGATCGTAGCCAAATAGCATTGGTCTCGGCCATGTTGTGTTCCTACGGTAAGTAAGGTCTCCAGAGCTCCACTTGGGGGGGTTGGGAGGGTTGGCAACGCGTGAGTGATACCCCCGGTATTGCAAACGTCTATAGGCTACGGTGACGGCTTACCATCAGGTCGACCGTATGCTTGTTTGCCACCTGTGTTGTATAAAAAAAATAAAAAAATAAAATAAAAAAAAAAGTTCGTTATTCATCATGACCCGACCGGGATCGAACCCGGGACCTCCTGGGTGCGGCATGGCGGGCCGGCGGCGTGGTAATCATTACGCCACGGAGGTCGTCGAAATCAAATTATAATGTTCAAGTTAATTTAATTTGGTTTTTAATTGATTGCCCCTTGACTATTAGGATAAAGTAGCCATTACTAACCTGTTTTGTGTTTACACGTATAGTAAACTTAAATTTTGCGTGGATTAAGTTTTTAAAAAAATTAGTTTTATTAAACTCACGATTTGTGTAGTTCTTGTACTTCGGGCCTTACATACGACGCCGTGACTAAATGGGCTCCTGCATTTATGCAGGCTTTTGCAACAACGCCATGCAAGTCATATGGCAGTAGTGAGATGACGATACGTGCACGCGACGCCAACGCCTTCAAAGCACCTTCGTCATTTGCTTGGAGGTATTCTGCTCCCACCTCATATCTGTTGGCTATCTCATCTGCTTCCTCTTTAATCTGTGACGCTGTATAAAATGTTCTTTGTTTACTCTGTTTACAGTTTAGTCATTAATAAACTTAGATCATATTAAATGATCTAAGTTAAGAAACAACCAGTTGTAGAAATTCTTAATTAATATTATAAATGAGAAAGTGAGTTTTTTTGTTATTCCTTCACGGCTTGACTAATCAGCCGATCATTATGAAAATACTAGCTTTTCCCCGCGGCTTCGCTCGCGTTAAATGTTATGATGACTACAAACCCCATAGCGCGATTCGTGGCGCCGTCTGTTGGCCGGCAATTGCGAATCGCAGCGCCATCTATAGTAGTAAAAACATTTTCTTATTGGAATGACATACTTTCACGGGATAAAAAGTAGCGTATGTTGGGCTCTGTACCCCTGACAATATGTGTACAAATGTTCATAAAGATCTGCTGCTTTGTCAAGCCGTGAAATAATAACAAACAAACAAACAAACTCACTTTCTCATTTATAATATTATTTATTATTTATGAAAATATGTACACATTGTCAGGGGTACAGACTTTTTATCCCGTGAAAGTGTGTCATTCCAATAAGAATTTTTTTTTCTACTATAGATGACGCTGTAATTGCGATGTCGGCCAACAGATGGTGCCACAAGTCGCGCTATCGATGGTTTTGTAGTCAAACGAGAACAATGTCATAAAACTAACCTCGAGCGAAGCCGCGGGGAAAAGCTAGTCAATTAATAAATAAAATAAAAATGTCTTACCAATTGTAACCGAAATATTTTTGTCACGAACAAGATATTCGACTACTGGCGCGGAAACCAATCCGCTGCCTAGAATTACAATTGATTGCTGTTGCGCATGTCCTTCCACTTTGTGCCTTGAACGCCTGAAAACAAAAACAAAAAGTAGGTTATCAAAATAATTATAAGTACAGTCAACAAAGGAAAGGGTTAACCGGGGCCCTAAAAATGATTAAAGATTTCTAAATATTGCGTGAAGGGATTTACTAGAAAATTTGTAATTACTTAAGTAGTAGGTATATTAACAATACTATTGATAAATCAATTTTCTAGTAATCCGTTCACGCAATATTTAGAAATCTTTAATCATATACGGCACTGGTTTAAGTCTTTCCATTGTTGAATATACTCTCAAATTATAACACTTATTTTCCACTAATCAGATATAATCGTGGGGTCATAGTCGCTAATCGTAAAATTGCGTGCGTAGAAAATAGCTTTTAATTAAAATCAATATTTTACTTGTTAGAACGCATTATTGTTGTCAAATTACGTCGCAAAATATCAATTGATTAATATGAAACAGATTCTATATTTATTTACTGGTACACTAAAGATAACGATAATAATGTCAATTAATGTGTTAATGATTGAGCTATCTCTCTGACTAAAGATACGTATTTCCTCCTCTATCAAAAGTAAAACTAATAACACACAGTTTTACTATATTCAAATGTAATGTAAAAAAAATATTTATTTGTAAAATCATAATAAACACTTTTTGCACCAAAATAAAAATACAAAAAAAGAACGAACAATTTAAAGTTCAATAGGCGGCCGTAAGGCATGGCAATTTCTATCAGTTTGATATACAAATATGATAAAGAACAGATAGATGGCGCAGCAGTACTCAAAATCAACTAGAATCATGAGTCGTATCGTTGAATTTAAATGAATTTTAACAATAGTAAAATGTAAAAAAAACGTTAACTCAAAAAAATATCAAACTTACGTATTTGCCATGCGTAGTTCGTTTATGTATTCGAAAGGCGCTGTTAACTTTCCATTGCTAGTGATTATAGCCTGTGGGAAAAAATAATTTTTATCACCACATTCTTCAATAAACCGCTAATGTGTGTTTTCAATGTTTTTCTAGGTTAAAATATTTAAACTTAAATATTTCGTTTATTGCCGAAAATTTCAACACCTTTTATAAGAATGGTGATTAAAATATTATTGAATATGATAATATTTTAATCACAGTCTTTAAGATAGCCATGTTTGTTGTAAAAATTCTTATGTGTGAAGTGCAAATAAAGCATTATTCTATATTTCTATCAAAAATTTAAAATATTGAAATGGTAAATACCCCTTGTACAACAGGTGAGAAGTTATGTTCTTCTAGAGGTTTAGAGGCATCAGATTTCATGATGTCTTCGGTGTAGGGGAACAGCAGCTCCCCGAAGAAATCCGTAGACTCGCGGGGCAGCTGTGTTGGCATGTTGTCTATAGAGCAGACTAACACTCCAGTACCTTTGAAACTGTGTCATAAAAAATACATAAATTTTGTAACGTATTTTTTTTACCCCACTCGAGAAGGGTTTTTTTGTAAGGCTCCCGGACGATTTCGAGGCATGTTTGTTTGCTGTTTGTGAGAACACCAAAATGTATATAATTATATTAGTGTGCGATTTCAAGAAAACAGACCTTTTTCTTGCGCATAGGAAGAAGGAAATTTTAAAATATCTGTCCATATTTATGTATTTATAAGTAAATATTTTTATTCACGACGTCTTTTTCAATAAAATACTCTTGAATTATGTTTGGCCATTGTTTACGAAAAGACGATAGGGAATTATAAACATCAAAAAATACCATTAGCATTTGCATATAGTCTGTTAGCACATAGGAAGAACACTTTTTTCAACTTTCATATAAAAAATACGTGAAAAAAAATCTTTTATATTACGATATTTCCGCAAAATTCACAGAGGAAAATGATTTATTTTCATATACACTGGGCGTCAAAAATAAGTAGTACAGTTTTAAAATTGCAATATCTCCTAAACTGCAGAAGCTAGACCTTTGAAATAAAAAAAAGTTAAAAGACAATTTAATTTCATTTAATAAAAACTTCATGCATAATATCATTTTTTTAAGATTGACTGAAAAAAAACTTAATAAATAAAAACACTATTTTTTTAAACTGTTGGCTTGTACTTTTGTTTTTTATTGTTTTCTTTATTGCTGATAAATCAATTGCAATTCAAAAGCAAATGTGTCTTCAGCGAGTAAACTTTACTAATCATGCCTCTTTCACCAGAAGAATGTGCAAGAATCATAACTTTTCTCGAAGTAGGCATCAGTATACGTCGTACTGCAAGAACGGTGGGTGTAACTCTAAGAACGATCCAGCAAGTAAAGCGAAGATACGAAGAGACTGGAAACCATCTAAGGAGACCAAGTAATGGCAGACCCAGGTGCACTAGTACCCGAGAAGACCGCTTAATTGTCTCTACTGTGTTAAGAAATCGTCACCTTAATGCAGTTGAGGTCCAGCAACAGCTTCTTCAGACCCGAAGAGACTACGTTAGTGAGAGTACAGTGAGGAGAAGACTTGCTGAAGCCAACCTGAAGTCGTACAGGCCAGCAAATGGCCCCAAACTTGAGACAGGGCATCGAGTAGTACGACTACGCTACGCGCGTCAACACGTACAATGGGGCGAAGAAGAATGGACAAGAGTTTTGTTCACAGATGAGTCTCGGTTTTCTTTATTCACTTCCGATGGAAGGCGGAGAGTATACAGGCGACCTGGTGAGCGATACATTCAAGGTTGCATCTCGGAAAGAGTTCAATACGGCGGGGGCTCTGTACACGTATGGGCTGGCATCTATTCAGAGGGTCGCACAGAGCTAGTGGTCATAGAAAATGGCACTCTGACTGGTGAAAGATATGCATTAGAGATCCTTAACGAGTATGCAGGGCCATATTTAGCAAATATGGGTGATGGAGCTATACTAATGCATGATAACGCCCGGCCACACACCGCTCATCTCGTACAAGAGTACATTCAGGAGGTTGGCATCAGCTTGATGGCTTGGCCATCAAGAAGCCCAGATCTTAACCCGATTGAACACGCCTGGGATGAGCTTGGGAGGCTAGTCAGAAGACTCAGACCACCCCCCGCCACCCTCAGGGCTCTAAAACAGGCCCTGATAGAAGAATGGGTGAATATTCCCCAACACCGCCTCCGAAACTTAGTGTTCAGCATGCCAAACCGGCTCCAAGCTGTCATCAGAGCCCGAGGCGGCAACACAAGTTACTAAAGTGGGAACAAGGCCCAAAACGTAAAAATTAAGTTCTTGATAGTTCCTTCAAAATGGTTAGCTTTTTAGGTTTTTCCTAATTTTCAGTGTAAAACTTTACTAATGCTAAATAAAGTATTATTTTTAGAAAACTTTGTTAAATTTGCTATAAAATGACTTTTATTTCAAAACTCTAACTTCTATAGTTTAAGAGTAATTGCAATTTTAAAACTGTACTACTTATTTTTGACGCCCAGTGTATTAGCATCACTTGTATGTACTTATAAAAATAATCCGTTAATTTAGGGCAAATTTACTAACATAATCTGTTTTTTACTCATTCAAAAAACATTAATTATATTTAATAATTAAATGGCAAAGTGACCGCGTTAGCAGCCGCGCAACGCGGGATGCGCTAGTCGCGATAGGCGTGCGCAAAAATCGTCCGGGACTCTTAAGTAGCGAAACCAACGCAACTTCGTTTGCGTATAATCCTCTTTCATGTCGGAAGTAATTTTATGCACAGCAGCGCCATCTACTTTTAAAGCCACATTGACTATCAGTCTTGACCAAATCCTACGGGAATCGCGTACTTTTCGGGATAATAAATACCCTATGATTTATTCAAGGTATCTGCTACCTAATACCAAATATAAAAATTGGTCCAGCCATTTGAGCGTCAAGAAGTAACAAAAATACTACAAACTTTCGCCTTTATAATATTAGTGAGATAGTGTGTATAAGACATACCTCTTTGTATCCTTATTCCTATCGGCGTCGTATAGACAAAATGGGGTGTCTATGGTAGTGCACTCGTTCATAAACTCTATCGAGCCTCCTGGATCTGCCGATATATCACAAATGGCCAGCATTCTGAAATGTTAAATATTGGCTTGATTATAATAACAATGGAGTATTGCGGTTAATGTCGATATTTTTACGATGTTTGACAGTTATAATTTGACATCTTTGACCAATATTGCCTTAGCTGTTGCAGAAACCAACGTTAATCTTAACCGAATTTCTTCTTTTGGTAAACGTTTTGGCTTAAAAGTTAACCCTGCCAAGTCGCAATCCATTATAATAGGTAGCCAAGCGTATATTTCGGGACTGGACAAATCTTGTATACCTCCGGTGATGTTTGATGGAATCTGCATCCCTTACAGTGACAAGGTTAAAAACCTCGGCATAATATTGGATTCCACACTCTCTTGGAAAGATCAGGTGGCTGAGGTAAGCAGGAAGATGTTTGCTGCTTCTGGGTGTCTTCGCCGCCTTAAAAATTTCATACCCACTGCCACCAAAGTTGCTCTTGCACAATCCCTTCTTCTTCCTATCCTAGATTATGCAGATACTTCGTACTCTGACCTTAACGTTGTTCTGATTAATAAGCTCGATCGCCTACAAAATTTTTGCATCAGATTTATATACGGTCTACGTAAATTTGACCATGTCTCCGATTACCGTGCACAATTAAAATGGCTTCCCATTCGTCAGCGTAGAGATATGCACATTCTCTCCCTCCTCTACTCTATACTCTTTAATCCTCGAACCCCCTCCTATCTAAAAGAATGCTTTAATTTTTCCTTTTCTGCCCATGGCCTATCTCTCCGCTCTTCTGATAATCTCACTCTTCTCATGCCTATTCATTCTTCCAAATTCTTAGATCAATCTTTCACCATTCAGGCTATCAGACTTTGGAATAGTTTACCAGTCACCATTAGGAAAGCGAAATCCATTGACATATTCAAAAGGCAAGTGAAATGTCATTTCCTGGCTCTTTGACTTTATATACCTAGTACCTATGTTTCTCATATTCGTATATGATTATGTATATTTATGTATATTATATTTATGTATTATATATACCTATATATTATACTATTAAATATATGTGTACGCATTTATGTATATTTATTGTTATTATGATATTCGTTATTTTTATGTCATATTTTATATTATAATTCCTATTCATGAGTACTTATCTTACTAGCCCTGCCCAGTCCATAAAATAATTCGTTACCCTAAGGTTGCCTTGAAAAGATTGCTTTTTAGCAATAAGGCCGCCTTGTTGCGATTTCAATAGTGTGTATGTTGTGTTTATGTATACTGTGTCCTAACTATTGTGAATTGCAAATAAAGTATATTCTATCTATCTTATAAATTATATCACGTAGGGTACTACGACGAAAGCCTCTTCTATAGTCTCTCAAAATGCGAAAGAGGGTTTATAAATGATTATGATCTCGTAACCAAAAATTAAAATGATATCTATCACAATAATACTGTTTTGTGACGTTTATCCTAGCTATAGGAAACTTTGGAATCGCTAGGAAAAACGGCGTTCCTTTTTCTTTAAAAAAAAATAAAGAATTTACGCTGGACAAACGCTTGTGTGTGCTCTTAAACAGACACTTTGTAATTGCTATACGTTTTCTAAGTAAAAAAAATACATTCTACGTCGCATGAAGTCGCTGGGCAGTGCTGAAGACGTTTGTGGGAGGCCTACGCCCCGCAGTGGACTTCTTGTGGTTGATATGACGATGATTCAAATTCAAAATTCAGAGAATAGTTTTTTACAAAGACGTTATCTTGTCAAAGAGTATGTATAAAAAGTAATAAATGATTTGTATATTTAATCTACTCTATAAACTACTACCATTTCGAAAACAAAAACAAAATGACCACTTGCTACTGGTAAAAGAAATGGCGAAAGAAAACCAGTTACGGCCTTTTTTGTCTTTTAAAAATATATCGTAATTTTTTTTTAACAAAATTTTTTAAACTAGGTACACATACAACATGAAGTACGCGGAATGTCAATAAATAGTGCTATTAATTAATATTAGATTTGATGCTTATAATATATATATATATAAAATAGAACCTGTGTGGCAAGGCCGGCGCACCGATGCTTTGCGGCAGCCATGGCGTGTGTGACGGTAGAAGTAGATGTTTGGCATCGGGAATAGTTAGCAGTTTAGGACTGTCCACAGCCCAGTATATGCAGTTTACCAAAACGGAGGTGTATGGTGCGATCTGTGAATTAAAGAATCAGATTTATATTGGCAAATCACAGATTGAGCTAGCTCCAAAGTAAGTTCGAAACTTGTGTTATTAGATACTAACTCAAAATAAATATTTTTTTAAGATAATTATCTCGCTCATTTTACATTCTGTTTAAGCGAGACAGCATGTGAGATCGAAACTTGAATCACTTGAACAAATCAATTTTTACACGTCCAATCTAGATCGAATTTCTGTGATAATGATGTTTGATCCGTATAACGTGTGGGATTGAGACATTGGATAAATTTGATCACAGGTCTCGATCTATGTAACGGCTGCTTAGACTCATCGAGTACGTATCCCTTAGGATACATACTCAAACTCGTTCTTTAGAATAACCCCCCATATTTTTTTCCATTGTGATTTCATTAATCGCCAACAAATACGTATATTTTTACATTTATTAGGTAATAAAATAGTAATTAAGATAATCTTTTATTTTATTAAACATAATATTTGCACTACATTATTACCTGATATTAGATAAATTGTGTTATAAGTAAAAGATAACTTTAATTAGTCCGATAAATGATGTGATAATTGACATGGAAACAAACAATCGCTTCGTCAATTTTTTATCGTTACATGTGGATATTTCCATAACAACATTGACTTCACCCCACCTGTGGGGCAATTCACGTAACAAGAACCGATTCTAGTTCGATTCAACGACACTCGCTGTCTGACTCATACAAAATAGGAATTGAACTAGAATCGGTTCTTGTTACGTGAATTGCCCCACTGATGTTGACCAGTAGTAGGGAATTTTAACTTACACAAAATTAGTTTCGACCATAAAAACCAATAACCGTATGTATTCCGGAAATATTAATAAGTAGCGTTTACTAATTTGTAGTTAGATGTACCTATATTTATCAGAATTTATATATTTATTTATTTAACAGAAGTGATACTATAGGCGGACTTAATGCTAACTTGCATTCTCTTACAGTCACCCATGATCTACAAAAGAAAGTATCATATTAATTTGGATCCATAGAAAACAAAAGAAAAATCAAATACATCTGAAATTCAAGTGACTGTAGGTGTACCTACCGTTTGAGCAAACGTAGATACGTATCGTTCTGGATGTTCTTCGTATTCCTGTGGGTCATAACCACCACCGTTCTTCCTCACGAGATGATGGCGACGTCTCACTTCACACCCATAGATTTTATTTGGACCTGCACAAAATGTTAGACATTTCTATTTCGAGTTACACCACCAGGCGTAGCTGAGATTATTATCTTTCCTACTTGTATGATAAACAAACCTACAGGCCGTAAACTTAGGTGCTTGTGTCTATTTCAATGCACATTTAGATATTTTTATATCACTAAGGTGGCAAACAAGCTTGCGGCCCACCTGATGGTAAGTGGTCACTGTAATCTATGGACGCTTGCAAAACAGGGAGTATCATTAGCGCGTTGCCGACCCTGGTAGTATTTATTATTGTAAGTAAGTATAAGATATTCTGGTCAATTTAAAATATAAACAACAAAATCTATACTAATATTATAAAGCTGAATAGTTTGTTTGCTTGAACGCGGTAATCTCAGGAACTACTGGTTCGAATTGAAAAAATATTTTTGTGTTGGATAGTCCATTTGTCGAGGAAGGCTTTAAGCTATATAACATTAAGCTGCGACCAATAGAAGCGAAGCATCAGTGAAAAATGTTGCGAAAACGGGGAAAATTGTTCATATCGCGATAGTGTTTTCGAGAACCACGCGAACGAAGTCGCGAGCACAGCTAGCAATAATATAAAAAAATGTACACCACTAATTATAAAGGCGCGGTATAATGGCGATAAACTATATTGCAATCTAACAGTTTACTCTTTTCTTCTTCATTTCACTATGGGAACATGACCAACAATGTGGGACTTATATTTATTCAAAAACATAGTAAAGCGTTGTTATTTGAACAAAAACTTGTTGCATCCACTTACTTCCATGCTCGGCTACTTTTCTCATCATTTCTGGAGGAACGTATTCATGTGGCAGTTCTTGGAATATTTCTTGACTCCCCTGTAATTAATATAAAATACGATCACTGCCTTTGTTTGTAGGTAAAGTATCAAATTGTTGAATAGTTGCTTATCAGATTCATGTTTTGCTTGCCCTGCCTCTTTCTTTCAATAATTCGTTACCCTAAGGTTGCCTTGAAAAGATTGCTGTTAGCAATAAGGCCGCCTTGTTGCTAAAACACTAATATGTAAGGTATCACTGTAATTTATTATTTCTTTCTGCTGTCGTATGCGTATTGTAAATAAAGCATGTTCTATCTATATACTTAGTTGTCTTTTTAATAGATTACCTGTGATACATTTCCGGAGCCTGTAAATATAAATGTGAGCGGTCCAAGCGACTTCGGCATCATGCCAAGAGATACCTCGTAGCCGGCGTCACGGATTGCCTGTCGAGCCATGCTTGAGTTTCGATAGTTGTGTGCTGGACCAATGTGCTAGAGAAATGTTAACAAAAAAAGTAAAATTAACTCTTGTAACTTCGAAATGAACATTTACATAGCGTATAAACTTAAATCAACTAAGTATAGCACAACTTTATTATTATAATAATTAAAAATTACATTACTTCTAAAACTAAACTAAACATATTATTATAAACATAAATTCTATTGAACCTAAAACTAAAAACCTTAAAAAATATAATAAAATAACTAAAATCTAATTGAAAACAATACTATAACATAATATTTTATAGCTTTATGAAACCTTATGTAAAAATATTTCTGACCTTTATGTATACTACCTATTTTGCTTGTTTGATATTATTATTTATAATTATGTTAATTTCTCTCTGTGAATCGTACCATGAATGGTGTGTGATGCCCTAGAGCCAGCAGTCGCAGTCCGAGCCCGTGAAGTATGTTGATCATGCCGGCGACTCCTGCATATTTCCCAAAAGCAACCACTCGATTTCCAGCATTATCCATAAGCTTTTCATAGTCTATTAAGCGAATGTTCTATAACATAAAATACAAATTAAAATTTTTTTACTTCAAAAAATTTTTCATAATACTTATTTGTCTTGAAGATATTGTTTTATCGATAAGACCGCCTTATTGTACCTACTTATCCTACCACTATGTACTATTTTATTGTTATATATTTATTTTGGTGCAATAAAGAATATTGTATTGTATTAGAAACTATGTATTCTAACGGGTATATTATGTTATGTCTAGTCTATATTGTTGTGTAACTGTGAACACAAAACTTGTGTGCACGTAAGCACGCTAAGTAAACTATAACAAAGTTAATAGTTTCAAACAACATCTATCGAATTATTCAAAGACTGAGCAGATTATTCATCATTATTATTAGAAGAAAATACCTGACAATTCTTTGAAAACTTAACATACCACCACAATCACAACAGAATCCAAAGAAATCACGTCGCTTCGAAGTGCGGACAACTTTTGCTATTTTAGTTTCAGTGACTAAAAAAGTCTTGTACGTTTACCTTTGCTAATATAGCGTCCAACATTGGCATATTGGTTTCTTGCGCTTTAATTGTATGGGAGAAAAAGCAATAAGTCTTGTTGGGTATGAGTAGGTCGACGGGCGTCTGCTTCACCCCGAATATCACGCTTGCCTCACTAATGTCCTCTTGGATCATAGCGCCAGCACTTATGTATGACTGTTGAAGAAAAGAAATACATATTATTTGAAAAATAACGACTCGGGAAGGACCTGTACGTACACGACACAAGGAATCCTAGTGTGAAGTTCAGGGATACTGAAGTGTTACACGATTTAAAATTTTAGAATTACGAGTCTTAAGTTCCTGTATGTAAAATTGTTAATGATTATAATGATTCTATTATATTATTTGTCTCTCGGTCAGATAGTAAATTTGACAGTAGTTAAGTGCAAATCTTTCTGTATTACGACAAGAGCTATTAAAGAAAAAAACACTCAACATATTAATTTCGCTCGCTCTGCACCAATCGCTGGCAGACGGGCAAATTCTTAAAATATATAAATTCGGTCTTTTCGGTCTCAAAACAGAAAAAAATTAAGTTACATTTACAGTAGAAGTTATTATAATATCTATGTTTCTTTTACTTCAACGATATGTTTGTCGAAAAGGAAGCTATTATTACTTTACCTGCATTGGATATGCTCGCCGGTTCGATGGCTGTACAATAACTCTCACTCCCTGGCGAACCAGTTTGCTGACGTTGATCGGCGAGAATGGCGCTCGTCTCTCCCATACTGATTGGTCTTCTCTTCGAATTGCTATAACTCGTTGACGCTAGATACAAAAAGGGAGATTTTTTTATTACTGATTAAGCTAAAAGGGATTCTGTCACCCACAAAGCTAAATTCTGGGGTACTACCACACCCCGGACACTCCATACAAACGTCTCGTTATAATCACCTACTACTCCCCGCGCTGGCCCTCACAGCGTAGGGGAGCGTCCCCAAGGTGGCGGATAGGGGAATGGTCGGTAGTACAGCCTAGCTACACTAACCAGCTAAGTCCGATGGACTCGCTGACCAATGACGGGTGTGGTCCTCCAGCATTTCGGGGGTTGTGCGGCGGGTTGACACCTCGCCCACGTAAAACCTATGTTGCTGGTGAAGCGTATCCCGTTAGCGCTTCACTAGTTATAACGCAATAAATTTGCGCAACATTGTCAAAAAAAAAATCACCTACTACTATTACATGAACAGAAGATACCCCACTCGTTGTGGGCGAATGCTGCGGGAGGGGAGGGGTCGCCCGTTTTGGTGCAGGGCGGGGAGTGGCCATTCTGTACGTTAGTACTATTATGAATTCTGTGGTACTACTACCAGGACTAACGTCAGGACAATATTTTGCGAGAGAGAGTTGTAACTTTTGCGTCAGTGTTAATCGTAATACGATGACTCCTCCGGTCTTCGACTTTCATCTCTCAGTATCGTCCTACGGCGAAGTGAGCCTCCTCTGGAGTGCCTCCATACGACATTGTAAATTTTAAAAGTGGGAACCTTCTGCTCCCGCACTGCCCAGTGTAGCACAAGATCGCAGCGTGCTAGCTACAAAATGTCCGTTTAAAAAAAATCACCTCTTCTTTATAAATTCTTGAATAAATGAGCAAAAAGTATTCCGATTTCTGGAATTTAATGGATTTTGCATTATCTAAATGGCAGTGTGAGTAGTTCAAGCCCCCCCTTGAACCATTTGATAATAATAAAATGATCGATGATAACCGATAATGAAGGTTTAAACGTATTAATATCGTGTTTTGAAGATAATCCGAGCGAATACAATAATATTTGAGCACTAAACAGGCATTGGTCGCTAGTTCTTGGACACACCCGTTGATAACAAACTATAAACAAGTTTAAGGTGAGCAAATAATATTAAAGATAACATGTATCTATTTATTTGTACGAATATTTTTACAAATACACATTTTAATTACATTTTAACACATACAGCACCCGCTGTTGGACCTGTCTTTAAAGCGTAAGAGCGACTATATTGTAAGGAAGAAAATATTTTGTTACGTAGTAAAATAGGTACCTAATGAGCAGCTTATTTCATCGTAATATTTTTCGTTGCTACGAAAATTTGTCATCAACCGTAAAATAAACATAAACTAGGTATCTAATTGTAACTTTATCTAATCAAAAAGGCCTACCAGTTAAGCTTAGTTCAATAAGCAATAATTTGAATTCTATTTTATCACGATTACTAAAGTCAAAGAACAGTTTTTGTGTAGTGTTATCGCTAACAAGTAACAAGACACCCCGGGATATCATTTTGGGATGTCTTTAACAATCTTTTTAGACTAACTTTTCAAACAGCCATCGTACTACTTATCATGTGCAAATTCAGTGTAATTTTGACAGTAGATATAATATTTTCAGTGTAAGTTTGACTATGATACAGAATAGAACAGTTAAAAGTCAAATGTATAGGACCTGACATGCACTCATCGAGTGCGTATTCCCTTCTGCCTACTGTACGTACAGCAAAGTAGAAATAGAAAAACAATAATATTGAAAAAATTTGCGATGTTACAATGACGATTCAACTTACAATATCGGCACGATTGATAAAAGATAAAACATCACTGCTAAATAATTAACGGAAGAACATTATTTGTTCGTAATTTTTATTTTATCTGATAACATGTTTACAAAAACAACACTTAGAAACTAAAATGCATTTAAAATGTGTTTATTAAGAATAGGCAATAGATTTTAAAATAGTTTTTATAGATAAAACTAGTTAAAACTTGTTGGTATTCCACGATACCTAACTATTTCTACTCTACTTTTAATCAATGGAATAGGCTATTTGACACTATTAAAAATATACTACGAAATGTGGTCATCCTATTAGGTAATAACATAAAAAAACATATTTATCTCTGTTATATCCAAAAATATTTATAGATTTTTCAAAATAAACAAAATAAATCCAAATTATTTTTTAAATTTCTTCAGCCACAAGAACGCTCTGTGATTGGCTATGCCTCGCGTGACGTCACACGCAAGTCAAATTGTTCATTGTTACGACATTTTGTGTGATTTTATCATTTTATCTATTACTATTCGAATCAAATATTACTGGCATACTTACATCAAAGTGATCTTCACACATAAAAACATTTGTATGAGATAAAATGCTGTTTGGGTCTCTTCGAGCTAACACAGAAACAAACAGTTTTTGTGGAGTTTTTATAGAAGTATTTGTACATTGTGGCACAATTACACCATTTATAAACCATTTTTTCCAGTAAAATAACAGAAAACATATTCTAAACACGCTGAATGTACACTTTGGAACAAGTTTAGGTTGGAGTGTAGCCTTAGGGGCACTATTTTTAGGACTTAGAAAAAATTTCTGAGTTGGAGTATAGGCACTATGAGACGCCAAGAAAACATGAAAAAAGATTTTTTTGAGAAAATTTTTTTATTGGACTTAGATTTTTTTTTCGCTAAAATTTTTTTTTTTTTTAAAATTCTCCGATTTTTCCCTTTTTTTGGTCCCGTCGTATTAGGGGGGCACTTACGAACACTTTTAGTCCTATGCACTAACCGCGTTCGGGCTACCATTTTCGAGATATACGTCGTATTGTAAAATGACCATATTCAAAGAATGGCCAATTACTCGTAAATGGTGACCTTTAGGAAGTTGATGTAAAGGACCAAAAGTGTTTCTAGTTGCGCTCCTGACACGATGAGGATAAAAAAAGGGGAGATATTAAGAAAAAAAAAGTGGATTCAAAATTTGTCAGAGTCCTAAAAACGCTGTTTCTGGGACTGAAATTTTTCGGATCGTTTTTTTTTTTTGTAAAATTCCACCTTTTTTTGGTCTCATCTTATCGGTGGAGCACTTACGAACACTTTTAGTACTTTGCACCAACCCCGTACGGGCTACCGTTCTCGAGATATACGCAATTTCGAAGAAAGTCGGATTTCAAAAACTGCAAATTTCTCGAAAACCGTAGCCCGCACGGGGTTGGTACAAACGACCAAAAGTGTTCGTAAGTGCCCTCCCAATAAGATGAGACCAAAAAAGGGGGAGATTTCTAGAAAAAAAACGTTGCCCCTATCCCTACAATAGCACTGAAAATCGAGTTTGAACTTAGAAAATTTTTGAATATTTTTTTTTTCTAGAAATCTTCCCTTCTATTGATGTCATCGTGTTGGGGGAGCACTTACGAACACTTTTAGTCCTATGCACCAACCGCGTTTGGGCTACCGTTTTCGAGATATACGTCGTATTGTAAAATGACCATATTCAAAGAATGGCCAATTACTCGTAAATGGTGACCTTTAGGAAGTTGATGTAAAGGACCAAAAGTGTTTCTAGTTGCGCTCCTGACACGATGAGGACAAATCAAGTACTATTGAGTCAAACAGATAAGCCGAAAATAGACGACAACGCGTTGATTGAATCTTTTCAGAAAAATTCGCGCCTCACTCGCTTCGCTCGCTCGGCGGTGTTATGATCACAAGATAACCCTAACCTAACCCACCAATGTCTGTCTGAATATTGGTTGGTTAGGTTAGGGTTATCTTGTGATCACAACACCGCCGAGCGAGCGAAGCGAGTGAGGCGCGAATTTTTCTTACGATTCCACTTTGTGGCCATCTTAAAACTAAACCAGTCGAGGATTTTGCCATTAGTTTTATCATAAAACTAACCCAGTCTAGGTTTTTGATGAAAAAACTGGATATTTCCAGGTTTATGGTAAAACAAAGCAATGATTTTGTCTTCTTACGGATCTTGATCAAAAGCCTAGGATTTTGATCAAAAACCTGATTTCATCATAAACCTACGACAGATAGATTAATATCGGAATGAAATGAATAGCATTTGTTGCTACAATGTTAGAATGGATTTATCTAACAAAGTCTATGCGATTTCGGTCAATTTCTGTAGTGATTAAGGTTTCGTCAAGTTTTTGGCAAACAGAAGCTAAGCCAGTTCAGTTTACACTTTCTCTCTAATGGTATAGGTTTTGTAAATTCGCAGCCCGGGCGCGGTTGGTGCAAAGGACTAAAAGTGTTCGTAAGTGCCTCCCCCAACATGATGAGACAAAAAGAAGTGAAGATTTCTATAAAAAAAAAACTAAGTCCCAACTCCCTTTTCAGTGCTATTGCAGGGATAGGGGCAGCATTTTTTAGACTCGTGACAAATTTTCGAATCGATTTTTTTTTCTTTAAATTTTCGCTCCTTTTGTCCTTATGGTGTCGGGGGAGCAACTAGAGACACTTTTAGTCCTTTAAGTCAACTTCGTAATAATCACCATTTACGAGTAATTGGCCATTCTTTGAATCTGTTTTTTTTTACAAAATGGCGTATATATCGAAAACGGTAGCCTGGACGCGGTTAGTGCAAAGAGCTAAATGTGTTCGTAAATGCCCCCCCAATAAGATGGAACCAAAAAAAAAGGGAATTTAAAAAAAAAATTTTAGCGAAAAAAAAAATCTAAGTCCAAAAAAAAAATTTGTCTCAAAATTTTTTTTTTTCATGTTTTCTTGGCGTCTCATAGTGCCCCTAAGCCAACTCAGAAAAAAATTCTAAGTCCTAAAAATAGTGCCCCTAAGGCTACACTCTGACCCAAGTTTACTTGCCTGTGACGTCACGGCGTCCGCCATTACAGAAAAAGCGTTTTTAGCGCGAATATTGTAATTGAAATTTTAAACCGATATTTTACGGAAAATACTGCAAATTTCGCAGAAATATACATGTGGTGTATTAATCAAATACCAACGAATAATTTAAAACAGTTTTTCAAAATCAGTCAAATAGCCTATTGTCCAAATGGATTCTCTGTGATCTGTGATTATAAACTTTCCGTAACGAAATATTTATAAAAACAACACTTATAAACTAAAATGCATTTAAAATGTGTTTATTGATAATAGACATTAAAAATAGTTTTCATAGATAAAACTAGTTAAAACCTTAATTACTTAAATAGTTGGTATTCCACGATAACTATTTCTACTCTACTTTTAATCAATGGAATTGTCCAAATGGATTCTCTGTGATTATAAACTTTCCGTAATGAAATACGGTGAAAAAAGTAAAACTATGTATTATTTTCTACTTGTCTACCTTTTTTCTTCCATGATATGACGTTACGCTGGTCACGCGTAGGAGGATTTTTGTCGGTAATTTTTTTGAAAGTAGAAAATAAATAATACCCTAACTACCTACTTACATCTATTTTGATGATTACTATCTGTAATTAAAAATATTAATTAACGAGCCGATACCCGCGGTTTTACCTGCGAAATCCCGTTGTTCCCGTTCTCGGACTGATATCCGGAATGAAAACTATCATAAGTGTTATCCCAGATTATAAACCACCCGTGTACTACCTTTCAAGCAAAACTTATAAACCGTACTGCGTGAAAGAGTTACAAACATCCACTCATCCTTACAAACTTTGGCATTTATAATAGGGTATCAATACCTTATAATAGTGAATTTTACTTACCTTTGATGTAGAATAATGTACTACACGATTCAAGAAATGGCTCTTCGCACGAAGAGCCGCTGTCTTATGTAACATATTTGCTATTATTTATAAATAATATGTTATATTATCGTATTTTATATTTAAAGTTTGATAAGCGCGCACGGTGTAGCCGTGCTCTTTCTTGTGATACGCAGGGCTGTACTCGCGTTTAGCCCGCACCAGCTATCGTAGCTCCCTTGAGAAAACATTATGATGTGAGCTATGACGCTTTATCATACGAAAGATAGTCTATTCATTATTTGGACTACGACGTTTATCGCGTAATTAGGATGATAAGTTTCGTTAATTGTTCCGATTCAAAGTACTAAAGTACCTATGTTATTTGCAATATTCCACGAGATTCAATGCATACCTGGCTGCGTTTACATCTGTAATTTTTCTCGCTCGCGAAAGTTTAGCTGTAAGATGGCTGTAAGTATAAACAGGTTGCGAGATACAAATTCAAGAAATATACGGAACTAAACCGAAATATTACAAATCGTCGTCGCCCCCCTTAACACCCCTTTATGGGGTAATTTCCGAGGTAAAAACTATCCTTTGTACTTTATCGGGTTTTCAATTATCTCCATACCAAATTTCATCTCGATTGATTCAGCCAGACAAACAGAGTTACTTTTGCATTTAATTTTATAATATTAGTACCTATTAGCACTATTAAAGGATTTAAAGTGGTACAGTGCAAAAATGAGATAAGTAACAATTTTTGCACTGAAATTCAAAAATGCAAAAATGGTTACATAACTCATTTTTGCACTGTACACATAGATTTAGACGACCTCCGTGGCGTAATGGTTATCACGCCAGACCGCCACCCAGGAGGTCCCGGGTACGATCCCCGGTCGGGTCATGATGAAAAACAAACTTTTTCTGATTGGCCTCGGGTCTTGGATGTTTATCTTTAAATGTATTTGTTATAAAATATAATATCGTTGAGTTAGTATCCCATAACAAACACAAGTTTCGAATTTACTTTGGGGCTAGCTCAATCTGTATGAATTGTTCCTATACATTTATTTTTTGATTTATTATTTAGTATGCTAGGTATGCTAGTATTTAATAAATCTATGGTGGTGGTACTATTAAAAAGTCGTATAATAAAATAATGTACCACGCACGCGCCCGCCTCCGTCGTGGAATTGGTAGACTTGTAAGTAGAGGATACCTACGATACAATAATAATCTATGCATAAGAAATAAGAAAGCTTCTAAAACCCGTTCCATCTTCCATCCATGCTTCTGGTTGCGAGTGTTGTGAATCGAGGATGGATGGATTACATTACGTCTCACTATTTCTGTGAGCAGAGCCCCAGCTATTATATTAGCATACCCTACAGGCTACATTATAGTACCTACGGGATACTTATAGACGAACCTGTTTAAAGGTAGTAGGTTGTGTTTGGAACTAAATTTACTTTTTGCGAAATAATTGAATGATTTTGAACAATGCCATCTAGGGCACGATTTCGAAGTGTCGATACTTCGCACCATATTTTTCTCTTTGCTATCCAGTTCATAAACCTAAAATTTCTTCGTAGGAGAACGGAACGGATGCTCAGAGAAATTTTGGCGCCATTATGATATATTTTTAAAATTTTCGCTAACCGGATGGCTTATTCTTGTCTTCTGTAGTCTTATGTCTTAATAATATGGAGTCTCAACTAGGTATGTACACTCTGAGTCATGATCATGACATCCAAGAAAGACAATCCAAGAAAGACGATATAGCAAAATTTCTTCAGTGAAGGTGGATTTTGAAGTCAACACGATAATGTACGATACGATAATACCTAGTTCCTGATCATACACTCCAATCACTTAGTATGCACTACAATCAATGTTTGCTTCACATTGCACTATCAATAATAAGAATCAACCTTTAGAATACACAAAAATTAAATTTCTAATCACTTGCCCAAAATCTTAACTTGAGCACAGCTAAGATAAAAAAAAACTTTTTTCGTTCGTTTCTCTTGTATGTGTACATACTACCTATGTTTGAAAAATGTATAGTGTCAAACATTATTGATTAAAGTTTCGATGGTCACCGACTGAAATTTAATTACCGACTGGTAATTAGAGTTTTTTATGAACCAATGTTCTGTGTTTATGTACTTTTAAAAGTAACTTGTACAACGTCTTGATATATCCGCATGCATCCATTCTCTGAATAAATTTTGCTATCATCTTTTATCGAGGCGTCTTGATTCAGACTGTATTCT
Organism: Endotricha flammealis; assembly: GCA_905163395.2. Taxonomy (NCBI): domain Eukaryota; kingdom Metazoa; phylum Arthropoda; class Insecta; order Lepidoptera; family Pyralidae; genus Endotricha; species Endotricha flammealis. Next base: position 9,763,328 of record LR990865.1, read on the forward strand.
GAGTTACTTACTATATAAAGTATCTAATACGATGTTGTTTTTACGGGACGCTGTTTTGAATACATCGCTGCTTTTTAGTTGATTTGATCACAGATTTTGGCTTAATTGCATATGAATGCAGAAGCCAAAACAAAAAAAGCAAACATGAAAAAACAAAACAGTCGTGTGTCAATGTCAAAGTTATTGACATTTGGCAAGGCTTTTTGGCGCCAACTACAATAGCGTCCACTTGGGCTCGTGATTAGAAATTTAATTTTTGTGTGTTTCTGCGTTTGATTCATAGTATTGATAGTGTAATGTGAAGCAAACATTGGTTATAGTACATATTGATTGAAGTTTGTGATCAGGAACCTATTAAAAGTGCATTATCGTGTTGACTTCAAAATCCGTATTTTCTGAAGAAATTTTGCTATCATCTTTCTTCGGGGCGTCTTGACTCAGAGACTGTATACTGAGTCAAGAATGTCAGGATAGCATGAACTCGCTGCTTTGAATTACTTATAAATTTACTTATGACTTGGCTGTATGGGCTCAAAGCCCTTTGCCTGCCCTAGAGCGAAGAAAACAAAAAAAAAAAAAAATGACATTTGGCAATAATGTTACCCGTTCCGTTGTAATACCGTAATACTTTAAAAACCAAGCTTCATTTTTAATGAGGTTAAAAACTGCCTTTTGCTCACTTCAGATGTCGCTTTGTTGACTGTTCCAAACATTTGACAGCTAGCTGTCATTTTCCATACTATTTTTGTAAACATCATATTTGTTTTCTAAATAATTCCGAAATATGACTCATTGTGCAGCTATCGATTGTAAAAATGTTCCAATCTATTTATTTTCCAAAGAAATAAAACGAAGAAAACTGTGGGAAAAGGCTCTTCGAAGGAAAAATTGGAAATCCAGGAAATGGTCGAGGTTATGTGCTGCCCAATTTAGATCTGAAGATTATAATATTAAAAGTAATTAACAGACAATGAAAATTTATACAGAACATTAAAGAAAAGTGCTGTGCCCTCTATATTAAATCAAATCTGTTAACCTACTAGCACAAGAACGCTCAGATCGATTGCTAAAAAGAAGTTGCATGAAACGGTGTATTGAAACGTCTCGTGGTGATCCAATTCCAGGACCTAACCGGATCCAAACTCAAAATGAATGTGATGCTAATGAAACTTCTTTTACTGATCCTCCTGGGTCTAGCGGGGTCCATATATGCTGTAAATATATGCTGTAATTTTAGAGTGTATTATGTAATACTCATAGGTATAAGAAAATAAAACTATTTAATAGGTATTAATTTTGTTTTATTACACTGTCAAAATCAAAAATCATAATTTTTATACAGATATTTGTTAAAAGTAGTGGTTTAAAAATAGGTTAAACAAAAACTTTACAAAGGTAATACTCATAAGTATAAGAAAATATTTCCAAGTAATCATGGTCCATTTCAATAGCATATGGATTGGCAGCTTTGATTACTTGGAGATAAGCCATTTTACTACTAGTAGTACAGGAGAAACTGCTAGGATTTTGACATATCCTTCATAATTGTCCATTATATTTTCCTGGTAAAACGGGATTGCATCGGGGAATTATAGAATACTTTATTCGGTTTTTTAAATGTCATCAATTGTTCTGTGCACATTTTGTACAAAATTATAGTTTTAGTAGGCACTATATCTTCTATGCCATGGAGAACTGTAAAAACATGCTTTCAGTGTGCTTCTACTCCTTTTCCAGTTGCACATTCGCAGTGACTCCACTATCATGCCACTATTATCCATTTTTAACAGAATGATATTTAAAGAAGCTTCTTCATTTGGGCTTTGCATTGCGCATGGAAATAAATATAACTTTCCTCAAAGGCAACTCTCACGGTTATTAAGCTTCTACTTTCATACAGTAGTGTATCTCCCGTTCAGTGTTGCTTGAAATCTGAAACAACATGTATGTCATTAAATGTCTAATTCTATCTGAAACATTAAAATAACAAGGAACAATAAGGAAATCATGAATGTATGGTTTGTTACCTGTCTGCAAACTCTTGAATGTGTAGTTTATAGAGTGGTGGAAGATTATTGCTGGAATTAATATCTCTGAACTTATCCATGGTAGAAATTTCAGGAATATCATCCTCAAGTTCGTCTTCAACTTCGATGAGGTAATTTCCATCGTACGCCTCCAGTCTACAAAAAGAAATTGAAATAAATAAAAAAAACACAGCAAAACCTACAATTCACAATAATGCCTGTAAATTATTTACCTTTCGATTTTTATGGCTTTTTTGCTAGTGGTCTTGGCTTTCCGTTTCCGCAGTTCCTCCTTCAATCGTAATTACACTCCAGGTCGCTTACATTTCTATGATTTTTAGCAATTACTCTCACATCAAACTTAAACAATGAACCAATATGGCTTGTCTTGGAACAGTCAACAGTGACGCCACCTACGATGAGCTTTGAGTTTTTAACCTCATTATGTTCATTCTCTTAATTTATATATTATTATTTATTTCCCGTTCAAATCGGATAATTTCTTTAAATTATTACTTCAGAAAAAGTGCTGTGAGGAGAACTTTCTATATAACGACTTGCTCGAGCTTGACAATGGTATGGCAAATGGCAATGGCAACCCAAGTTTAGTTGTCATCGGGAAATGTAACGGAGTGGGTGGATACGCTGTTTCTGATCATCAAAACTTGGAAATAATTTTAAATTATACACGAGGAAAATATATTTAATACACTAGGTTTTGAATTTCTTAGAATAAAAAATACAGCCGTTTTTAAGTCACGAAGTAATTTAATAATGAAGATATAAAGGAAAACGCATATTTTTATTCAATATAATGGGTCGTTTCCTGTCGCGGGACAAATTGGAAGGTTTTGAAAAATATAAGGTAGGTACGAACAATAAAATTAAATAATTTAGTATTAGAATTCACTAATAATAATTTTTAAAACTATTTTTAAGTTCTAAGTCTAAATTATTACCTCGTATTTGTATCGATAAAACCATAATATCCGACGCATTTATCCAGCCGGTAATAATAAAATTGTCTACATGCTTGCACCTGATTATTATTATTCTGTTTGTTTACAGTATAATTCATTAGACACAAGTGTCCTCAGCAATTATGTTATGCATCCATTTTGGAATTGGTGTGTTCAGGTAAGATATAAATTATTTAACTCTCATTGTAAACATTTACCTAAATTAAAATATCTAAAAGCTTGATGCATCAGAATAACTTACCTCTGTACTATGAAAACAAATACATTAAAAAAAATAAGAATTCAAGTAGTAGGTACCTAAAATCAAAATGTCTAGTTAGAACAAAGATCGACTAAGTAAATTGCCAACTACATAAAACACTACTCCCTGACCCATATTTTTATTTCAGGTACCTATTTAATTTTTGCTATAACTTTATTCTTATTTACATGGATCACATATCTACTTATGTACCTTCATTAAAATGCACATAATAACAACACATTTACAAGTTAAAAATGTTGTTGTTAGAATAAATTTTATTTGTTAAATGTAAGTCTTTGTACAATGAAAATAATAATGGTGCTATAACTAAAATAAACCATTTTCATTTTGAAATATAAAATAATACTAATAAAGAACAAAGTTGTGCAGTGATAGATAGCCTTAATATACCTACTTACTAAATATATTATGTACATAAATTAATTATTGGTGGTAAGATTACAATGAGAAAAAAAAACATATTGTACGGAATGTTGAGTAAAATTACTTAGTTTTTGTAGCTACTCAGTTTTGACATTTATTGTATGTGTCAAAATTATATAGCAAGACTTGACTTAAACGTTTTTTGAAATAAAAAATATGATCTAACAGTAAAAAGCAATATGTGTACAGTCAGCAGAATAAATATGTTGTCACTATAAAATTGTTGATATGTCACTCAAGTCTTCAGTAATTAAACTAAAACTTCTAGTACACAGTACTAAAGTGACAATATATTTATGCTGCTGTCCATACAGTGATTTTTGAATTTGACTAATATTTGAGTGCATTATTTAGGCTGTAGTGATCTACTAACATAGTAACATGATTGCAGTTTTGTCCGGTGTGGGTGGCACCAAACCTGCTAACATTTACTGGCTTTCTACTGACGGTCTTTAACTTCCTCTTATTCTCCTATTATGACTTTGGATTCCATGCCCTTACTGAAGAGAATGTCACAGGGGACAGTATACCTTGGTGGGTGTGGGCCGTTTCAGCTGTTAACCTTTTTGTTGCATACACACTAGGTAAGCATGGTTTACATTTTTACTTTAAGTGGGGAACACACAAGCCTAGTGCGGGTATGCTTCCCATATACCAGCATTAGTCTTGTGCTCCGCCACTCTATTAAGTATGTTTATGAAGATAAAACATCAGAACTCCTTTTCTGACGCGTCAATTTTATTGATCCAATGCTTTAGGCAGATTGTACACATAACAAAATGCTTATTCTTATAAACGTGCGAAAATAAAGACAGAAAGCCGACCAACAGGTTGACAATATCCATTAAGGAAATGGAAAATAAATAGAGATTAATTTAGATGAATTTGAAGGACAACAAAAAAATTATCAAAAGGTATCATTCTGTGACCAGTTGGGCGGTGCCGAGTAAGAAAAAAAAAGGCGGTGATGGTCCGATGGTCGATAAACATCGTGGCCAGATGGTCGGCGACACAGACAGTGAAGTGAAGATAATGCCATATGTACCTAGTAAATTGATTTTAGATCATAGGGTGTAAAATGAACTCGCGTTACGCGTACGCATGTAGGTAGAGTTTGACGCTACATAAAATTCATTTTAAACGTTGTTGCTGTGTACCTCCGCGATAATATAATATAAAACAAAGTTAGAATCGCTATTACTTTTACTCTTACTCATAAGATATGACCAAACAAAAATATTAGTCTATGCTAGAATGGAATATTGGCAATTTAATGAAATTTGTTATTATTTAGTAATGCGTGTCTGTTTAGTCTATAATAATATTATACAGATGAAGTCTTTGAACGCTCTAATGTCATGAACTAATGGTTCGAAATGAAAATTATTTTATTGTTGAATAGCTAATTTATCGAGGCTATAAGCTGTATGTAGCCGCAGGCATCAGCTATTTAGGAATATGTCCCAAGCGTAAACGGGGAAAGTAGCGAAATCTAGAGGAAGGTCGTAGAATTTTGCCAGACTATCCCATTAATCCCATAAGAATTTACAAAAAACTTAGTGTCATCCATGATAGTTATTATATCCATTCGATAGTTTTTGCATCTAGTGTTAAAAGAGAAACCCATCGGGAAACTTAATTTTTATTAATAAGTAATTAATAAATATAGTTTAATTGACTAGTAAACCGCGATCCGGTTTCTGGGAGTGATTGCATAGCGATAACAAGGCCAAGTATATACATTTTTTTTTTAACAAATAACCGTTTCTTAATAATTTTGACTGTCGTTCTACGTTTATTTATCTATACTATACTAATATTATCAAGAAGTAAAGTTTGTGTGTTTGTATATTTGTTAAATTGTAAGGGGTAATCTCGGGATCTACTGAACCGATTTTAAAAATTCTTTCACTAATAGAAAGCCACATTATTGAGGAGTGTCATAGGTTATATAAAAAAAAAGGGCTTTTACGTGGTAGTCGGTTTTGCAAAGTGAATCGGAGAAAAAACGGCCGAATGAAAGCGTTTCTTACGAACGCCTGTACTAAAAAAGGATTATTAACATAATGCCCAACGAAGTGGGCACGGGTCAGCTAGTTATTTATATACCTAATTCCTTCACTAGCATTTGAGTACAATATCACTTACTTTAAAATAGGTATACAAAATACGTTGCATAATTACATTTTTGAGTTAATGCCACATTTACTTAAAGCTGTAACTAACTAAATAAAAGTAAAAAAAAAGTGGTGGCTTGCGTTTCTGCCAATTAGTGCTAATGCTTGCAAACCATTTACTTAACATAATTATCTTAGTAGTGAACTAACAAGGGCAGACTAGAGGCACATTTATCCCATTAACTCTATTAGTACCTACTTGATAATCGAATAGTATGGACAGTGTCTGTGCCTGGTTGGTTATTACGCCCATGCCTTAAAGCCAAATCTTGTGATTTTTCTGTAGCTAGCTATAGGCATGTGAAGCTGTGTGCGAGTGAGTGAATTCTATATAGAAATAAGTGAGATAGTCAAAACTATCATTTGATAAAAAATCCCAAGTGCGTAGCCCTTAATCTATTAGAACTCTATTTCCCGTTCAATAAATAGCTTCTCGACGTATGTTTAGCCAAGTGCCCAAGTGTGTATTCAGAACAATAATATTGGGGTTAGTGCCCTTTGTTATCTAATGTTAAAAGTCTCATATTGATAATAGCATTGAGAGACACGATTTCAACATCCCATTCGACCTCTGAGTATCTAATTAAATAAATCTTTTTTGTGATTTAATGTTAAAATATTTATTCACTTGTGTAAACTCGTCTGTGAGTATATCTGTATTGCTAGGAAGTTTTCGCCCATCGACCGCACATGTTACTTTTACGCCATACATTTTATTATTTTTATTACGCGAAAACCATTATCCGAAGTCTCGGGTAGTCGCGTAAACAGAACCGAAACTTATAACACGATGTTTTCCTGAGTGATTAGAGCCTAGCTACTATTATGAACTTGATAGTGGCTGATAAATGATCTAGCTCGACCAGGGCAGTACTATCCACCCTCACGGTATAACCGTTTATCGACGTTAAATATGTGATATAAAATAAAAATAAATAAATAAATATATAGTTACAAATCACACAGATTGAGCTAGCCCCAAAGTAAGTTCGAAACTTGTGTTATGGGTTAGGTAGGTACTAACTCAACGATACCATATTTTTATAACAAATAGGTACATACAAAGATAAACATCCAAGAACCGTCGCCAATCAGAAAAAGTTCGTTTTTATCATGACCCGACCGGGATTCGAACCTGGGCGGGACCTCCTGGATGGCGCGGCGGTCTAACAGGCGTGGTAACCATTACGCCACGGAGGTCGTCAATGCCGCTGTGCCGCCATTACGCCATGGAGGTCGTCTATGCCTCTGTGTTTCTTAGAATAATTTGGAGAGCCTGAAGCCTAATACCCGTCCTACCTTTTTCCTTCCCTTTGCTGTTTTATTCGTCCATAGGATCTCCCTGATCTCTCACTCACCGAGCGAAACGCATTGCTGTTGCTTCACGCCGATATCATGTGAGAGGGTTGTACTTCCCGGTCGAGCTAGTTTTGTAAATGCTCCAAAATATTATAACCTTGAAAATAGTCGACAAAAGATAATATGAGTAAAACTCCTATAAATAACCGCAACAAAAAATTATATTATATATATTACCTAAGTATACTTAGGTAATAATTTTTTGTAGAATAGATTTAAATACCTACCTACCTAGGTAGGTATTTAAATCTGAATATTTGAAGTTTAAGAAAAATTTTGTATTTACACAAATAAATCGAAGGATATTTTCCAATAACTAATTGTACCTACCTACACATTGTAACTATTTGGTCATCATTTTCATTTTTAAACTTAGGTATGAATAGGTCATGAATAAATTACAATACCTAGCTACTTATTCGACAACAACAAAAAAAACAAATATTACTTATGATAAATTTGTTTTTGAAACATCAGTGTCGAAAGAATGATTAGGTAGTTATGATTCATAAGGTAAGATATGATATATATAACCAGTAAAAGTTGCGCGCTAAAGTGAATAAATTCGCTACCGGTGTGTAGTTTGTTCGGCCAGCTTATATAAACAAATAGACAGCGCCACATGGTCCTAAAGTAAGGTATGCTTTCCCTGCTTGTATTATGGGCGGCGACCGAATCAAGAAATTCCGTAACGAAAATAAAACCTAACACCCCCCACTCCGCGCGGCGTTGAAAGCCGTGCATCGTCTAACGTCGTTTCAGTTCGGCAGACTTCGGCACGGTGTTTGTGTGCGTGCGACTAGACGTACGCGTGTGTGTAGACTAGCCGCTAACTGCTCATAACTGATTCTATCTCTTTTAGACACGATGCTATGTGAGACAGCTTGCTTTTTGGCCGCGTCCACGAGTGAGTTCGAGGCGTTCGAACCCGCGACTATGCAATAGCTTTACCGCGACAGTCCCCGAGTGCCACACGTTTTTATTTAAAAAAATATACTTTAACACAGAAAACACCGACTCGAGAACAAACAAAAATACCATCACATAATTGGGACAGGCCCAAACAAGCACATTCCCACCGATGTGTCTCCTGTGTAGCCAGGATCAACAACGGCGACCTCAGATGGACAATAAGCGATGAAGCTTATTAGCGTCCCGGGGGTGAAACTACAGCTGTTTTGGAACTCACAACGATTTAATCAGAAAGAAGATAGTCGGAGTAGGAAGTTTAACCTAAATGTTTGCCCCGGTGATCAAACCCGGACCCACGCCGTCTGGTGCCGAAAATGAGAATAGACGCGACTTTTATTTTTTACACAAGCCCGGGTGGGTCACTATATAAAGCCCCGCCCGTGTCATTTAAACCCTCTATACACTAACTAGACTTTACATGCAATGTTACGCAGTCACCGTAGCTTAAGGTAGCTTGCAATACCTATGGATCTATAGAGACCTTACTACCGTAGGAACACAACATGGCCGACACCAATGCTATTTGGCTACGATCTTCTGTAAGGAAGTCCTTTCCCAGACGGGCAATAATCTGTTTGGCCTACCTTTCATTGACACTCGAGAGTATTCTCTGATGTGCACAATAATTATTTAATTTATGTTAATTATTATGTTCAAAACAATACAAGCACCACGTCATTACCACAAAATTTCCATACAAAGATTTGACTACTCCGTGGCGTAATGGTTACCATGCCGGCGCGCCACCCAGCAAGAGGAGCCGGGTTCGAATCCCGGTCGGGCCATGATGAAAAACTAACTTTTTCTGATTGGCCTAGGTCTTGGATGTTTATCTATACTTATGTATTTGTTATGAAATATAGTATCGTTGAGTTAGTATCCCATAACACAAGTCTCGAACTTACTTTGGGGCTCAATCTGCGTGATTTGTCCCTATATATTTATTTCTTCAGAAAGAATGCGGTCAGCTGGGAAGAACGTAGGTCCTTTGAATTTACTGCATTTGAAAGGCTATTATATCGCATTTAATACCAATTGGAAACAGAATTGGCCGACGCGGGAACATGATTTGTGAATTAGCATAGCTACATTTTCCTTCCCTTTGCTGTTTTATTCGTCCATAGGATCTCCCTGATCTCTCACTCACCGAGCGAAACGCATTGCTGTTGCTTCACGCCGATATCATGTGAGAGGGTTGTACTTCCCGGTCGAGCTAGTTTTGTAAATGCTCCAAAATATTATAACCTTGAAAATAGTCGACAAAAGATAATATGAGTAAAACTCCTATAAATAACCGCAACAAAAAATTATATTATATATATTACCTAAGTATACTTAGGTAATAATTTTTTGTAGAATAGATTTAAATACCTACCTACCTAGGTAGGTATTTAAATCTGAATATTTGAAGTTTAAGAAAAATTTTGTATTTACACAAATAAATCGAAGGATATTTTCCAATAACTAATTGTACCTACCTACACATTGTAACTATTTGGTCATCATTTTCATTTTTAAACTTAGGTATGAATAGGTCATGAATAAATTACAATACCTAGCTACTTATTCGACAACAACAAAAAAAACAAATATTACTTATGATAAATTTGTTTTTGAAACATCAGTGTCGAAAGAATGATTAGGTAGTTATGATTCATAAGGTAAGATATGATATATATAACCAGTAAAAGTTGCGCGCTAAAGTGAATAAATTCGCTACCGGTGTGTAGTTTGTTCGGCCAGCTTATATAAACAAATAGACAGCGCCACATGGTCCTAAAGTAAGGTATGCTTTCCCTGCTTGTATTATGGGCGGCGACCGAATCAAGAAATTCCGTAACGAAAATAAAACCTAACACCCCCCACTCCGCGCGGCGTTGAAAGCCGTGCATCGTCTAACGTCGTTTCAGTTCGGCAGACTTCGGCACGGTGTTTGTGTGCGTGCGACTAGACGTACGCGTGTGTGTAGACTAGCCGCTAACTGCTCATAACTGATTCTATCTCTTTTAGACACGATGCTATGTGAGACAGCTTGCTTTTTGGCCGCGTCCACGAGTGAGTTCGAGGCGTTCGAACCCGCGACTATGCAATAGCTTTACCGCGACAGTCCCCGAGTGCCACACGTTTTTATTTAAAAAAATATACTTTAACACAGAAAACACCGACTCGAGAACAAACAAAAATACCATCACATAATTGGGACAGGCCCAAACAAGCACATTCCCACCGATGTGTCTCCTGTGTAGCCAGGATCAACAACGGCGACCTCAGATGGACAATAAGCGATGAAGCTTATTAGCGTCCCGGGGGTGAAACTACAGCTGTTTTGGAACTCACAACGATTTAATCAGAAAGAAGATAGTCGGAGTAGGAAGTTTAACCTAAATGTTTGCCCCGGTGATCAAACCCGGACCCACGCCGTCTGGTGCCGAAAATGAGAATAGACGCGACTTTTATTTTTTACAAAAGCCCGGGTGGGTCACTATATAAAGCCCCGCCCGTGTCATTTAAACCCTCTATACACTAACTAGACTTTACATGCAATGTTACGCAGTCACCGTAGCTTAAGGTAGCTTGCAATACCTATGGATCTATAGAGACCTTACTACCGTAGGAACACAACATGGCCGACACCAATGCTATTTGGCTACGATCTTCTGTAAGGAAGTCCTTTCCCAGACGGGCAATAATCTGTTTGGCCTACCTTTCATTGACACTCGAGAGTATTCTCTGATGTGCACAATAATTATTTAATTTATGTTAATTATTATGTTCAAAACAATACAAGCACCACGTCATTACCACAAAATTTCCATACAAAGATTTGACTACTCCGTGGCGTAATGGTTACCATGCCGGCGCGCCACCCAGCAAGAGGAGCCGGGTTCGAATCCCGGTCGGGCCATGATGAAAAACTAACTTTTTCTGATTGGCCTAGGTCTTGGATGTTTATCTATACTTATGTATTTGTTATGAAATATAGTATCGTTGAGTTAGTATCCCATAACACAAGTCTCGAACTTACTTTGGGGCTCAATCTGCGTGATTTGTCCCTATATATTTATTTCTTCAGAAAGAATGCGGTCAGCTGGGAAGAACGTAGGTCCTTTGAATTTACTGCATTTGAAAGGCTATTATATCGCATTTAATACCAATTGGAAACAGAATTGGCCGACGCGGGAACATGATTTGTGAATTAGCATAGCTACAATGCAGTTACTTTTATTACAAAGATTTTATAACATAAAATAATATTGGTTTAGTTTATATTTTCGTTTAAGGTCGTACCAACAAATTTCGCTAAAATTTTGCTGTTTTTCAAGTTGTCTCTACTCCTAGCTACCATAACGAATAACCACCAAAAAAATATATGTTGTGCTATAATCATTGTACTACATTTAACCAGCTCGAAATTTGAAATTACTGAATATTTATGGAGTAATAAAATATTTAAGGAACCTAGTAATCAAAGAAAGAATGTGATTCAACTTGGGTATTTATGCATCGATTCGTGTAAAATTTACATTAATACATAGGCAATAATATTATCTACTTATTTGCAGCTTGGTTTTTGAATTTGAGTGTATTTCCACCAAGTCACAAGCAATTTTCCGTCAATTACGTAATTTCTGGATAGCGGGTGACTGGACACAAGGTAATCAATCAGTGCGCTCCCACGCTTTCGGATGGATGAACGTGTGCCAAATTTTCGCTACACAATGCATGCTCTCGATTTTTTATTATTATGACGAAAATATCCAAATATAAAAAATATCAACTAAAAAAATACAATAAATGCATGAAAGTTATTTATCTTTATAAAATAAATATTTAATTTTATTTTTTAAAAGATAAATAACTTTCATGCATTTATTGTATTTTTTTTTGTTGATATTTTTTATATTTGGATATTTCGTCATACAGATTCATACAGATTGAGCTAGTCCCAAAGTAAGTTCGAAACTTGTGTTATGGGATACTAACTCAACGATATTATGTTTTATAACAAATACATACATATATAGATAAACATCCAAGACCCGAGGCCAATCAGAAAAAGTTCGGTTTTCATGACCCGACCGGGATTCGAACCCGGGACCTCCTGGGTGGCGGTCTGGCGTGGTAACCATTACGCCACGGAGGTCGTCAAACCAAATACGTTGAATTATATATTATGACGTATATTATTTTATCCACGATAATGATTGCGGCGCATTACAGCGCCACATACAATACTTAAATTTCGACACTGCTCCTATTGGTTACATGGTTTTTTGGTAGATTCAACAAATCGCTAGTTTTAGTCCAGTGTCTCCTGGTTCGATCCTTAGGTTGGTGTTCATGCTTTTTGATTTTTAAACTTTTTTTTACAATATAATTCTATGTTTTACTTTTTACCTACCTACAATTGCAAGCAGTAAAAAACTATAATAAAAATATGTAATAAAATGCATAATTTTTTTTAAATTGGAATCTGAAATTGTTGAAGTATTTTTATACACATAAAATTATATTTTTCTTTTTATCTCTTTTTAGACGAGAAAAAAAAGAAATAAAACGAAAAATATTATTTACTAATGTGTATAAAAATAGACAATATCAGATACCAATTTAAAATTTTGAGGACATTTTTATTATAATATTTTTTTACTGCTCGTACGTAACTTATTGTTAGGTAGGTAAAAAGTAAAACATAAAATTATATTGCTAAAAAGAAGTGTAAAAATCAAATAAAAAACATGAGCACCAATTCTTGAACCTGGACATTATTTACTAATGATTTCTTGAATCAACCATAAAGCCATCGTAAACAATAAGAGATGTGGCGAAATTTAACTATGTATTGTATGTCGCAAATAAAATTATGATATAGATTACGTCATTTATTTGACTTATAGTGCCTTTCATACCATACTAGTGGGTGCATGCGGCTTCGCCTGCGTGGAGTTTGGTTTTTCTAGTTTTACGCATTTCTGGGATAAAAAGCACTCTAAATGTTGACTCGAGATCTCCGTGTAAAATTTCATCAAAATTCATTCTTTAAATTCAGTGGTTTTTGCGTGATACGGTATAACACGCAGACGTACAGTTTTTTTTGTTGAAAATGACTATTTTGGTACTGCATCGATAGTAAAATCCAGCCGATCAATATTTCAAAAAAATGTGTGTGTCCTGTGAAAACCGGTACAACACGAGTTGTAGCAAAATGACCTTTTTCATTGAATGTGAATCAGAGAAAAATACCAAATTTTTCTGTCTAATCCATATTTTGATAGGGCTTATAGTTCCTGAGATAGTATGGTACAACTAGAGCAAAAAAAACGGGTTTTGTTAAATAATTTTGTGTAACCAACCAAATACGACATAACATACATCGCCTGCAAAATTTCATTTGCAATGTTAAGATTTGTTTTTAATAATATATATTTAGTTCTATCATAATTCACATAACATTTTAAAAGCGTCAACTGATATTGTTTAGTTCTAGAGGTCTATGGAAAGTGTTCAAATATTTTAATAATTGGTTTCAACTAGATGTCGTTAATATTACCGCGCCGCGCCACGTCATTGCCAGCCCTCTAGTGGTGAAAAAGGCAAGGTTTTTATAAAACTTAGTACTACAAAATGATCAATAGATGTCAAGTTTTTGGCATTTTACGTAATATTAAAGCGGGGTGAAGGGGTGAAGTAACGTTACTTAGAGGTCAAATCCTCAAGGTCATCGGCTCCATGGAGCCCCTTAACCGAACGTGTTAAAAATGAAAAATGCAGTTAAGCGATCCGAAGCCCGACAAACGTTCTCATTTCACCAATTTGAATTATAATTGCTTCCTTTTTGTTTTTGTTAATTGAATCAATTTGTTTTAATAAAACAAAACTAAAATTAACAAAATGTAACTACAAGTTTTTTTTTATTTACCACTCGTGGCAAACAAACACGCGCCCCGCCTGATGGTAAGCAGTCACCGCTTGCAATACCGGTATTAGTATTACTCGCGCGTTGCCGACTCTGTAAAAAGTGGTGACCTTTACTCACCGTAGGAACACAACATGGCTGAGACCAATGCTATTTGGCTACGCTACGATCTTCTGTAAGGTGGAGGTCCTTCCCCAGACGGCTGCACCGATTTGAGCAAGTGTATACAGAATCAACAATTTGTATTTTTTTTTATTGTAGATGGCATTGACGGCAAGCAAGCGCGGCGCACTGGATCGAGCGGTCCTCTGGGTGAACTCTTTGACCACGGCCTGGACTCCTACTCCGCTGTGCTCATCCCTACTTGCTTGTATAGCATATTTGGCAGGTTGCACATTGATTTATTTTATAATACTTACAGCCAGTTTCACAAGCACATTTTAATATCAATTCCACATTAACTCTCAAGCTATCTCCTTTCTTCTTTCTTAGTTTGAAAGTGATTATAATTATTTGAATACGATATTAACTTATAAAATGCGTTTCAGAAAGTGGCCGTTACTAATGTTTTCTTTACAACCATTCCGTTCCGCAAAGTGAAGGGAGAGAACGGAGGTCCTATGGAACGTTATTTACAGACTTTTATTATAATACTTAAGTGTTATTCCTCCACTTCGTCCATTATAACTTTTTTTTTTACTGCAAGTGTCGGTCCGTTACGTGCCTACACTTCTGAAGTTCTCTTCACTAATTTATTTATTTAATGTTAATAATGTAAATACAATCATTATATCAAAGTTCAATACTAGGCGTAATTAAAAAAACATTTCTAAAGTAATATTATAAAGCAGTAATATGTGTTTGAATGTGAGATAATCTTCGGAACTACTGGACCGATTTTAGGAAATCTCATTATTATAATAAATACTAAGTTATCACTAAGGCGGACACAAACTCGGTGACAAGCGAGTCGGTCGTGCGCGAATTTGAAAGTAGTAAACTTGGGCATGAATCAGTTTTTTTTTGTGTCCGAGTTGCCCCCTAAAGTCGGTGCGAACTCGACTGCACTTCACCGCTGAAAAACCAGCATCACATCGACATCCTTATTTGGTAATTAAGCATACCCTAATTCTTTTGTCTTTTTTTATCAGGGATGAGCTAAGTCCGTTGAGATTTTTCTTTGTGATTTGGAATATATTCTTCAATTTCTACCTCACACATTGGGAGAAATATAACACTGGCGTCATGTTCTTGCCTTGGGGATACGACTTCACAATGATTGTAAGTTTAAGTAAGTTTATTATAAAATCTGTAAATGATAGAGAGATCAGAACATTTTTTTGTGATAGAGACCGGCAAACAAGATAGTTGCTAAGCTGGAGAATCCCGATGGTTTCCCATGTACTGCGCGATACCTCTCTTTAGACCTCAATATTTTTTTGGTAAATACATTTTTTTTTATACCACACAGGTGGCAAACAAGCATACGGTCGGCCTGATGGTAAGCCGTCACCGTAGCCTATAGACGTAAGCAATACCGGGGGTATCACTCACGCGTTGCCAACCCTCCTAACCCCACCAAGTGGAGCTCTGGAGACCTTACTCACCGTAGGAACACAACATGGCCGAGACCAATGCTTTTTGGCTACGATCTTCTGTAAGGTGGAAGACTGAATGTCAACACTGAATGTAGGTTGCGAACCAACCTTCGTGACGCGTGCTAGGCAGGAAGTACTAGATATTACGATAGCCACAACTAATCTTGCCAGGCATATCAATAACTGGCAAGTTAGTAGTGAAAACTCAATGTCGGATCACAGACATTTAACTTTTGAGGTTAGGGCTGCTTTAGACACACAAACCACAATTTATAGGGATCCAAGATCAACAGACTGGGCTAATTTTAAAAATCAGCTAAGTCAAAATCTAGAAACCTTTCCAAAAACAATCAGGTCAACTGAGAGTCTAGAGGTAGCTGTTAGCATACTCACCAAAGGTATTCAAAAAGCCTTTGAAGAGAGCTGTCCGCTTAAAATAAAGACCTCAACCAGAAAAGTACCCTGGTGGAACTCTAAGCTTCAAAGGCTAAGGGAAAAAACCAGGAAATTATTCAACAATGCTAAAAAGACTCAATTGTGGGAGAACTATAGGAAAGCATTAACTGAATATAGCAAAGAGATTAGGAAGGCAAAAAGAGCATCATGGAGAAAGGTCTGTGAAGAGGTCAAAAATCTCCCGCAGGCAGCAAAACTCCATAAATTGCTCTCAAAAACCAAAACTAATCAGATTGGACTCCTCAAAAAGGAAGATGGCTCCTTTACAACATGCGAAAAGGAGACCTTAGAGTTGCTGGCCGCGACCCACTTTCCAGGGTCCACGATAAGGGACTTGTTCCAACAACGCCCTGTCTATCATAAGCCTCGTAATGAGGACTGGTGCAGGGCTGCAAAGATCATAAGACCCAAACAGGTTCAGTGGGCCGTAGACTCATTTAAATCATACAAAGCGTGCGGAGATGATGGAATACTGCCCGTCCTGTTACAACAAGGAGTGGGCATCCTCATTCCCTATCTGGTAAAAATCTTCAGGGCAAGTTATGCCTGGGGATACTTACCAGATCAGTGGACCTTGGTCAAGGTTCTTTTTATACCTAAAACTGGTAAGAGAGATTATAGCCAGCCAAAGTCTTTCAGACCAATAAGCCTCTCTTCATTTCTTCTTAAGACAATGGAGAAGGTGATAGATAGGTATATTAGAGACGTAGCTTTAGTAAGACATCCAATCCATCCCAGCCAACACGCTTATCGCAAGGGTAAATCAACAGAAACTGCCCTTATAAGCCTAGTGGATAGACTGGAGAAGGCTACAGAAGATAAGGAAATAGCACTGTGTGCTTTCCTTGACATAGAAGGAGCTTTTGACAACTCATCAACCTCACTGCTGGTCAATGGGCTGATAAGTAAAAATGTCGACCCTACGACAGTGAGATGGGTAAACTCCATGCTCTCGCATAGAGGAGCAAGATTAGCCCTTCATAAAACCACAATTGAGATATCTACAGTACGAGGATGTCCACAGGGAGGAGTTCTATCGCCTTTACTATGGACTCTTGCTGTAGATGAACTATTATACAAACTAGCAGAACTCCGAATTGATGCCCAAGGCTATGCAGATGACTTGGTAATCATAGTAAGAGGTTTCTGCCAATCTACCATCTCGGGTATAATGCAGAAGGGACTTAACACTGTCAGTGACTGGTGCGTCAAAAGTGACCTCTCCGTAAACGCCGACAAAACTGTTATTGTACCCTTTTCGAAGAAACGGCTATTGGACAAATTAGTAAGGCCAAAGCTTAATAATAAAATGATTATGTTTTCCACAGAAGTCAAATATTTGGGCGTTACTATCGACCAAAGGCTGACATGGAACTCACACTTGGCTAACGTTTCAAAAAAAGCGAAGATTGCCATGGGTGTCTGCGGTCGCTTGATGAGGAACAACTGGGGTATAAATCCCAGAACCGCACTATGGTTGTACACTGCCATTGTGCGGCCGATCATAACGTACGCATCAGTGGTGTGGTGCGACAAAGCAAATCAAGTGACTGCCAAACAGAAATTAGACGGCCTGCAGAGAACTGCCTGTCTTATGTCCTCGGGAGCTATGTCCACGTGCCCTGGAATGGCGCTCAATGCACTGCTGGGACTGCTGCCTCTTCATGTATTCATACATAGAGAGGCGAGGGCAAGCATGTATAGAGCCAACATACAGGGCAGGGGCAATTGGCTCTCCAAGAAAATGAGGATCCTACAGGACTCATCCCTGAATTCACCAATACTAAGCATGCCAACCGATGCCATGCTACTGCGGCACGTATTTGGAAAACAGTACTCCGTAGAAATTCCATCTAGGGAAAACTGGTTAAATAGCCAGCTATCCTTTGAGGCCGGATGTTTAATCTGGTACACAGATGGATCCAAAATGGGTCACAATGTAGGCTGTGGAATACATGGAGTGCGACCAAGGTTCAACAAAAGTGTGAACTTGGGTAAGTACGCCTCTATATTCCAGGCAGAGGTTTATGCCATAGTAGAATGTGCGGAAGCCAACCTGCAAAAGCGCTACACCAACCAAAAAATTTATATCAACTCGGATAGCCAAGCCGCTCTACTAGCGCTAGACTCGAATGTGGTCACATCGAGACTGGTAGAAGAGTGCATGGAACGACTGAACACTCTAGGCAACAAAAATAGAGTAGTTTTAAGATGGGTACCAGGGCACGCAGGCATAAACGGCAACGAACGTGCTGATGAGCTTGCAAGAGTGGGGGCTAATGGAGCACAGGAGGGACCCGAGCCGTTCTGTGGTATACCAAAAAGCCTAGCTAACAGAACCCTTTCGTACTCCTGTTTCGAAAACGCTATCAAGCTCTGGACGGAATCGCCGGGCATGGATCACTCAAAACTTCTAATCAAAGCCTTCGACAAAAGGTACAGCAACCTTGTCCTAGCGCTCAGTAGAAGTAACCTACGAATTATTGTCAGAGCCTTAACAGGACATTGTTGCCTTAATAAGCACATGTCCAACTTAGGGCTGAGTGACACACGCACCTGCAGACGATGTAAGGAGGCTGATGAAACACCACTGCATCTTCTGGGGGAATGTGGGCCACTTATACACAAGCGCAGCACTCATCTTGGGAAACACTTATTAAGCCCGGATGAGTTAAAGGAGTTCACCCCTAAGCAAATCCTGCGGTTCATCACAGCTGCAGGGTTTAGCGGTGAGCTCTAACAAATCATGTGGCGATCACAATAGACCAGTCATGGTCGCAGTGCTACTTAAGCCGCACAAAACATAAATAAAAAAGGTGGAAGACTGCCCCGATTTGAGCGGATTATCCGCTGTGCCCTACCTCTCTTAGGGACAAAATGGAATAGAAAATATACAGACCAAAAGAAACATATTATTCAAATACGAAAGTTTTAATAACGTTTGTCTTGGGGAGAAGCCCAACCCTAATATAAAGTACCTATCTATTGACCCCAGGGCCGCGCCGGCTCTATGTGCGAAGTGTGCGGCGCACACAGACGCTAATACAATAGGCGCCGTTTAAGTATGAAGATTTGTAAAAAAAAAAGAGGCGCTTCATAGGTTTCGCACACAGACGCTGCCAGGGGACGGCGCGGTACTGTGTCACCCTGCTATCGACATTCTTCTGTTTTCAATATTTCTTTTCTTTTTCTCTTCTTTTTCAATTATACTTGTTAATTAAGCTGAAAATTGTGGAGCTTGCCGCTGGTTTTTGAGCCTGTATCCCACTTTGAAATGTTTAATTGCAGGGTTCGTGTCTTTTGCTGCTAATAACTTCAGTGATCGGCCCCAAGGCGTGGCACATCACCCTCCCTGGTGACATCACTCCCGGGATAGTATTCGAGTTCGTCCTCTACTTCTCAGCCATGATCACTAGTCAGACAATTATAATATGGAACATTTACAAGTAAGCATTATTTTATATTCACCAACAATTCCTAAAATAATAAGTCTCCTAACAGCTTCCTCTATGTCCAAATCCTTGTTTTTGGTACGTGTATGACATATGAAATTCTCGATTTTTTAAAAACGGGATTATCATCTATGTCATATGCCAAAAACAAAGATTTGGACAAAGAAAAAGCTGTTACGAGACTTAAATTTTAGGAATTGTTATTTGTTGGTAAAAACGGGCATGACAGCCAGTTTTTGAAGCGCATTTTTAAAGGACACATTAAATTATAGATGTCACTGTGAAACAGAAGAAAAAAGAGATAGATAGAGACTTAAAGTGGAATTAAAATTAAAATGTGTTTCACGAGCTCAAATAAAAAAGAAATGAAGAGTTGACAGAAGACTTTATTATGCAGTGAGACTATCTTAATAAATTCAAATGTAATTTATTCTTTAATGCACATAAATAAAATAAAAAAATAATACAGTAATAGATACAGTGTACAAAGGTGAGCTTATCTCTTTAAGAGATTTCTTCCAGCCTACCCAACCGTGTGTCATACAAGTTGTACAAGGGCGGTAAACAATTTTATAAGTGCCAATTTATACTACTACATTCTAAATTCTAATACTTTTCATTTTAAAAGGACTCTTTAAAAAAATATAAGACATATTTTACCTTATAATTTTGTTTTTTTTTGTTATAAATTTATACTTAACATTAAAAAAATACATAATAATTATTAATTAGATTAAATTGTTCTTGATAGGTCATATCGAGACGGCACCGGCAAAATGCGTTCATTCTCGGAGGCGATGCGGCCCATGGTGCCATTGTTCATGTTCTTCGCGCTCAGCTCGATATGGGCTATCTACTCGCCCACCGACGTCATAAACCGGGGACCAAGATTGTTTTACGTGTTGACTGGTACCATATTCTCCAACATTAATGTAAGTAAAATTCATTTAATAACTTAGTATGTATAAGTTACAATTTGCACCACGAGAGATAAGACCTGTCGTATCACGTGATTCGCCCTGCGCAGTACCCAGTTTCTATGCCATTTTACTAGAAATCGTCTACTGCGCAAGTCAAATCAGCAATGTCTCGTCAAGCCTCGTGGCTCGTATTGTACGTTCCGTTTCTCACTCTCCGCCATATTTTTTTTCTATATACTTAATATGAGAGCCCATCTCCGGCGCTAGATGGCGCGGTTTTGATTCCGGAAACAACACCATGGATTGGGTGTTTTCTATGTATCATACAAAATCTATACAGATTTCCTTACTAACGGATGAATGCACAGCTCTTCTAAGGGTTACTTTCACGGATTTATGTAAGTTGCAGTTAGGAAGATAAATTATCGAAAATTCATACATAAGTTTGCTACCCTAAACTGATCAGAATCCAGTGACACCGGCCCTAAATTTAATTTTTTTATCTCTTTCTGTAGCCAAATAAATAAGTACCTAATTGTAACATTTCAGTGTCGTCTGATAGTGTCACAAATGAGCGACACCCGATGCCAAGCGTTCAATGGACTGTTAATACCTTACGCTCTGGTCATGGCCATAGTGTTTTGCTTCCAAGTCTCGCCCATGACCGAGCTAATGTTGTTGACGGTACTCTGCTGCGGGTGTTCTGTTGCGCACGTGTTATACGGGACAAGAGTGGTAAGTATACTAAAGTATAAATTCTTAGAGGTGCTATATTCATTATAAAAGGTCCCTATTTTACCTAAAGGAACAGAAAGTAATAGAAGAAGTGATAGGTCGCAAGTATACACCGCGAGGAATGTGACATCTTTTACTCGTATCCTCGCATCTCGATAGTACACAGAAATTCTCAGAAAATATATCTACCTTAATTGTAGAAAGCAAGCGATAACGATTTTATATTCTGCATAATATTAAGAAATAATGTAAAGTAGGCGAAAAGTTCAAAGTGCATATTTAATTTAAGACCTACATTGTACACTTGATTAAAAGACGATTGAATTATATCATTAAGCACTAATTTATACATAAAGCTGGTTACAGCACTCAGTATACCTTACCCTCGCACTATTGTCAAAAAGTAAAATGATTAAAAATTGTTGTTTTATGTCTAAACAATAGGGGTATAAGTATGTTTTGCCCCTTATTTCCAATGTATAATTTTCAACTATTCCATGACAATAATATCTGCTTTTTTTACAGGTGCAAGAAATGTGTGAACATTTTAAAATAGAATGTTTCCATATTAAACCAAAAAATTCATAAGTAAGTATTGTTAGTTTATACTTATGTGTCTCCCCATGTGATTTTATTTTAGAAAGGTACATGTCGGCTCGCTTTTTGTAGCGACATCTACATAGTCGGTGTCTTGTTGGACCCACGTATTCTTCCGATTTTTTAAATACCAAAAATAATTTGTAAATCAAATAAAGACCATTTTATATTATATATCATATTGAAATTGGTATGTTTTAAGCTATTGAACGCAAAAGTCATGTATACGCGACAGCCGACAAGAGATAACGGATAGCTTTTCTTGTTTTATTTTTTTATCACTAAAGGCATATTGACTAAATGGTTACCAGTGGCTACATAAAGAAAGCTATTTTGAGTATCGAGCGTGCAGGACGCGGCGTAGCATTTTTCTTTTGTTCCCAGTTGTTTCTTTAGAGACTATTTGGTTAGTTCGTTTATAAACTTAACAAACCTGTGGTTTTGAGGTGTGCGTTAGGAATAGTTGATGGATAATGAAGTTGGAACGAGTTAGGAATGGTTTTGGAATGAGTTAGGGAGTTGTACAAAATTTTGTGTAAGTCGGCTATAAGATAAATTGATAGAATTAGATGATGATAGGTTGACTGGTAGAGAATGCCTTTAGGCATTAAGTCCGCCAATTGTACTCTCAATCGTGCAATAAAGAATAAATTCTAGAGTCTAGAATTCTAGAGGGAGGAAAGTAGACATTATGAAAATAAAGGACAGGTTTGATCTTGAACACACATCTTTCGTAAATTAAAAAGAATTCGCTCAAGAATATCATATCTTTGAACTTACGAAATTAAAATGGGTACCTATTTCAGAGGTTAAAATCAAAAAGATTTGTAAATAAAAAAATTGGCCTTATCGAAGAATTTTTTCTTGTTGACGACCGAATTCTAAACTAGATATAGTAAAAAATACCCAAACCAGCATATAGATTAACATCTATTTAAAATTATCAACTTTTCCTAGAAATGACACACCTCAAAACCATACCTAACAAATACGGATTCCTAGCATGTTCCATGTCTACCTTAACTACTTCCAATACCAATCCTAACTTGATAAAGGTACTACCGACTTTTTTTGAGAACAAAGGACATTTTTGTTGTGGCATTCAGAAGTAATATAAAATTTTCTATTAGCATAGATATCAGATGAATCTCAGTTAAACGATAGTTACAAACTGCCTAAAGTGTTTCGTTTTTAAGAAAAAGCCAAAGTTACTAGAAAAACCTAGTCATGATTTTGTTAAATGTTATATTGTTATGAAATATCAGCAATTTATAACACTTCTATTGAATAGACTTACTTTGGATCTGATAAATGTAATTATATTTTTGTACAGTTTTACTAATTACTTGTCTCAACATGTACAAAGTACTCCAATATTATTTTAAGTAGATCATTATTGTACAGTCAAGTGCATGTCAATCTTACATACGTGAGGTATTTTCTTTCTTCGATTTTGGCATGAAAGCTTCACTTATGTGAAGCTTTACTTGCACTTGACTTTACCTATGTGTAAATTTTTGATCATTATATTTATACCAATCTCAAGTGTGCAGTCTCTAGATTTTATTGAATAGTGAACTAGATAACCAATTTTAAGTGGACATTAAATTTTAAACCTGTACTTCTAGATCAAAAAATTTTAATAGTGTGAAATCTGTCAAAATTATATTTATTTATACTTGATTGTGTTTTTATTAGAATATCCTACCTACTGCTGAAATCTAAAGATGTGAATAAAAGAAAAGCAATTTATATTCTTACACAGAGTAAACATTTATTTACAATAACACCAAAACAATATTCATGCTTATATTACTTAGCATAAAGTACTGATAGTCTCGGTAATTTCTTCGCCCAATGACAAAAGCTTTCTCCACTGCTCTGGAGTCAGACTAATGCCTTTCTTTCCTGGACTGT